>CM056721.1:106267221-106651115 GCA_029844215.1 Przewalskia tangutica
ACAACCCCTACATACTAATAATGCCACACGTGGGCCAACATAACAATGCTCATACAAAAATGTCAACTCAACTCCCTACGTGTCAACGCCGTTATCTCGTGATAAAGCTTCGCTGACTCGAAGCCATTAATAATCTTTCCGGATAAGCTTTGCCTTATCCACACTTCATTAATCAAATCCGACTAAATAATCGAATCCCCGCCACGCCGAACCAACCAACCAGATCTACACTTTCTGCATACAAGGCCTCATACAGGCCATCCAATATCGGAAGGGTATCTCATATCGCACGTGAACTCAACAAGAGGCAATTAACCTCCCAGGTATTTCTGAAATCAAGAACATGCACCGCAACCTATCCTCAAGTGTCCGGATAGTACGACCGCCTGGTCCGCTTGCCTGAGGTGTAATGCAACACCGAGACTCACCGTGTCCCTAAAACCCTTCAAAAACCTCCGAGCTATCTCGTAATCGAGCTCATCCGCTCGACATCATAAACGTAGGAATCCCGCGCGCCTCACAATCCCCGCTATGAAAACTAGCACGAACCTCAACAGCGTGGTTCTAACCTAAGAACACTGCTGTTTCACACCTATTTACCATGACTCTGTGGGGTCGACTTCCTCCGAAAGCACGATGCCACCCCGCAACAAGATCCATTTTAATTACCTCTCATATCTAAGTCGGGTCTAAATCGCTCAGAATAGCCCACTGGGCTTCTGGTGTTCAACCATGACCTGCTACTAATTCGGATATTTAGCAACAACTCTGCTACGTCCCTCTTCAGGCCACCTTACCAATACATAAATCTGAGGTCACTACACGACATAGTCGACTTTAACAATTAGAGCAATAAGCAGTGCCTCCCCTAAGACTCTGACTAGTCCTGCAAAGACCGGTACACACAATCTATCCTCATATCACAAAGACTTCATCCTGTTACTCAAATGTGCTCTTCTCTTCTGAGAGCCAGATCTCGATACCGTATCATAACTGGATCCTCATACGGCCGCCTCTTTACCTCCTCAACGACGGAAGACTCGGCAACCTCTCGGATCCAAACTTCATTAATCTGGGAAACAAATAATCGAACCCCAGGCTC
Organism: Przewalskia tangutica; assembly: GCA_029844215.1. NCBI lineage: Eukaryota > Viridiplantae > Streptophyta > Magnoliopsida > Solanales > Solanaceae > Przewalskia > Przewalskia tangutica. The sequence goes on from CM056721.1 coordinate 106,268,324, forward strand.
TGAGTCAATGAATCTCACGACCACGCCCCGCTTATCCGCCGCCCATCTCGATGACTACCCATATATCCACGACTAGAGTACATGTAATCGTTTTCGCTTTCCTGCATGGTATAGATATCGATATCACAACTTCGTAACTTAACCACCGCTCTCGCTGCAAATTCAACCGCTTCGTCAAGATATACCGAGGCTCTCGCGGCCTGCACAAATATCCACATGGTCTATATACGCCATGCCTCCAAATCTTCAAGGCATGATTTAATCCGCCACTTAAATCGCGAGTGGCGAAATTTCTTTCCGATTCCCTAACTACTGGAAAACATAGGCTCTATCCTTATCAAAGTCATACAAGACACAACCTAGCCCAACACCCAACGTGTTATCATAATAACCTAACCTCTAGTCTTTCATAAGAGTTGAACTGTAGTCAAGTCAACTTATCTTCCAATAACTGAAACTTTTCTCATTCTTGCGTAAATATTCTATGTCCTTAATCTAAATTATGGTTCGCTTTCCTTTTCTCTCAAGGTAACCAAACTTGGTCATTAACTTAGATTTGATTCTTTTGCTTGCCTCCTAGCTAAGATTTCCACCAAATACAATTTATGGTTTCCTTGATCTCGCCAAGTAGTAACTGATGCTTCCACCTTTCCTCGAGGTGTTCTTACCGCACATTATTTACTAATGGTCTTACACTAACTGGGTAATCATATCTCGTGCAACTTACATAACCATAGTCGTATTCTCTTTTATCATTCGGTCATAACCTTACCTTATGCTTATTATTAGCAAAAGTATTTCATCTTGGATTCATAATCGCGCTTCATATACGCGTTTTACCCGCATTTTTATCCTTACGACACTTCCTCTACCATTTCAGACGCCGCCTTAATTACCCCAACTCAATACTTTTCCCACTGCTATCTAAAAGTGTAACCTATGGCATGACGATACCAAGACCTTACTGCCTTCTATCCTTCGCCTAACAACACGGGTACACGTAACCCCATAATACGTAAAATTATCCTTTACATGGGGGAGAGAACTTATGTCACGACCCGACCCCGTCACGATCGTGCTCCTACTCGCACCCTTACAGTATACATCGAGATAATCAGAACATACATAAACTTAAAATGAAATAAATAATAGGTTAGCCGATAAGGCTACCTTCCCGGATATAAACAAATCCAAAAGCATTCTCAATTTTTTTAAAGTGACCCACAAGATATGACTACAGCACTTCTAAGAGTTTACATAATAACTGTATGACAGTATTCGCCATACCGAATGTACAAAAGTCAACAACTTCAGAACCATACCAAAGACAAAGCCTCCGAGAAATGGAGTTTTCAAGAATCAACAGTTGATCCTAAGAGTGCGGATCAGAAGTTATGTACCTCAACTCGCGGCAGATGAACGCATTTCGAAGGAGGTCAAGACAAAATATGTACCAAGTATGCAAAATCAAAGATCGTAATTTAAATCATAATAGTCAAAATACAAAGACATATATGATAACCCAATTAACAAGATAATCGAGCCTTATCAAGTGGAAGTAATGAAAGTTAATCTTTACCTGTACACTGTTTCAACATATGAACGATAGTCATACCGGTCCGAACACCACTCAAATATCAAAGCGCCCGGATTCCCATCACCGCCGACCAGGTGTAAAAGCTAACCATGTGGACGCGCCTGGCACCTTACCTCACCGCTTCACATACACATACAACACATATAAAACTATATCCTCGCCTCGTAATCCCCGCCATCGCTGTACCAGAAGAGAAAATACAACCATGTGACGCGCCGTGGAATCCTACCTCACCGCTTGTCTGCACAGACACATACTACACATATATACCTATATATATCTCATGCCCGTGAATCTGTCATCTCGTACATGACTTCATGGAGAGCTAATCCACTGAGTAGTAATCGGGATCCGAATTTAACCCGCATCTCGTCGCATGCCTAATCCTCATCGTAAGCATGTCCAAGGCGCATGCCTAATCCTCATCGTAGCATGTCCAAGGATCAACCACACCGAAGCATACCCGCGGAATCCCACATCACCGCTTGGTGACGCTCCGTAAGCTCATACCGCATGCCTAATCCTCATCGTAGCATGTCCAAGGTGAATGCCTCGAATCCTCATCGTAAGCATGTCCGGGCGATCAATCACAAGGAAGCATACCCGCGTGGAATCCCACGCCACCGCCGCATGTCCGTGTAAACTCATACTAGACAATAGAAGATACCCGTGGAATCCCACATCACCGCTTCTGCACGTCCAAGTAAGTTCACTATAAGACAATGGAAGCATACCCGTGGAATCCCACATCACTGCCGGTACGTCCAAGTAAGTTCACAATAAAACAATGGAAGCATACCCGTGGAATCCCACATCACTGCCGGTACGTCCAAGTAAACCCATAACTTCTTTAGACTTTCATTAACATACAAAAATGGATCTCATTTTATGACCTTAAGGCACTTTCCATATCACTTAACAAGTCCGGGGGAGTTTCAACCCAAAGTACTATGTATTTCTATTCTTTCCAAGGTCCCTTTTCCACATAAGACCCCAAGATACTAACACCTATAGTATCAAGGCTTATCTATATTTCAAACAAGTCACTATATTATTAGAAATATACTTCGGCTTCTAAATCAAGTGACCCTCATTTAAAACTTTAAGCAATTGATGCCTTTAAATCAAATTGCCTTTCTTAGCTTCCATTCTTTTATCTAGTTTACCTTATTCGAGAAAACCACTTCTTTAACCTTCCATAAAGTTATTATAACCAACTTCCCATAAAGTCGTTATACTAACCTTATGCTTTAGAAACTAAGACAATCTTATCCATTCATAAGGCCGCCATAACTAGCCTCCCATAAAGCCGTTATAACTCCTTATGCCTTAGACAACTTCGTTCTTTTATGACCAAGAGACTTGTACTTCAATCAAGTTACACAACTTTCAAAATGCTTCAAGTCTCTTTACTTTAGAAGACAAAATTCTTAATTTAGACAACAAGTTCTTATCTTTATAATAGTTCTAATCAATACTTTCAAATCAAGTATTCCATACTTTTCACGCCAAGAAGTCCTTGTTTTCCCATTAGAATAACCTATTCTTATAACCTTTTCTCAAGGACAAGCTGAGTTAATCCTCTAACTCAACCGACTAGGCATCTTTAAAACAAGTCAAGTATATCAAATGACTTTACCTTATTTAAATCACGACGCTCACCGTGATTTATACAGCTTATAACTACTCATGCTCAAGAGATAAGAAAGTTTCCACATACCTCTTTGTTTAATCCCCTTGCCAAGTCAAATATGTCATTCGTAGATGTCAACCTATAATGACCATAATACGCCTATTAGCTTCTAGCTTCAACGCAGAATATTCTAATGTAAAGTCCCTGTTCTACTGAAAAATTGGACAGCATTTCCTTTGTTTCTACGTGACTTTTCCACCTTTTCAAGGTCCGAATTCAATAACCAAACGCCGATTTAAGGCACAATAATTCACTAACTAAAGTGGATTACACGCTTTTACAGACGCTGTGAAAATTCTGCCCCACAATAATACAAATCAATCCAATAATTCCAAGCCACATTCGCCATAATATTACAACAATTATGTTATACCCTCAGATTTCCAGAGTATGTACGAGGACGACGTACAAAGTTTAGGCCTTAAGTTAGGCTAGAACGAAAATATTTGTGCACAACTACCAAAGAATTGTTTTCCTAAACGCTTTCCAAACTTTGCTAAGGGAAAATTACTGTTGTAACGTTAATTATTTTTATGGATTTTTCCGAGAGATGAAATATTTTGGACCAACGAGAGGCGACACTTGTCACTCTCGTGGACGCATTTTGTATGCTTGCACGTTTTGGGCCTTGTTTTTGGTCAAGGGTTAGGTAGGATATTTTGTAGATATTTTGTGTAGTTGATGAACAAGTGGGACCCACAAACACTTGTCCAAATCTTGACCCTACACTTGCCCACCACTTGTCTTAATCTTGGCCATTGATTGACCTATAAATACTCCCTTTGTTGAAGACTTCTTCATCCACAAAAATTTCCTAAGTCTTGAAAACCCTTTCTCCCTTTGAGAGGCTCGTCCAAAGAGCCCCTCCCTTGAGAGGCCTTTTGGCCGAGAGGTACCCCTTCCTAGTAGTGCTAATGAGGGTACCCTCCCCTACCTTGAAGCTCTCGTAAAATACCCCTTGGTAGAAAAGTATTCTCCAAGTATTGTTACTATTCCAAAATACCTGCTCAAATACCTTGTAGTATTCCAAGGTTACCCTCTATACTAAAAGCCCAAATACTATTATACTTCCTTCACTACAAAAACGAAACCCTAAGGAAAATCTTCATAACCGGTTGAAGTATTAAGAAGAAGTTATGAGAACTTCTAGGGTTGTTTGAGCGTGGGAGCACCTGCAGTAGGAGCTAAACGCTGCCTCAGATCGACATTTAAACTTGGATAATTTTGGGCTTATCGAGGTAAATACTCTTGTCCTTATATTGTAATTGGAAATTACATACGTAGTAGAATAGAAATGAATATAAGATTCATGTAAGGATATTACGTAAGAGAATTGAATCGTAATAGAAGGATATTACGTAAAAGACTTGAATCAAATCGCATCGTAAGAATATTAAATAAGACGATTTAATCGCATTTACATAGGATTGTATTTACAGAGACTTCAGTAGCTTAACGCAGTAGGGAAGTGTCGCCCGATTTTTCCGCAGAATAGAACCCCGCTTAGAATATTCTACAGAGTAGTCTAGACGTTGATAGACATATATGGCCTTTATAGGTTGAATGTTCTGCAAGTAGCATGTTCTACTTGAGAGGTGGACAAGGCTAGCCGGGTTATAGCTGTGGAGCGTTTTGCTAATTGTCGATAATCGTCGCGAGGTATGTGATTCTTCCTATCCTCTTGAGCATGATATTTTTAAAAGAATATATATAGTACGGTAGATGTACGTGTGTTAACTGAACGTGGTTTTACTGCGATGTCTTCTGACTTGAGTCTAATAATAAAGAATCTTGAAGTATTTCAAAAGAATTAAGAACCGTTTTTGAAAGAAGAGTAATACTTGGTTTTAAAAGCTTAAGAGTTATACTAGCCTTATGGGAAGTTAGGTATAACGACTTAAGAGAGATAAAATGAACGGTTTACTTAATTGTTATAAACGCCTTGTATTGATTTCGGAAATGAGAATAAGTATCTAACAAACCATCGCAGGCTAATAAAGGGAAATGTATCGACTAATTAAGTATTATTAAAACCAAGAGAAACCTCCATCCGCATAAGCTAAGATGAGACAAAATGATATTACATTTCCTAGATCATGGTCGCTTAACAAGATTGTTATAAACAAGGATAACCTACTCACACATAAGGCATATGTTTCTCAAATGGTTTTAAAAGGAGAATTATATTATTAAGTGATTAAAACTATGAACTACGAAACCTTTCAAAATGAGAAACTCGAGCATTTGAAATTAGGCAAACTTGAACGCTTGGAAAATAATGTTGTTACTTAGGAAGTGTTTTGGTTTACTTAAAAGATAGTCACACTATTTTTATACTACGTATTGTGTGACCTTTGTGAAAGAAACAGATCTTTTAAAGAGTTAATGTATGAAGTATTTTGGGGATAAAACCCGAACTTGTTAACATAAAGTAGAAAGTACCTTGTGTGAATAACTTGATCGTGTTGGTTTGTGATAGCCTTGTAATACTTTCGTTGATAATTAAACATGTTAGGATGCTACGTGTGTTAGTATCTTGTGATGTCGTGTAAGGGGTTATTCTGTTGTGCTTACGTTGTTAAACGCCCCGCTGTATCAAGTTATTATATCACATACCCTTGACTTGTTATACCGAGGCTTGCCACCCTGGATGGTCTATACGCCTATGCGGTCGTGTGACTACGCGAGCAGCCGTATGCTCCGTGATTGATCATTCCGGTGTATTATCCCGACGCGAGGAGTGCCTTACGCGGTCGCGTGACTATGCGGTCTATGTGACTATGCGATCGCGGGAGTCCAGAGGGTACCGCGCTAGCTACCCCGACGCGAGGAATACCTCACGCGGCCTACGCGCTGCCTATGCGGCAAAGCAGATGCTCCGGATTAGACGCGCACATCGATATCGGTGGCGAGTGGCCGCTTTGATCACGTGGTACGGCCCAGAAAGACCTCGTGATACGCTTTATGGCATTGTTGGTACTGTGGGTCTTAGTAGTCGGCTATGCCTTCGCATTTACCCCGCACGATTTTATTATGACACGTGGGACTCGTGTTCATGTATTCCTCGTGCTTGTTATATCATGGATCGCCAGCGAGGAAGGAATTCCACCGCATGATTGATATTGTGGGCATGAGACCCATGGTTATATTTGAGTGATGACTTTGGCGGCGTGAGTCCCCGACTTGACATGATCGCTATATCGTATCATAAATTGTTATCATATATGTCTTTGTTTTATATAGACTATTATGATTTCATTTACGTGATTTTCGGCCACATACTTGGTACCAGATCGACTCCTTCGGGGCCGCTCATGCCGTAGGTAGAGGTACACCGCCGCCGATCCTCGCCATAGGATCACAAATAGCTGGAAGCTCCGCTTTCTCCGAGGCTTATCACCGTATAGTCCTCGTCGTTGTAGGTACTTACATTCAGGGGTATGGCGGGGCACTGTCCCGCCATTGTTGTCATATACTTCTTAGAGGTCTGTAGTACTGTTGTGGGCAGAGTTTGTAAATGGGATGTAACTGTTCGGATTTAAGTTTTTATATATATATGCCGAAAGGCAACTTTTCTCAGATAACTGTTTTACACTTCATATTATTTCATGTCTTATTTTATGTTCTGCTGATTACTCTGATGTTGTATCACTAGCGTGCCTGGTAGGCACTACCACGGCCCGGTTCGGGTCGTGACAAAAGTGGTATCGTGAGCGCTTAATCTCTGAAAGTGTCTACGCATCAGATCTAGTAGAGTCTTCATTATCTGTGCAAGGCACCACACCAATAATCGTGAGGCTATAGGATATTTAGGGTTGGTTTCATTCTTCTCACTCGAGATCGTGCTTAGAGTTGTGTTATAAGTTGGACCTCTAACGATTTATTTCACCGCTATGCCTCCGCGCAAGGCAACCCGGCCCGTATGGCAAAGCAAATGGCGGAGTCATGCAGAGCACAGAGGTTACTAGTGGCATGTGCCCAATCATCACCGTGGTGCTTCATTCAGGAGTTCGCGACGCCGCCGTCCCAAAGAGAGTCTAGCACAATGCAAAGTTAGCTCATCATGCCATGATATTTGAACCTTCGGCCCACGACCTGAGCGTAAAGTATAGATTGCAAAGAGACGAACTCGCATTAGCTATGAGTTAGCAACTGCAGAGTATATTATGTACCGATTTATCACGGTCTTGATGATTATCTAAGAGAGGTTGTGCAAGAGTAGCTCTTCACCAAAGCCGAGCATGGCCTGTAGACGGGCTTATGCGCAGCCGGCCGAGAAACGTAAGGATCGACGGGTTAACCAAGATCAACAGAAGAGGCCGTAACAACAGTGGTCCTTTGGTAACTTTCGAGGCGACCTTCTCGCCAGCAGATCGTTACGCGCCTCCGCCAAGGCAGAGTGGTCCTCCACAGGTTCAGACGCTCGGTATGCCTGAGTTGGTCGTAACTCTGTGGCTTCCTGCTCACTACACGTAGGTTCCACCAATGATTCGCTTTTTCCCTGTTCACATTGTGACAAAGCGCCATCCCGGAATGTCGCCTTTGTCGGGTACTTGTTATGCTATGACAGCAGGCCATTTTATGAGAAATTGTCCAACCGCAGGTGGCGCGATGTAAAGACTCACCTTCAAGATCGTGGCTAGTTCGTCACCTTCCCTAGCATGCGCCCAACAGTAAGGTGATTGATCGAACGACAAAGGAAGTGAAGCAAGAGACGCAGTATATCCTTAACCCTCTAGAGATTTGTATGTGTGATAAGACGAGTATATCACAAGTGTTGTGTTCAGATAGCATTATGATAAAAATTGTGATTTGAAACATGATTAGTTAGAAGGGTAAGTCTGGGGATAAGGGAAAGTGCGAGCCTTAGAGTTTTATACGCGCGACCTTAGAGGCGAGGCCATATCGAGTAAAAGATTTATATTTTATGTTTGACCCTTTATCGAGTGCATAGTACACGTGAGATATGTCCGTGTGATAAGTCCCGAGTGGTATGAAATGAAAGAGGTAGTTGAGCTAAGAAGACTACTAGGTTTTTGTAACTTCGTTAGCGAGATGGTTCCGATCGGGAAACTAGAGTTTTGCGCGATAGCTGGTCGGGTCAGGATCGATTATGGTCAAACCGCGCCCGCATTGTGGTGGGGCTCGAGGTGGTCCCGCCACGCGGTGGGGTCACGTGGTAGGCCCAAGTTTAGTTAACCATCGTGACGAGTTCGTGGACGCGCTCGACCGAGGTCGGGCCGATGAGGTCACCCATCTTGTCTTTCACCAGACCGCTACTCGGCAAAGGGTTATGCGAGATGATTATATCAGGAAGGTTGTAAGGCTGCACGAAGTGCCTACTTTCACCTTATGACAGGCAGTGGAGCCCAGGGTACGACTATTTCTTTTTCTGGAAGTTTTACCAGGCAGGGTTAGGAACTCAGGTGAGTCTCAGTATCGCATTCACCTGTGTTTTTGATTTCAGAGGTAGCTGTAAGGATTATTCGCCTTTTGGTTGAGTGTGTATTATAATAAGCTACCATATCGCATTCTGGATATCGCCTTATGACGCCTTGTAGGGCGAAGTGTAAGTTGCCTGGCCGATTGGTTCGATGTTGGCAAGGTTCGAGATAGTTGGTTCATACTTGTTTCGCCAGGACGCGATAGGTAAAGCTTATCCGTAAGAGGTTATTCGCGCTCGTAGTCAATGTAAGTCGCGGATAATCGCGACGACGCTTGAGTTCAGCCGACGGTGGGTCTTCAAGGTACTACCCCGGAAAGGGTATGACGAGTTTTGGAAAACAGAGGAAACTTAGCCCGAGTTACTTCGGCCCTTTTCAGGTCATGTGAAGAATAGGCCAGGTAGCCTATAGTTAGCATTGCCGTCCGATGTGGGAGGCAGTGCGTCCGGTCTCTCATGTTGTTATGTTCGGAAAAGTATCGGAGATCCATCCAGAGTGTTCCCGCTAACGATGATCAAGTCGAGGTAGTAACCCGTAGATTTTGGAAATGTAGTAAATGTAAATATGGTAAGTTATGAGAAAGAGTTCAAATGTACGAGAAGGGTACGACGAGTAAGGGAAGAAGCGAGCATGTGTTACGAGCATAGATGTGATCATTTCGCTTGTAAAGAAAAGGTGCGATGGAGTATCTTTTAGACCTCGTGGGAGCTTTGTGATGTAAGAGGTGATTCCTCGACTTGGATTAAGTATCGCGTGTTATTTTGTGGCCAGTGTGGCATTGGCAACTTGTTATATTAAGAGGAACTTATCATTATCCGTCTTGAGAAGGAACATTCGACGAATGTTTCTGAGGGGAGAATGTTATACCCGTATTTCCAGTATGTACGCGAGGACGACGCATACAAAAGTTTAGGCCTTAAGTTAGGCTAGAACGAAAATATTTGTGCACAACTACCAAAAAGAATTGTTTTCCACAAACGCTTTTCCAAACTTTGCGAAGGGAAAATTACGTTGTAACGTTAATTATTTTTATGGATTTTTCGAGAGATGAAATATTTTGGACCAACGAGAGGGCGACACTTTTCACCCTCAAGTGGACGATTTTGTGGGCGTTTTCTTGCACGTTTTTTGCCTTGTTTTAGGTCAAGGGTTAGGTAGGATATTTTGTAGATATTTTGTGTAGTTGAGGAACAAGTGGGACCCACAAACACTTGTCCAAATCTTGACCCTACACTTGCCCACCACTTGTCTTAATCTTGGCCAGTGATTGGCCTATAAATACCCTCTTTGTCAAGACTTCTTCATCCACAAAAATTTCCTAAGTCTTGAAAACCCTTTCCCCTTTTAGAGGCTCGTCCAAAGAGCCCTCCCCGCTGAGAGGCCTTTTGGCCGAGAGGTACCCCCTTCCTAGTAGTGCTAGCCGAGGGTACCCCACCAAGCACTCGTGAAAATACCCCCTCCTTGGTAGAAAAGTATTCTCCAAGTATTGTTACATTATTCCAAAATACCTCGCCCAAATACCTTGTAGTATTCCAAGGTTACCCCTATACTAAAAGCCCGTAAATACTATTATACTTCCTTCACTACAAAAACAAAACCCTAAGGAAAATCTTCATAACCTATTGAAGTATTACGAAGAAGAAGTTGCGAACTTCTAAGGGTTGTTTGAGCGGGAGCACCTGCAGTAAGAGCTAAACGTTGCCCAGATCGACATTTAAACTTGGATAATTTTGGGCTTATCGAGGTAAATACTCTTGTCCTTATATTGTAATTGGAAATTACATAATCGTAGTAGTATAGAAATGAATATAAGATTCATGTAGGATATTACGTAAGAGAATTGAACTATAAATGTATGATATTACGTAAAAGACTTGAATCAAATCGCATCGTAAGAATATTAAAGAAGAAGATTTAATCAGATTTACATAGATCGTATTTACAGAGACTTGTGTAGCTTAACTGCAGGGAAGTGCGCCCGATTTTTCCGTAGAATAGAGAACCCCGCTAGAATATTCTACAGAGTAGTCTAGACGCTGATAGGCGATATGGCCTTTATAGGTTGAATGCTCGCAAGTAGTATGTTCTACTTGAGAGGTGGACAAGGCTAGCCTGTTATAGCCGCGAGCGCTTTGCTAATTGTCGATAATCGCCGCGAGGTATGTGATTCTTCCTATCCTCTTGAGCATGATATTTTTAAAAGAATATATATAGTACTAGACGACGCAGTGTTAATCGAACGTGGTTTTATCACATGTCTTCCGACTTGAGTCTAATAATAAAGAATCTTCAAGTATTTCAAAAGAATTAAGAACCGCTTTTGAAAGAAGAGTAATACTTGGTTTTAAAAGCTTAAGAGTTATACTAGCTTTACGGGAAGTTAGGTATAACGACTTAAGAGAGATAAAAGGAACAGCTTTACTTAATCGTTATAAACGCCTTGTATTGATTTCTAAATGAGAATAAGTATCGAACAAACCATCGCAGCGCTAATAAAGGAAATGTATCGACTAATTAAGTATTATTAAAACCAAGAGAAACCTCCATCCGCATGAAGCTAAGATGAGACAAAATGATATTACATTTCCTAGATCATGGTCGCTTAACAAGATTGTTATAAACAAGGATAACCTACTCACATAAGGCATATGTTTCTCAAATGGTTTTAAAAGGAGAATTATATTATTAAGTGATTAAAACTATGAACTACTAAACCTTTCAAAATGAGAAACTTGAGCATTTGAAATTAGGCAAACTTGAACATTTGGAAAATAATGTTGTTACTTAGGAAGTGTTTTGGTTTACTTAAAAGATAGTCACTCTATTTTTATACTACGTATTGTGTGACCTTGTGAAAGAAACGGATCTTTTAAAGAGTTAATGTATGAAGTACTTTGGGGATAAAACCGAACTTGTTAACATAAAGTAGAAAGTACCTTGTGTGAATAACTTGATCGTGTTGTTTCGCGATAGCCTTGTAATACTTTCGTTGATAATTAAACATGTTAGGATGCTACGGTGTTAGTATCTTGTGATGTTGTGTGGGTTATTCTTGTTGTGCTTACGTTGTTAAACGTTAAGCCCGTTGTATCATATTATATCACATACCCTCGACTTGTTATACCGGTGGCTTGCCACCCTTGACGCGGTCTATACGCACGCATGCGTCTGTGTGACTACGCGAGCAGCAGATGCTCCAGATTGATCATTCCGGTGTATTATCCCGATGCGAGGAGTGCCTTACGCGGCTCGTGACTACGCGGTCTATGTGACTATGCGGATCGCGGAGTCCGTGAGGGTACTGCTGGCTAGCTACCCCGATGCGAGGAATACCTACGCGGCCTATGTAGCGCATGCGAGCGGTATGCTCCAGGATTAGACGCGCACATTGATACTGAGGTCGAGTTGCCAGCTTCGATCAGGTGGTGCTGTCTAGAAATACCTCGTCATACAGTTTATGGCATTGTTGGTACTGTGTGTCTTAGTAGTCGGCTATGCCTTCGCATTTACCCGTGACGGTTTTATTATGACACAGCGGGACTCGTGTTCATGTATTCCTTGGTGCTTGTTATATCATGGATCGCCAGCTGGCGGAAGGAATTCCACCGCATGATTGATATCAGGCATGAGACCCACGGTTATATTTGAGTGACGACTTTAAGGCGTGAGTCCCCGACTTGATACGATCACATATCAGGTATCGTAAATTGTTATCATATATGTCTTTTGTTTTATATAGACTATTATGATTTCATTTCTGATTTTCGGCCACATACTTGGTACCGTTAGATCGACCTCCTTCGGGGCCGCTCATGCCGCAGTAGAGGTACACGATCGCCGATCCTCGCTCATGTGATCACAGCCGCTTGGGAAGCTCCGCTTCTCCTGCTTATCGCTGGTATAGTCCTGTCGTTGTAGGTACTTACATTCGGGGTATGGCGGGTCCTCGTCCCATGCTTATTTCTTTAATATAACAACCACATGCTTATTTCTTAACTACTATAACTTGAAATCTTCATTTACAAGAAGGTAAAGATTTTACCTCAAGCCCTCTTCCAAATCTTCTTCACTTAAAAATTACCCACACGAACCTCTACAAGTTTGCCAACACTTTTCCTTCTTGAAGCCTTTCCAAAAATCTCACCGGGGTTCATCAATTTGAGAGAGAGGAGAGGGATTTTCCTTAGGGAAACCCTTGCAAATGGCCAAGTCTTGAAGACTTGGTCCTAAAATTAAGACCCTCACTTGGTCAAAAAGGTGGGAGGGACACTTGTCACCCTCTCATATGCCTTCTATCAAAATATCCCCTCGCCGCCCCTTTCCGCAAAAATCCCGCCTCTAGCGCCATGCGCTTCAACCTCGTAGGACTTTCGAATTATCACGCGCTGCGACGCCTGCTGGGAAGTCTGTCCTCTACGTCAGCCCACAGAACTTCTAACGCCCGTAACTTCCTACTCCGATGTCCAATCGACGAGTGGTGTGTTGCGTTGGAAACTAGACTCAACGAACTTCATACTAGTCTTTTAAAACATCTCAAAACTCCTTAAGAAATAGGAGATATACCACTCCAAAGTTGACTGAAAGTCTGCCCACAACCTTTTGCCAACCTAAGTTTCCAACTTCAAATATTATTTCCTTTCGTACATTCTTAACTTATCCTCTTGAATTTACGGGGTGTAACATTCTTCCCCCATTACAAACATTCGTCCCCGAATGTTCTTTCGGAGTCCAATCTAAACGGATATTGGCATAGTCCCTTGACTACACCCAACATAATCACACTTGCCACACCTGTCCACATAACAATACTTATGCTACAACGTCAACCTGAACTCCAAGTGTCGACGCTTGTTATCCGCATAAAGCTTCACGACTCTAAGCTTACTAATAATCTTTCCTGATAAGCTTCGCTTTATCCACACTCAATCGAATCGAGTCCGACCAAATAATCAACCTCGCCATGTCGAACCATCCAACCTACGATCTACACTTTCTACATACAAGGCCCATTCCGGCTCACAACTGGAAACTGGTGGAACACGCCCACGAACCCATAAAATGATTAACTAGACTCGGGCTTGTACTCGTGACTCGCCACGTGGCCGACTACTATCAACTTGTAATACCCTCAGTATTTTCGAGTATGTACGTGGGAATACGCATAAAAGTTTGGCCTTAGTTAGCCTTCGACGTTTCTTTTGTACACAACTCACTAAAAGAATCGCTTTCCGACAAACGCTTCCACACTTTCGTAGAGTAAATTCCGCTATGCCATTTCTTATTTTTGCGGATTTTTCCGAGAGACGTAACATTTTGGACCAACGGGAGGGTGATACGGTCACCCTCACATTCGAAGCAAGTGGGTGGCTTTGGACGATCAAGGCCCAAGAGGGTGTTGCCTCGCCGATTGGTTCCTTGCTTAGGCCTTGTTTTGTGCCATGTTTTGTGGAGTGTTTTGTGGAGTGTTTTGTGGAGTAGGGTTAGGGTGCACTTGGCTTGATCTTGGCCTTACACTTGCCTTGCACTTGTCTTCATCTTGGCCATTGGTTGGCCAAGGCTTGAGCTATAAATACCCTCTTGAGATGAAGAGTTCTTCATCCACAAAAGCTTTCAAGTCTAAAAATCCTTCCTCTCCCTTTGTAGCAATTCGTCCAACACCCCTCCCCTTGAGAAGCTTCGCCGAGGCTACCCCACCCCCTAGCCTAGCCCAAACCTACCCCCCCACCCTTGGTAGACAACTTGCCTTCTTGGTTTGTTATCATGCCCAAAATACCCTAACCCAAATACCATAGTACTTAGTAGAAGTTGTGAAGAACTTCAAAGGTTTCCTGAGCATACAACTTAGGAGCAAAACCTTGCTCAGCGACTTTTTCTAGGATATTATTGGGCTTACCGAGGTAACTAATCCTAACCCTCTTTTGAATTAGAGAATACTTACTGTTGTAGAATAAGAATAAGTATAAATACTTAGAAGAATAATCAAACTCAGATTTACATGTGACTGCTTTCACAATGAGACTTATATAGCTCACTGTAGGGAAGTCTGCCGACTTACCGTAGAATTATGAACCTCTGCTTAGAATGACCTTCGAGTAGTCTTTGATAGATATCTGTGACTATTATAGTCGACTCTCACACATATTCAACTTGGGTGTGGTTTTCACGAGAAGGTATGTGATTCTTCCTAAAGCATGATATTTTACAATATATAGTACGGTGACGCATACGTGTTAATCGAATAATAACTACGGCAATGTCTTTGACTTAAGCTCGAATAATACTTATGGTAATGCCTCACGCTTAAGCTCGAATAATACTTACGCAATGCCTCACGCTTAAGCTGAATAACAAAGAATCAAAACATTTCAAAAGAATATCGATCATTTTTAACAGAAGAGAAATATCTGATTTTTAAAACAAAAGCTTAAGAGTTATACTAGCTTTATGGGAAGTTAGGTATAACAACTTAAAAGAGATAAAAGGAACTGTTTACTTGTTTGTTTATAAAAGCCTTGTATTGATTTCTTAAGTGTAGTAAGATTTGTGTGATAAGTAGACATATTATGATGCTACCGTTAGTGTCTTGAATTGCCGCGGCTTACGTTGCTAACCGTAAGTCCGCTGTAATCGTTATTGTATCACCTACCCTCGATCGTTATACCGAGGGCTTGCCTTGACGCGGTCTATACGCCTACGCGGTCTGTGAGACTACGCGAGCAGCGGTATGCTCCGTGATTGATCATTCCGGTGTTTAGCCCGACGCGGGGATTCCTATGCGGTCCGCTGAGACTACGCGGTCTTTTGAGGCTGCGCGTCGCGGAGCCTAGGCGATGCCGGGTTAGCTGCCCGATGCGGGAATACCTCACGCGGTCGTGTGCGACCTATGCGGCCGCGGAAGTCCGGGACTAGGCACGCAATGATACTATGGGCGATCGCCTTGCTTCGATCATTCGCGCCTAGAATAGACTGCTACGCTTTTCCTATTATCGTTGTTGTTTGTGATGTGACACTATGTGCAATTGAATCGATTGTATTTGTGAAAAGGTTTTAAATACTTTGATTTTATTTCGCTTTATAGTTTCACATACTTGGTACTGTAATCGACTTCCTTCGGGGCCGCTCATGCCGCAGGCGGCAAGCAGTGCTAGATCCACATTCCTAGGATCTCTACGTTGGTGTCGAGCTCCATCCTTTCCGAGGCTCTACTTTTGGTTATGATCTCCTGTTGTAGATAGTTTTGTATCAGGTATGGCTGGGCCCTTTCCCGCCATAGTTGTATATTTCTAGAGGTCTCAGAGTCCTGTTGTACAAGATTGGATGTAATCGCTAAACCATGTTTTTATATATATGCCGAAAGGCGATGTTTTCTCACTTAAAGCGTGGTTCTATTTTATAAACTGTTTATGTCTTGCTTTATATTTCACATTACTCGATGTATGACTACTTGGGTGCCCCGAAGGCACTACCACGGCCCCGAACGGTCCTCGACAAAAGTGGTATCGAGCGATTAATCCTCGGAAAGTGTCTACAGACCGTATCTAGTAGAGTCTTGATTATCGGTCGCGCACTACACCAATAATCGTGAGGCTATAGGATATTTAGGATTGGTTTCCATTCTTCTCATTCCGAGATCGTGCTTTAGAGTCGTGTTATAGGTTGGACCCTCTAACGTATTCCTTTCTCGTATGCTTATGCCTCCACGTAAGGCAACCCGGCCCGTGGCGGCAAATGGCGGAGCGCTAGCAGACACCCAGAGTCACGAGGGCTCGTGCCCGCCTATACCGCAGACGGCGAGTTCTATGACGCCGCCACCTCAAAGAGACCACAGCACTCCACCTCCCGTCCCACACCGGGCGGAGGAGTTAGGGCTACAAGGAGACGGCCCACCTTTTGGCTAAAGTTGTGGCCCGATACGGAGAGGCGGACGCGTAGCCTCGCCTCCGCCCAGCTCAAGCACCGTAGGCACCCGAGGCGTATAGTTTGAGACTACGGATTTCCTTAGTAGCCCTCCCGAGTTTTACGGTCGAGGGAAGATGATCCGCAGGAGTTCATCCGTCACCGCAGAGGATTACGGGTGATCGTGGCTTCGGGACCGAGTCCGTGACATTCGGTTCGCGACGGCCGCGTGATACCGCAGTCGATTGGTTTGATTCATGGGAGCTTTCCCGGGGAGAGCATGCACCTCCGGCGGTATGGGATGAGTTTTCAGAGGCTTTTCTCACACACTTCTTGCCTCCGCAGATGAGGAGGGCACGAGCTGATAGATTCTTGTTGCTGAGACAGGGAGGACGCACAGTGAGGGAGTACAATGTCGAGTTTGATTCTTTGGCTCGATATGTCCCCGCACTGGTAGCAGAGATGGAGGACAGGGTGCATCGCTATGTCACTGGGCTAGATGATTACATGGCCGAGTCTTGTGCGAGTGTGTCCTTCACTGTGCATGGACATAACCCGTGATCTGCAGCTCATGACCGATGTGAGGAGCGTAGAGACCGCCGCAGAGCGATATCAGCAGAAGAAGGCGCCAAGACGCCGGTTCTTTTCGTGGTCCTCGTGGTGGGCGATCGCCAGGTCCAGATTTGCACCACGGCCAGCAGAGCGCTCTACCTCATTTTCGACAACAGAGCGGTGGCGGTCGTGGCCTCGGGACTTCTGATTTCCGTGGTAGCAGGTGCTAACCGCTCGAGGTTCGCTTGCAGCCTGTGGCGTATACCATTCGAGTCAGACGGGAGCTCGCTATACTTGTGGCCAGGTCATTTCGCGAAGTTTGTCCGACCGAGCGGCTGGTAGTAGGCCCGGGCCATGGTCTGCCGCTTCTTCATCCTCGACAGCTACTCGCCGAGGGCAAGGTACATGGATCAGCGGTCGCGGCAGGTCGTGGGCGCAGTCCCAGCTTCAGCGGTCCTCGAACCGCATATATGCTTTGTCCACCGACAGATCGTGAGGCCTCACCGATGTCGCCAGTACCTTATCGCTGGGTTTGATGTGTATGCTTTGATAGATCCGGTTCTACTGGCCCATATATCTCCTTGTTGCTAGTAGGATAGGGATGAGCCCGAGTCCATAGACCTTTCGAGGTAGCTACGCCAGCTGGTGATTCGGTGGTAGCTCGGCGCGTATAGAGAGCTTGTCCTGTGACCACTTCCAGTCGTCGGACCCTAGCCGACTTGCTAGAGTTGGAGATGATTGTCTTCGACGTGAGGATGGGGATGGATTGGCTAGCGTCTTGCTACGCCAATGTAGACCGCAGAGAGTAGTACGGTTCCAGCTTCGGCGAGCCGGTTGAGTGGGAGGAGCACGGTATCGCTGGCGGTAGGTTTATTTCCTACCTCAAGGCTAGGAAGATGGTATGCAGGGGTATATCTATCATCTCGTTCGTGTTTGATAATCGGCTGCGGTACCAGATTTTCAATCGCCCGATGGTCACGAAGTTCCCGACGTGTTTCGGATGACCTCTCGTATCCTCCGCAGAGGGAGATCGAGTTTTGTATAGATGTGTTGCCAGATACTCGGCCTATTTCCATTCCGCCATACAGAATGGCACCTGCCGAGTTGAGAGAGTTGAAGGATCAGCTTAGGTATTTGCTAGAGAAGGGCTTCATTAGGCCCGGTTTCTCCCCCGGGAGCGCCGGTATTGTTCGTGAAGAAGAAGGGCGGACGCTGCGCACGTGTTGACATGAGCCGGTGAACAAGGTGACCATTAAGAATGATACCCCTTCCGTGATTGATGATTTGTTCGACCGTTGCAGGTGCGAGATGTTTTCCATGATTGATCTGCGATCGGGCTATCATCAGTGCGAGTCGAGAGTGGATGTCCCCAGATCGCATTCGGACCTGCGGGCATTATGAGTTCGTGGTCATGTCTTTTGGGTTGACCAATGCTCGCGGTATTCATGGATTTGATGAACCGAGTGTTCAAACCATTTTTGGACACGTTGTGATAGTGTTCATTGATGATATCTTGGTTTATTCTCGCCAGAGCGAGAGCATGCGAGCATTTGGCGATCTTGGCCGGTGATTCTCCAGACCAGCAGCTTATCGCCAAGTTTTCCAAATGTGAGTTTTGGTTGACTTGATGGCGTTTCTTGGGCATATTGTCGGCGATGGCATTCGAGTTGATACGCCAAGATCGAGGCCAGGACTTGGCCTGAACTACTACTCCGGCAGAGGTTCGCAGCTCGGGCCTCAGGATATTATCGCGTCGTAGAAGTTTGCTTCTATCTTCGCACCATTGACTAGGCTGAATCGTGGCGCAACAAGTTCCGGTGGATCGATGCTTGTGAGCGGGGTTTCCATTCTTTGAAGGAGAGATTGACGACCGCCCCGTTCTTACTCTTCCGCAGGGTCGACGGTTATGTCGTATTGTGATCGCTGTGCATCGGGTTGGGATGTGTTGATGCGGCATGGCGGGGTTATAGCATACGCATCCCGACGGTGAAGAAACACGCAGAGGAACTACCCCACCCATGATTTGGAGTCGGTAGTAATTCACGCTTTGAAGATCCGAGGCACTATTTGTATGGGGTTCACGTGGATATTTATACGGACCACAAGAGCCTCCAAAGATATCTTCACCAGAGGAGCTAAACTTACGGCGAGACGGTGGTTAGAGTTGCTTAAGGATTACGATGTTGATATCCTGTACCACCCTAAGGCCAAGGCGATGTTGTGGCGCATGCCTAGTCGTAGGTCGATGGGAGCCTATCGGATGTGCAGCCAGAGAGAGGGACATGGTTCGTGATTTGCATCGCCAGCGAGCCTGGTGTCCGCTTGATTGATTACGATAGCGGTGGTTAGAGTTCGTGAGGTTGCCGAGTCTTCCATCGTCGGCGAGGTGAAGAGGCAACAGCCGGGATCCACTTTGATTCGATATCGTGATACGCCTCTTCGTGAGGCAAGCGGTCCTTTGAGGTAGCACGATGGGGTGCTAAGGTTTGAGGCGCATCGTGTTCCGGATGTTTGGGACTTCGCAGCAGGTTTGTTATACCGTATTTCAGTATGCGTAAAGGAATACGTAAAAAGTTTGGTCTTAAAGTTAGGCCTTGGGCGATTTTTAGGCACAACTCACAAAGCGAACGGTTTTCCGACTAAACGTTTCCACGACTTTCGTAGGATAAATTCCGCTATGTCATTTCTAATTTTTGCGGATTTTTCCGAGAGACGTAACACTTTGGACCAATGAGAGGCGACATTTGCCACCCTCTCATGGTGGACTTGTCACGCAATAGGGCCAAATGGATGACCATCCTTGTCATAAAGTTGGTTAGATATTTTGTGTGCAAGTTGGCTAGGTACACTTGCCCTAATCTTGACCTTACACTTGCCTAGCACTTACTAAATCTTGGCCATTGGTTGGCCGTGTCTTGACCTATAAATACCCTCTTGAGATGAAGAGTTCTTCATCCACAAAAGCTTTCCAAGTCTAAAAATCCTTCCTCTCCCTTTGTAAGCAATTCGCCCAACACACCCCCTCCCTCGAGAAGCTTGCCGAGGCTACCCCACCCCTAGCCTAGCCAAACCTACCCCCTCCCTGGTAGAAAAGTTGCCTTCTTGTATTGTTATAATGCCCAAAATACCCTAGCCCAAATACCTTAGTACTTAGTAGAAGTTGTGAAGAACTTCTAAGGTTTCTCGAGCATACAACTTAGAGCAAAACCTTGCTCAGCGACTTTTCTAGGATATTATTGGGCTTACCGAGGTAACTAATCCTAACCCTTTTGAATTAGAGAATACTTACTGTTGTAGAATAAGAATAAGTATAAATACTTAGAAGGTTATTAAGGAATAGAATTGAACTGTAACACCTTAGAAGGGTTTAAAAGAAGAATATACGAACTGTACTTACATAGTGGTTTTCACAAGAGACTTATATAGCTCACCGTAGGGTTGTGCCCGACTTTCCGTAGAATTGATGACCCTGTTTAGAATGACCTACAGAATAGTCTAGACTTTGATAGATATCTGTGACTATTATAGTCGATTCTGCGCGACATACTCGACTTGGCGGTGGATTTCACGGAAGGTATGTGATTCTTCCTAAAGCATGATATTTTACAATATGTATATAGTACGGTGACGCGTACGTGTTAATCGAATAATACTTACGGCAATGCCTCACGCTTAAGCTCGAATAATACGTGACGGCATGCCTCACGCTTAAGCTGAATAATAAAGAATCAAAACATTTCAAAAGGACTAATGAACCATTTATTAATGTAAGAGAACTAATTGGTTTTTAAATGAAGCTTAAGAGTTATACTAGCTTTATGGGAAGTAAGTATAACCACTTAAGATTGAAAAGAAACAAGTTTGCCTATGTGTTTATAACGGACTTATATTGTGAAAAGAATAATAAGATGGTTTGATAGGTAGACATGATATGATGCTATGTGTGTTAGTATCTTGTAACGTTTGTATAGGTGAGTATCCTTGTTATGCTTATGTTACTTAAAGATAAGTTGTTATGTTAGTATACTATCACTCACCTCGAGATGATACAGGGTTAAGGCGCCTCCGATGCGGGGTAGACTCAGCGATGCAGGACCATGATTCGAGAATACCTCACGCGGGTCCGAGGGCCTATGCGAGCTACGAGTTCCGTGTTAGTATGCGGGTTATGCCTCATGCGGTCTATGTGGCCATGCGGACGAGTCCAGGGCGATGCCGAGGAGTAGCACCCTCGATGCGGGTTATACCTCATGCGCCCACGCGAGTGGCCTATGCGGACTCGGAGTCGAGGATTAGGCTTGCAGAATGAGGATGTGGGCGAGTGGCCCTGCTTCGATCATTCGCGCCTAGACAAGGCGTGACATGATTACCTATTGTTGCTCTTGTTTGTGATGTGGCACTATGTGCGGTTTCTCGTTGTTTCACACATATTTGTAAACCGTTTTAAAAATGATATGTTTTCATTTAAGTACTTTACGCCGCATACTTAGTACTGTTATCGACCTCCTTCGGGCTGCGTTCATGCCGCGGTAAGGGCAAGCAGTGCTAGATCCGCATCTTAGGATCTCTACGTTGGTGTCGAGCTCCATCTCTTCCGAGGCTCTACTTTTGGTATGATCTCCTGTTGTAGATAGTTTTGTACATAGCGAGGTATGGGCCCCGTCCCGCCATAGTTGTATATTTCCTTAGAGGTCTGTAGTCATGTTGTGCGAATCGGATGTATCGCAAAAACATGATTATATATATACGCCAAAGGCGTGTTTTCTCACATAACTGTGTCTTGTTTTATAAATTGTTTCATGTCTTGCTTTATGTTTCCGCTGATTACTCTGATGTATGACTACTTGGGTGCCCCGGTAAGGCACCAGTCACGGGCCCCGGAACGGGTCGTGACAAAAGTGGTATCAGAGCAGTTAATCCTCGGAAAGTGTCTACAGACCGTATCTAGTAGAGTCTTGATTATCGGTGTGTTGTGCACCACACCAATAATCAGGAGGCTATAGGATATTTAGGATTGGTTTCCGTTCTTCTCATTCCGAGATCGTGCTTTAGAGCTGTGTTATAGGTTGGACCCCTCTAACGTATTCCTTTCCTGTAACAGTTATGCCTCCACGTAAGGCAACCCGCCCGAGGCGGCAAGGCGGCGAGTCGCTAGCGAGACACCCAGAGTCACGAGGGCTCAGGCCCAGTCTATACCAGAGACGGCGAGTTCTATGACGCCGCCGCCCCAAAGAGACCACGCACCACACCTCCCGCCCCATGCAGGCGGAGGAGTTAGGGCAAGGAGATGGCCCGGCTTTGGCTAAAGTCAGGCCCGACATTTCGAGAGGCTGACGCGGCTGGCTTCAGCTCGATCTCGGTCGCACTCCGTTGTTCACCCGAGGCGAGAGTTTGAGGCTACGAGACTTTTTGAGCCAGAGCACGGAGTTTTATGGATCGAGGCCGGAGGATGATCCGCGAGTTCATCCGTCGCCTTCAGAGGATTTTGAGAGTGATCGGGCCGAGACCGAGTCCGTGATCTTTGGGTCACATAGGCTGCGTGATACCGCGATCGATTGGTTTGATTCACGGAGTTATCGGGAGAGCACGCGTCCCCTACTGGGATGAGTTCTCGAGGCTTTCTCACTCACTTTTGCCTCCACAGATGAGGAGGCGCGGTGATAGATTTTTACTCGAGGCAGAGGACGACCGTCGGAGTACAATGTCGAGTTTGATTCATTGGCTCGATATGTCCCAAAGATTGGTAGCAGATATGGAGGATAGGGTGCACCGCTATGTCACCGCTAGACGACTATATGGCCGAGTCATGTGCGGGGTTTCTCTCACCGTATGGACATTACCCGCACGCGAGCTCACGCCTGGATGCGGCGAGCGCAGAGGTCGGCGAGTGGGCGAGACAGAAGAAGAAGGCGCCGGGACGGGAGGGTCTTCGTAGTTATCGTGGTGGCGGCCTCAAGCCGGCCTAGATTCGCACCACACCGGACAGAGCACTCCTGCACCGCCTCGCCACCCACGCGATTTCGGCGTACTGGGGCCCTGTGGCTTCGACGTGTGGTAGCGAGGTATCGCCGACGACCACCCCGGCCGATGCGGTAGATCCAATTACGGGAAGTGTGGTACTACTTTTGGATCTTGTTACGATTGTAGCCAGGTCACTGCGAGGATCGTCCGGCCGGCGCTGGTGGTAGGCTCGACGCCGTGTTCTTGCCGCCATCATCTCCTACGATTACTCGCCGGGCGTGGTGCTCGTGGGTCGCCAGTCGCGGCAGGCCGTGGCTCGATCGATTCTAGCGGTCCTCGAACCGCATTTATGCTTTGTCCACCGACAGATCGGGAGGCCTCACCGATGTCGCCACGGTACCTTATCGGTTCGGGTTTGATATGTATGCTTTGATAGATCCGGTTCTACTGGTCCCTATATATCTCCCTTGTTGCTAGTAGGATAGGGATAGAGCCACGAGTCCATAGACTTTTCGAGGTAGCTACGCCAGTTGGTGATTCGTTTGTAGATCGGCGGGTATATAGAGCTTGTCCTGTGATCATTTACAGTCGTCAGACCCTGGCCGACTTGATAGAGTTGGAGATGATTGACTTCGATGTGATCATGGGGATGGATTGGCTAGCTTCCTGCTACGCCAATGTAGGCTGAAGAGAGAATAGTACGGTTCCAGCTTACGAGGCCGGTTGTTGAGTGAGGAGCACGGTATCGCCGAGGGTAGGTTTATTTCCTACCTCAAGGCTAGGAAGATGGTGCGAAGGGTATATCTACCATATCGTCGGGTGTTTGATCTGAAGGCTGCGTACCAGATTTTCCGTCGATTCGATGGTCATGAGTTCCCGACGTGTTTCGAGATGACCTCGGGTATCCTCCCGAGAGGAGATCGAGTTTTGTATAGATGTGTTGCGGATACTCGGCCTATTTCCATTCCGCCATACGTAATGGCACCGCCGAGTTGAGAGAGTTGAAGGATCGGCTTAGGGATTTGCTAGAGAAGGGCTTCATTAGGCCTAGTGTTTCTCCCCGGGAGCGCCGTATTGTTCGTGAAGAAGAAGGACGACTGCGCATGTGTGTCGATCTGAGCAGGTGAACAAGGTGACCATTAAGAATGATACCCCTTCCTAGGATTGATGATTTGTTCGACCGGTTGCGGTGCGAGATGTTTCTCCAAGATTGATCTGCGATCGGGCTATCATCAGTCTGAGTCGAGAGGTGGATGTCCCTGGATCGCATTCGGACCAGACGGCATTATGAGTTAGGTCATGTCTTTTGGGTTGACCAATGCTCCGTGGTATTCATGGATTTGATGAACCGAGTGTTCAAACCATTTTTGGACACGCTTTGTGATAGTGTTCATTGATGATATCTTGGTTTATTCTCGCTCGTAGCGGCGAGCATGCGGAGCATTTGAGCGATCTTTGTGATTCTCCAGACCCAGCTTATGCGCCAAGTTTTCCAAATGTGAGTTTTGGTTAACTTGGCGTTTCTTGGGCATATTGTCGGGTGATGGCATCCGAGTTGATCTGACGAAGATCGGCGATCGAGACTTAGCCTGAACTACTACTCCGGCTGCAGGTTCGCATTTCGGGCCTTGCAGGTATTATCGGCGGTTCGTGGAGAAGTTTGCTTCTATCTGCACCATTGACTAGGTGACTCGTAAGCGCCAAGTTTGATGGTGATGCTTGTGGCGGGGTTTCGATTCTTTGAAAGAGAGATCGACGATCGCCTCGTTCTTACTCTTCCGGGTCCAGATGGTTATGTCGTGTATTGTGATCGTCGAGCATCGGGTTGGGATGTGTGTTGATGCGGCATGGCAGAGTTATAGCATATGCATCCCGACACCAAGAAACACGCAGGAACTACCCCACCCATGATTTGGAGTCGCACCGTGATTCACGCTTTGAAGATCCTGAGGCACTATTTGTATGGGGTTCACGTGGATATTTTTACGCACCACAAGAGCCTCGGTATATCTTCACGAGAGGAGCCGAACTTACGCGAGACGGTGGTTAGAGTTGCTTAAGGATTACGATGTGGACATCCTGTACCACCGCAAGGCCATGTTGTGGCGGATGCGCCCTTAGTCAGTCGATGGGAGCCTATCGGATGTGCGCTAGAGAGAAGGGACATGGTTCGTAATTTGCACCGATTAGCGAGCCTTGGTGTCCGCTTGATTGATTCTCGATAGCAATGGGGTTAGAGTTCGTGAGGTTGCCGAGTCTTCCATCGTTGAGGTGAAGAGGCAATTCGAGGATCCGGCTTTGATTCGATATCGTGATCTGACTCTTCGTGAGGCAAGGGTCCTGAGGTAGCACCATGGGGTGCTAAGGTTTGAGGGCGTGTTGTGTGTTCCAGATGTTTGTGACTTCGCAGCGGTTCTGGGGAAGCACACACAAGCGTTACTCTATCCATCCGGTCGACCAAGATGTACCACGACCTTAGATCTCGTATTGGTGGGATGACTTGAAGAGGACGTTGCGAGTTCGTAGCTCGCGCCCGTGTTGTCGCAGTGAAGGTAGAGCACCGGAGACCGTGGTTTATTACAGCGATAGAGATCCCGACCGGAAGTGGGAGGTAATCAACATGGACTTCATCACGGGATTACCTCGCACTCGCAGGAGACATGATTCTATATGGGTTATCGTCGACAGTCGAAAATCAGCCCACTTTCTTCCCGTCAGACGACTTTTTCTACCGAGGATTATGCCGACTTTACATCCGAGATCGTCGATCGCATGGAGTCCCTACTTCGATCATATCGCATGCAGGAGCCGGTTTACGCCAACTTCTGAGGTCCTTCCAGAGGGGTTTAGGGACGCAGTGAGCACGAGCATCGCATTTCATCCACGCATGCACGGACAGCAGAGCGCACTATCCGGACTCTTGAGGATATCTGCGAGCCCGTGTTATTGACTTCGTGGTAGTTGGGAGGATCATTTGCCTCTAGTTGAGTTCGCGTATAATAATAGCTACCACTCCAGATTCGGATGGCGCCTTATGAGGCCTTGTATGGGAGGAAGTGCAGATCGCCTATAGGTTGGTTCGAGGGCGAGTGCGGCTAGTGGGACTAGATTTGGTGCAAAGCAGCGATGGATAAGGTGAAGCTTATCCGAGGCGCTATTGACAAACTCGTAGTCGAGAAGTCGATGCAGATCATCGCCGTCGACATCCGAGTTTGATTGATGATTGGGTTTTCTGAAGGTGTCACCCATGGCGGTGTGATGAGATTCAGGAAGAAGGGGAAACTCAGCCCAAGGTACATTGGGCCGTTTCAGATTATCCGCAGGGTAGGCAAGGTTGCCTATGAGTTGGATCTGCCGTCCGATCTGGAGGCAGTGCATCCGGTGTTTCACGTTTCTATGCTGAGGAGATGTATCGGGGATCCATCTAGAGTACATCCGATTGACGATGTCCAGGTGACCGAGGGATTATCGTATGAGGAGATTCCCATAGCGATAATCGATCGTCAGGTTAGGCGTCTGACGGCGACGGGCTTCCACAAAGTCTTGTGGCGAACGAGCTCGGGAGGAGATGGCGGGAAGCCGGCGAGGACATGAGGCGAAGTATCCTCACCGTTCCCCACCCTCCGTAATTCACTTTCCTACTTGTAAATCTTCATTATCGTTTATGCCTAAGTGTTGTTTATGGCCGTGTGTGGCTTTTTGCAAACCGTTTAAGTTTTGAAGAACCTTATCGTTATCTGCTTGGGAAGGAACATTCGGACGAATGTTTCTAAGGAGGAGAATGTTATACCCCGTATTTCGCAGTATGTACGTAAAGGAATACGCATAAAAAGTTTGGTCTTAAAGTTAGGCCTTGGGCGATTTTTAGGCACAACTCACAAAGCGAGCGTTTTCCGACGAAACGTTTCCACTTTTCGTAGGATAAATTCCGCTATGTCATTTCTAATTTTTGCGGATTTTTCCAGAGACGTAACACTTTGGACCAATGAGAGGCGACATTTGCCACCCTCTCATTGGTGGACTTGTCACGGCAATAGGGCCAAATGGATGACCATCCTTGTCATAAAGTTGGTTAGATATTTTGTGTGCAAGTTGGCTAGGTACACTTGCCCTAATCTTGACCTTACACTTGCCTAGCACTTGGCTAAATCTTGGCCATTGGTTGGCCATGTCTTGACCTATAAATACCCTCTTGAGATGAAGAGTTCTTCATCCACAAAAGCTTTCCAAGTCTAAAAATCCTTCCTCTCCCTTTGTAAGCAATTCGTCCAACACACCCTCCTCGAGAAGCTTGGCCGAGGCTACCCCACCCCTAGCCTGCCGAAACCTACCCCCCCTCCCTTGGTAGAAAAGTTGCCTTCTTGTATTGTTATAATGCCCAAAATACCCTAGCCCAAATACCGTAGTACTTAGTAGAAGTTGTGAAGAACTTCTAAGGTTTCTCTGAGCATACAACTTAGGAGCAAAACCTTGCTCAGCGACTTTTCTAGGATATTATTGGGCTTACCGAGGTAACTAATCCTAACCCTCTTTTGAATTAGAGAATACTTCATGTTGTAGAATAAGAATAAGTATAAATACTTAGAAGGTTATTAAGGAATAGAATTGAATCAGAACACCTTAGAAGGGTATAAAAGAAGAATATACGAACAGTACTTACATAGTGTTTTCACAATGAGACTTATATAGCTCACCGGTAGGGTTGTGCCCGACTTTCCGTAGAATTGATGACCCTCTGCTTAGAATGACCTCTGAATAGTCTAGACTTTGATAGATATCTGTGACTATTATAGTCGATTCTTCTGCGACATACTCGACTTGGCGGTGGATTTCACGAGAAGGTATGTGATTCTTCCTAAAGCATGATATTTTACAATATGTATATAGTACGGTAGCGTATACGTGTTAATCGAATAATACTTACGGCAATGCCTCACGCTTAAGCTCGAATAATACGCAGTGATGCCTCACGCTTAAGCTGAATAATAAAGAACTGAAAACATTTCAAAAGGACTACTGAACCATTTATTAACAGAAGAGAACTAATTGGTTTTTAAACAGAAGCTTAAGAGTTATACTAGCTTTATGGGAAGTAAGTATAACCACTTAAGATTGAGAAAAGAAACAAGTTTGCCTATGTGTTTATAATGCACTTATATTGTGAAAAGAATAATAAGATGGTTTGATAGGTAGACATGATATGATGCTATGTGTGTTAGTATCTTGTAACGTTTGTATAGGTGAGTATCCTTGTTATGCTTATGTTACTTAAAGATAAGTTGTTATGTTAGTATACTATCACTCACCTCGAGATGATACCGGGTTAAGTCGCCTCCGACGCGGGTAGACTCAGCGTGATGCAGGACCATGATTCGAGAATACCTCATGCGGGTCCAGGGGCCTATGCGAGCTACGAGAGTTCCGTGTTAGTATGCGGGGTTCTGCCTCATGCGGTCTATGGGGCCCTGCGGACGGCGAGTCCAGGACGATGCCGAGGAGTAGCTACCCTCGATGCGGGGTTATACCTCATGCGGCCCACGCGAGTGGCCTACGGACTCGGAGTCCGTGATTAGGCTTGCAGAATGAGGATGTGGGCGAGTGGCCCTGTTTCGATCATTCGCAGCCTAGACAAGACGTGACATGATTACCTATTGTTGCTCTTGTTTGTGATGTGGCACTATGCGGTTTCTGGTTGTTTCACACATATTTGTAAACTGGTTTTAAAAATGATATGTTTTCATTTAAGTACTTTACGCTTCGCATACTTAGTACTGTTATCGACCTCCTTCGGGGCTGCGTTCATGCCGCAGTAAGGCAAGCGAGTGCTAGATCCGCATCCTTAGGATCTCTACGTTGGTGTCGAGCTCCATCTCTTCCGAGGCTCTACTTTTGGTATGATCTCCCTGTTGTAGATAGTTTTGTATGATCGAGGGTATGGCGGAACCCCCCGCCATAGTTGTATATTTCAGAAGTGCTGTAGTCATGTTGTACATGTTTCGGATGTAATCGCAAAACATGATTATATATATACGCCGAAGGCGATGTTTTCTCACATAACTGTCTTGTTTTATAAAGCTGTTTCATGTCTTGCTTTATGTTTCCGCTGATTACTGATGTATGACTACTGGTGCCGGTAAGGCACGATCACGCCCCGAACGGTCGTGACAAGGTTCTTGGGAAGCACACGGCGGCGTTACTATCCATCCGGTCGACCAAGATGTACCACGACCTTAGATCTGTGTATTGGTGGGATGGCTTGAAGAGAGACGTTGCGAGTTCGTAGCTCGCGCCCGTGTTGTCGGCGAAGGTAGAGCACCGGAGGCACGGTGGTTTGTTACGCACGATTGAGATCCCGACCGGAAGTGGGAGGTAATCAACATGGACTTCATCACGGGATTACCTCGCACTCGGAGGAGACATGATTCTATATGGGTTATCGCCGACAGTGACGAAATCAGCCCACTTTCTTCCGTCCGGACGACTTTTCTACCGAGGATTATGCCGGACTTTACATCCGAGATCGTCGGTCGCATGGAGTCCCTACTTCGATCATATCGCATGAGGAGCCCGTTACGCTAACTTCTGAGGTCCTTCCAGAGGGTTTAGGGACGCAGCGAGTGAGCATCGCATTTCATCCACGCAGACGGACAGCAGAGCGCACTATCCGGACTCTTGAGGATATCTTTGCGAGCTGTTATTGACCGATGGTAGTTGGGAGGATCATTTGCCTCTAGTTGAGTTTGCGTATAATAATAGCTACCACTCCAAAGATTCGGATGGCGCCTTATGAGGCCTTGTATGGGAGGAAGTGCAGATCGCCTATAGGTTGGTTCGATGTGGGCGAGTGCGGCTAGTGGGATCAGATTTGGTGCGAGCGGTGGATAAGGTGAAGCTTATCCGAGAGCGGCTATCGACAGCCGTCGAGTCGGTAAGTCGTATGCAGATCATCGCCGTCGTGATCTTGAGTTCGAGGTTCATGATTGGGTTTTCCTAGTGCGTCACCCATGGCGGTGTGATGAGATTTGGGAAAAGGGGAAACTCAAACCAGGTACATCGGGCCGTTCGATTGTCCGCAGGTAGGCAAGGTTGCCTATGAGTTGGATCTGCCGTCCGATCTGGAGGCGGTCATCCGCTTTTCACGTATCTATGCCGGCGAGATGTATCGGATCCATCTAGGTACACCCGATTGACGATGTCCGTGTGACCGGGGGTTATCGTATGAGGAGATTCCCATAGCGATAGTCGATCGTCGGAGTTAGGCGTCTGCGGACGAAGGGCGTGGCTTCCACAAAGTCTTGTGGCGAACGAGCTCGAGAGGAGATGACGTGGGAAGCCGGCGAGGACATGAGGCGTAAGTATCTCACCTATTCCCCACACCTCCGTAATTCACTTTCCTACTTGTAAATTTTCGTTATCGTTTATGCCTAAGTGTTGTTTTGGCGCGTGTGGCATTTGCAAACCGCTTAAGTTATGAAGAATCTTATCGTTAAGTGTCTTGAGAAGGAACATTCGGACGAATGTTTCTAGGAGGAGAATGTAATACCCCGTATTTCCGCAGAGTATGCGTAAGGGAATACGCATAAAAAGTTTGGCCTTAGTTAGCCTGGGCGCTTTCTTTTGTACACAACTCACTAAAAGAATCGCTTTCCACTAAACGCTTTCCACTTTCGTAGAGTAAATTCCGGCTATGCCATTTCTTATTTTTGCGGATTTTTCCGAGACGTAACATTTTGGACCAACGGGAGGGTGATACGTGTCACCCTCACATTGGAAGCAAGTGGGGTGGCTTTGGACGATCAAGGCCCAAGAGGGTGTTGGCCTTGGCCGATTGATTCCTTGCTTAGGCCTTGTTTTGTGCCATGTTTTGTGGAGTGTTTTGTGGAGTGTTTTGTGGAGTAGGGGTTAGGGTGCACTTGGCTTGATCTTGGCCTTACACTTGCCTTGCACTTGTCTTCATCTTGGCCATTGGTTGGCCAAGGCTTGAGCTATAAATACCCTCTTGAGATGAAGAGTTCTTCATCCACAAAAGCTTTCCAAGTCTAAAAATCCTTCCTCTCCTTTGTAGCAATTCGTCCAACACCCTCCCCTCGAGAAGCTTGGCGAGGCTACCCCACCCCTAGCCTAGCCGAAACCTACCCTCCCTTGGTAGAAAAGTTGCCTTCTTGTTTTGTTATAATGCCCAAAATACCTAGCCCAAATACCTTAGTACTTAGTAGAAGTTGTGAAGAACTTCTAAGGTTTCTCGAGCATACAACTTAGGAGCAAAACCTTGCTCACCGCGACTTTTCTAGGATATTATTGGGCTTACCGAGGTAACTAATCCTAACCTCTTTTGAATTAGAGAATACTTCTTTGTTGTAGAATAAGAATAAGTATAAATACTTAGAAGAATAATCAAATCAGATTTACATAGACTGTTTTCACAATGAGACTTATATAGCTCACTGTGCAGGGAAGTCGCCCGACTTACCGTAGAATTATGAACCTCTGCTTAGAATGACCTTGAGTAGTCTTTGATAGATATCTGTGACTATTATAGTCGACTCTGCTTGCGACATATTCAACTTGGCGGTGGTTTTCATTGAGAAGGTATGTGATTCTTCCTAAAGCATGATATTTTACAATATATAGTACGGTGACGCGTACGTGTTAATCGAATAATAACTACGCAATGTCTTTGACTTAAGCCCGAATAATACTTATGGCAATGCCTCACGCTTAAGCTCGATAATACTTACGCAGAATGCCTCACGGCTTAAGCTCAATAACAAAGAATCAAAACATTTCAAAAGAATATCGAATCATTTTTAACAGAAGATAAATATTTGGTTTTAAAACAAAAGCTTAAGAGTTATACTAGCTTTATGGGAAGTTAGGTATAACAACTTAAGAAGATAAAAAGGAATTTACTTGTTTGTTTATAAAAGCCTTGTATTGATTTACATTAAGTGTAGTAAGATTTGTGTGATAAGTAGACATATTATGATGCTACCTGGGTTAGTGTCTTGAATTGCTTTGCTTACGTTGCTAACCGGTAAGTCCGTTGTACTGTTATTGTATCACCTACCCTCGATCGTTATATCGGTGGCTTGCCCGACGCGGTCTATACGCCTATGCGGTCTGTGAGACTACGCGAGCAGCGGTATGCTCCGTGATTGATCATTCCGGTGTTTAGCCTGACGCGGATTCCTATGCGGTCTGCTGAGACTACGCGTCTTTTGAGGCTATGCGGGCCGCGGAGCCTAGGCGGATGTCGGGTTGGCCGCCGACGCGGAATACCTCACGCGGTGCAGGTGTGACCTATGCGGCCGGAAGTCCGTGACTAGGCACGCATAATGATACTATGGGTGATTGGCCTTGCTTGATCATTCGCGCCTAGAATAGACTGCTACGCTTTTCCTATTATCGTTGTTGTTTGTGATGTGACACTATGTGCAATTGAACCGATTGTATTTGTGAAAAGGTTTTAAATACTTTGATTTTATTTGATTCTTTATAGTTTCACATACTTGGTACTGTTGTAATCGACCTCCTTCGGGCCGTTCATGCCGCAGTAAGGGCAAGCAGTGCTAGATCCACATTCCTAGGATCTCTACGTTGGTGTGAGCTCCATCCTTTCCGAGGCTCTACTTTTGGGTATGATCTCCTGTTGTAGATAGTTTTGCATATCGAGGTATGGCGGCCCCGTCCCGCCATAGTTGTATATTTCAGAGGTCTGTAGTCCCGTTATGCAAGATTTGATGTAATCGCTAAACCATGTTTTTATATATATGCCGAAAGGCGATGTTTTCTCACTTAAACTGTGTTCTATTTTATAAACTGTTTCATGTCTTGCTTTATATTTCCGCTGATTACTCTGATGTATGACTACTTGGGTGCCCCGGTAAGGCACCAGTCACGGGCCCTGGAACGGGTCGTGACACAACTGATCCCAACCCATAAACGGGTACACTAACTTCTCATATACTATAATCGGGTTGTCTTGTCCACAAAAACCATACTTACTCCATACGGATCTCACCCGTACCATTCTCGAAATCCCACTACGTAGCTCAATCTATTAACATAGTCTTCCATTAAGTCCCTTAATTAACCTCTTAAGGGTCCATTTCATTCTCACACAACTCATCATCACCTAATTATCTCAAATTAGCACGTAAAACCTTGATGAGAGTCCCTTAACTGTTCATACCTTCCCGGTATTCATTTAGTCCTTACCAAATCCTGGTAATCTAAAATCATCCTAGAAAACACATATGTGACCCCTATACATAAATCTGTATAGTTGTATGTCCCAATACCAACTATACTACAAACATTACCAACCTGGATACGCAATCCACATAATCCTTCCTGGGTCACTGCTGGATTTCTCGTAGCTGCAAACAACATAACTTGTTAGGGAGAGACGACCCTAACCACACAGCTCTATCGCACGATCTTAGAGTGAGAAGAATGGAAACCAATCCTAAATGTCCTGCAGCCTCCTGATTATAGATGTGGTGCACAACACACCGATAATCAAGACTCTACTAGACACGATGCCTCAGACACTTTCCGTGGACTAACCGCTCACGATACCACTTTTGTCACGACCCGACCCAAGCTCGCGATCGTGCCCTACCAGGCACCCTTACAGGTATACATCAGAGATAATCAGCGGAACATACATAAACTTAACAATGAAATAAATAATAGGTTAGCCGATAAGGCTACCTTCCTGGATATAAACAAATCCAAAAGCAGTTACCTCAATTTTTTTTTTAAAGTGACCCACAAGATATGACTACAGACCTCTAAGAGTTTACATAACAACTGTGGCGGGACAGGGCCCCGCCATACCCCTAAATGTACAAAAGTCAACAACTTCAGGGAACCATACCAAAGACAAAGCCTCCGGAGAAATGGAGCTTTCCAAGAACTGAACAGTGATCCTAAGAGTGCGGATCAGCAAGCTATGTACCTCAACCTGCGGCATGAACGCAGCCCCCCGAAGGAGGTCAGTACAAAATATGTACCAAGTATGCAAAACTGAAAGTACTGTAATTTAAATCATAATCGTCAAAAATACAGCTGAAGACATATATGATAACCCAATTAACAGTACACTGAGCCTTACTGAAGTGGAAGTAATGAAAGTCAATCTTTACCTTGTACAACCTGTTTCAACATATGAACGATAGTCATACCAGGGCTATGAACACCAAATTCCAAATATCAAAGCGCGCCGCTGGATTCCCATCATCACAACCGCTAGGTGTAAAAGTTAACCATGTGACGCGCCCGTGGCACCCTACCTCACTGTCGGCGTACACACATACAACACATATAAAACTATATCCTCTGCCCGTGGAATCCCCCGTCACTGCCGACAGCCGTAAGAGAAAAATACAACCATGTGACGCGCCCGTGGAATCCTACCTCACTGTCGGCGTACACACATACTACACATATATACCTATATATATCTCATGCCCGTGGAATCCCTCATCTCGGGTACATGACTTCATGGAGAGCTAATCCACGGAGTAGTAATCGTATCCGGGAATTTAACCCGCATCCTGGTCGCATGCCTCTGAATCCCTCATCGTAAGCATGTCCAAGGCGCATGCCTCGGAATCCCTCATCGTAAGCATGTTCAAGGATCAACCACACTGGAAGCATACCCGTGGAATCCCACATCACTGTCGGTACGTCCAGGTAAGCTCATACTGCATGCCTAGGAATCCCTCATCGTAAGCATGTCCAAGGTGCATGCCTCGGAATCCCTCATCGTAAGCATGTCCAATGATCAATCACAAGGGAAGCATACCCGTGGAATCCCACATCACTGCCGGTATGTCCAGGTAAACTCATACTAGGACAATGGAAGCATACCCGTGGAATCCCACATCACTGTCGGTACGTCCAAGTAAGTTCACAATAAGACAATGGAAGCATACCCGTGAAATCCCACATCACTGCCGGTACGTCCAAGTAAACCCATAACTTCTTTAGACTTTCATTAACATACAAAAATGGATCTCATTTTATGACCTTAAGGCACTTTCCATATCACTTAACAAGTCCGGGGGAGTTTCAACCCAAAGTACTATGTATTTCTATTCTTTCCAAGGTCCCTTTTCCACATAAGACCCCAAGATACTAACACCCGTAGTATCAAGGCTTATCTATATTTCAAACAAGTCACTATATTATTAGAAATATACTTCGGCTTCTAAATCAAGTGACCCTCATTTAAAACTTTAAGCAATTGATGCCTTTAAATCAAATTGCCTTTCTTAGCTTCCATTCTTTTATCTAGGTTTACCTTATTCGAGAAAAACCACTTCTTTAACCTTCCATAAAGTTATTATAACCAACTTCCCATAAAGCCGTTATACTAACCTTATGCTTTAGAAACTAAGACAATCTTATCCATTCATAAGGCCGTCATAACTAGCCTCCCATAAAGCCGTTATAACTCCTTATGTCTTAGACAACTTCGTTCTTTTTATGACCAAGAGACTTGTACTTCGAATCAAGTTACACAACTTTCAAAAACGCTTCAAGTCTCTTTACTTTAGAAGACAAAATTCTTAATTTAGACAACAAGTTCTTATCTTTATAATAGTTCCAGAATCAATACTTTCAAATCAAGTATTCCATACTTTTTCACGTCAAGAAGTCCTTGTTTTCCCCATTAGAATAACCCATTCTTATAACATTTTCTCAAGGACAAGTGATTTAATCCTCTAACTCAACCGACTAGGCATCTTTAAAACAAGTCAAGTATATCAAATGACTTTACCTTATTTAAATCACGTATGTCTACCGTACTTATACAGTTATAACTACTCATGTTCAAGAGATAAGAAAGTTTCCACATACCTCTTTTGTTTAATCCCCTTGCCAAGTCCAATATGCCGTCCGTAGATGTCAACCTATAATGACCATAATACGTCTATTAGCTTCTAGCTTCAACGTAGAATATTCTAATGTAAAGTCCCTTGTTCTACGGGAAAAATTGGACAGCATTTCCTTTGTTTCTACGTACTTTTTCTCCTTTTTCAAGGTCCGAATTCAATAACCAAACGCCGCATTTAAGGTACAACAATTCAGCTAACCAAAAGGGGATTACACGCCTTTACAGGACGCGTAAAATTCTGCCCCACAATAATACAAATCAATCCAATAATTCCAAGCCACATTCGGCTATAATATTACAACAATTATCAATTTCCTTTCAATTTTCTTTTAACCCAACTCGTTATCCCAACATGTTATATAAATCATAACCAATTATATACCCTCCTATTTGTAACATGCAGCGATTTTTAGCTAACAACCGAATTGATTACAACATGAGTGGCTAACATGCCCCTTTTCGGTTTTCCACAAGACTACAAGATCCAAATCTTTTCAAACTTTAATATAACAACCACATGCTCATTTCTTAACTACTATAACTTGAAATCTTCATTTACACAAGAAGGTAAAGATTTTACCTCAAGAATCCCTCTTTTCGAAATCTTCTTCACTTAAAAATTTCCCACACGAACCCTCTACAAGCTTGCCAACACTTTTCCTTCTTGAAGCCTTTCCAAAAATCTCACCGGGGTTCATCAATTTGAGGGAGAGGAGAGGGATTTTCTTAGGGAAACCCTTGCAAATGGCCAAGTCTTGAAGACTTGGTCCTAAAATAAGACCCTCACTTGGTCAAAAAGATGGGAGGGACACTTGTCACCCTCCCATAGGCCTTCTATCAAAATATCCCCTGTTTTTCGCCCCTTTCCGCATAAAAATCCCGCCTTGGCGCCGCGGCCCTGCCGCCGGCGTCGCGGCACTTCAACCTCAGAGGACTTTCAGAATTATCGGCGCCGCGGCCCTGCTGACGGCGCCGCGGCGCTGCGACGCCTGCTGGGAAGTCTGTCCTCTGCGTCAGCCCACAGAACTTCTAACGCCCGTAACTTCCTACTCCGATGTCCAATCGACGAGTGGTTTGTTGCGTTGGAAACTAGACTCAACGAACTTCATACTAGTCTTTTAAAACATCTCAAAACTCCTTAAGAAATAGGAGATATACCGCTCCAAAGTTGACTGAAAGTCTGCCCACAACCTTTTGCCAACCTATGTTTCCAACTTCAAATATTATTTCCTTTCGTACGTTCTTTACTTATCCTCTTGAATTTACGGGGTGTAACAACTTATCTCCCTAAATAAACCTTCCTTGGAGTCACAACCCTAATCACAAGGTCCTCTTGCGGTCCAGTAAATATCTAATCATCACGCACCGCCTTAAAGTCGTGTAGATTTTCAAAACCTACCAAAGATATCTTCTGTTTTCCGTAGGCAGCACTCGTACTTATCTTATTCTTGCTTGCGCGCTATCCTGAACTTATCCGGAAGGTCGTGGCCCTGACCGCAATACCAAACCAACTCCAAGTACATCCAAGGGCACTTAGCATAAACTCCTTCAACCTCGAGTATTACTTACTTTCTGCATTAATTTACCTCAAATGAACAAGTCACACAGACTTATTAAAATCAACAATGTCAAAGAAGGAAGGATAATTCACTGGTTACCACCACTTCTCTTCCTTTCCACTCGATAACCGGCTTACCGGGAAACTGGTACCGAATCAATCTCTCTTCTGTAGTCCACGTTGGTATAACAAGAGGCCAACTAGCCCGTACCCATAATATCCTCAAAGTCCACATAACTCCGTAGGTCTTCTAGGTCCAACGATCAGACGTTACACGGCAATTATCTACCCGCCACTACTACCCAACACTCACGGGTGTAGTCACCTCGAAAGGTCCTCGTGGATTCGTGCTCCATTTCTTTACGATTGGTTGCTCTCTTTCTTATTGGTCGATTTCTTCCCGCATTTCCAAACTTATTCCAACAGACGCATAGCCTTCATCTCGATTCGCCTCCTATCTTTGGAGTTACTATTCTAAACAACATAAGGTCATTTTCGGCTCTCTCAACCTGGTTCCGGTGGAACGCGTCCACGAACCCGTAAAATGATTAACTAAACTTGGGCATTGCACCCTCGTGACCCTGTCACGTAGCGGGACTACTACCAACTGATCCCATTCCATTTCAAGCTATGGGGCGACCCTTAATAGGTCTTTAACCCGACTCGGCGTCATATTTAACTCTTACCCTTGGTCTGACTTAACTTTTTACTACCCGAGAAGGCCTTATATACCTAAGGTCTCGGTGGTTATCACATTCTTAGGCTCGCAATTTCCAAGCTCCATGCCTACCTTATCAGTCCCCCCGTAAACGGGTACAAAAACTTATCGTAATACCATAATCATGTTGTCTTGACCACAACAACCATACTTACTCCATACGGATCTCACCCGTACCATTCTCGAAATCCTACTACGTAGCTCAATCTATTAACATAGTCTTCCATTAATTCCCTTAATAATAACTTCTTAAGGGTCCATTTCCTTCTCAGACAGCTCATCATTTCCTAATTATCTCAAATTAGTACGTAAAACCTTAATGATAATTCATTAAACTGTTTTATACCTTCCCGGTATTTATTTAGTCCTTACCAAATTCTGGTAACCTAAAACCATTCTAGGTAACACACGTCCGACCCTCATACATAAATACGTATAGATGTATGTCACAATACCAACTATATGTCACGACCCGTTCCTGGGCCCGTGACTGGTGTCTTACCCGGGCACCCAAGTAGACATACATCAGAGTAACCAGCGGAATATAATCTTGCAAACATAAAACAGTGTAAAATAAGAACAGTCTATCCAAAGAAAAGTTGTCTTTCGGCGTGTATATAAATACCAAAAGTGAACAGTTACATCCCAACTTTACAACAGGACTACGCACTTCTAAGAGGTAAACACTATGACGGACAGGCCCCGTCATACCCTGAATGTACAAAACATCTACAACACCGGGAGAACTGCACTAAAGTCGAGCCTCCGAGAAATGGAGCTCACGACACTGAGTAAAGATCCTAAGAATGAGGATCCACCACTGCTTTCCCTTACCGCGCATGAACGCAGCCCGGGCGAGGTCGATAACAGTACCAAGTATGTGAAATCAGAAAGTACTTGATTCACAAATATGTACGAAACAACCAAGTTAACCGCATATACCACATCATAAACAAGAGCAAAAATAGATATAATGTAATCGGTCTTTTCTAGGCCGCTAATGATCGGGCAAGGCCAATCGCCCATAGTATCATTATGCGCGCTAATCTCGAACTTCCGCAGTCCGCATAGCCCTAGGCCCGCATGAGGTATTCTCACATCGGGGTAGCTAACCCGCGGCATCGCCCCGACTCCCGCACCGCATGGCCACATAGACCGCGTGAGGTATTCCTCGACGGCGTAACACACCCGGAGTGATCATCCCGAACTCCAGCGACCGCATAGTCCCATGGACCCGCGTTAGGTATTCTCGCGACGGGGCGCTAACCCACCAGATCGTAACAAGTCAGGAGGGTGAGTGATATAATACTAACACAACGGCTTATCATTAAACAACATAAGCACAACAAGAATAACCTCCTTACACAAGCGTCACAAGATACTAACACACGTAGCATCATAACATGTTTATCAAACCAACTTACCATACCTTCAAACATCATTTCAAGCATTTGATAAACAAATAATTAAACCGTTTTTCTTATCTTTCTTAAGTCGTTATAGCTAGCTTCCCATAAAGCTAGTATAATACTTAAACTTTTTATGAAAACCAAGTATTACTTTTCTTTCAAAATGATTCATAACTCTTTTTGAAATATTCAAGATTCTTATTAATTAGAACTCAAGTCCAAAGACATCAAAGTAAAGCCAAATTTAGTTTAACACACGTACGTCTACCGTACTATATATATTTCACAAATATCATGCTCAAAGGGATAGGAAGAATCACATACCTCCTCGGCTAAATCCACTTGCCAAGTCGGATATGTCGCGCGCAGAGTGTCAACCTATAATAGTCAAAACACGTCTATCAACTTCTAGTTTTACGTGGGATTCTTCTAAGTAAGATTTCTCTTAGTCTACAAATAATTGGGCAGCACTTCCCCGTTTCTACTCAATTATCCACCTTTTTCAAGGCCCGATAATAGTAACCAACATGCCATAAATAAGGCGCAATAATTCCGAAATTTAAAAAAGGGGATCACACGCCCAAACGGAACGCGATTAACAATCTTCCCCTTAACAACAACAATAATTAAAGAAGGGGATCACACGCCCAAACGGAACGCGATTAACAATCTTCCCCTTAACAACAACATTAATTAAAGAAAGGGATCACACGCCCAAACGGAACGCGATTAACAATATTCCCCTTAACAACAATGTAAATACAGTCCAAAGTAAATACGGTCCAAAGTAAATACGGTCCAAAGTAAATACAGTCCTTAAGTTGGGGTCCTTGGCCAACTTTTACAATTTTACTTATCCAATTACTTCATTATTCTTCCAACTTATATTCCAATCTTTATATAAGTTATAGTTTCTTTGTTGTTAACTTCTTAGTAAGTAATGGATACATTTTTACCATTTTAATGGCTAATATGCCAATTCTCCTTTTAACATCTTAACAAAATCCAAATCTTTCCTTATCTCATACTCCATAATATACTTCCAATATATGTATAATATCCAATATACATAATAATCAACTTCACAAAGAGGTTAAGGTTCATTACCTCAATATAGCCCAAAAATATCCAAGAACTTAAAGTCGCTCCTAAGCAAGTTTTAGCTCCAAATATTTGTGTTCCAAACCACCACAAGTCACCTTTAGAAGTTCCTAACCAACTTCTATTCAAGAATTAACTCCAAAAAGTGAAGAACACTAAGATTCCATTTTTGCATGCTCTCGGCCAAGGGGAGTTTTTAGAGGCTAGGGTGTGAAATCTTGTCTAACTCTTGGTTACTAATCTTCCTAATACATTAAGGAAGAACACTTAGAAGGTTAAGAATTATTGGACAACAATTGGTCAAAAATTGGGGATTTGGACGAGAACACTAGAAAAGGGAGAGAAAATATTTTCAAGTCTTGAAATGTTCTAAGTGTGGAAGATTTCATCAACTAGAGGTGTTTATATAGGACAACCAAGGGTTAGGATTGAAACATGTGTATGGTATAGATTGTTTGTGTAGGTTCCTTTCTCCACTTGTCCCACAAATGTCATGCAAGACTTTGACCATTTGACTTGCCCACTAACTTCAAAAAAAAACGTCTCATTGCCGTGCAAGACTTTTGGCCACTTGTCTTGCCCACTTGTCTTGAAAAAAATGTCCAACATGGCCACTGGGGTGACACGTGTCGCCCTCCTATTGGTCCAAAATATTTATCTCTCGGAAAAATTCCATAATTGGTTAAAATATTGAAAACGTAAAAATTTCCTTCACAAGGTTCGGAATATTTTCCGTCGGAAAACAATTCTTTCATTCTTACCCTAATTAGGGCTTATACATTCGTACGTACGTCCTTACATACATACTCCGGAACTACGGGGTATAACACTATACTACAAACATTACCTACCTGGATACGCAATCCACATCATCTTTCCTGGGTCATTGCTGCCTTTCTCGTAGCTGCAAACAACATAACCTGTTAGGGAGAGACGACACTAACCACACAGCTCTATCGCACGATCTTAGAGTGAGAAGAATGGAAACCAATCCTAAATGTCCTGCAGACTCCTGATTATAGATGTGGTGCACAAAACACCGATAATCAAGACTCTACTAGACACGGTCTGTAGACACTTTCCGAGGACTAACTGCTCTGATACCTCTTTTATCACGACCGACCAAGCCTGCGGATCGTGCCCTACCCAGGCACCCCACTGTATATATCGGAGAATAGCAAATGAACATACACAACACACATAAAAACTTAGACAAGAAATGAAGAACAAAGCAACCGATAAGGCCACCTCCCGTAAAATATACACAATCTAGAAATCGAACAGTACATCTTTCTTTTTTCTTTACAACCCAATCCACAATGTGACTACAGACCTCTAAGAATAACAACTGTGACAGGACAGGGCCCCGACATACCCCTGAATATACAACAACCAACCATACCAGGGATAGGCCTCCGGAGTAATGGAGATTTCCAACAGCTGAACAGTTATCCTAAAAGTGAGGATCAAGAACTCAGATACTCTACTCATGCATGAACGCAGCCCCAAGGAGGTCGCACAATATGTACCAAATATGTGAAACCAAAGTATCAGAGTGAAATCATAAGTCTAAAATAAAGTGGAGACACGTATGATAACTCAAACAACAAGACAATGTGCCTTACTAACAATGAGTAAACAAGTATATACTTTCTCAGATAAAAATAAGAGGCTCATGATCAAAACAGATCCTCGCCCATAGTATCAATAAGCAATCCTACTCGGGACTATTTCACCCGCACGGGTCCAGGTGACCCGCATGAGGTATTCCGCGATAGGTAGACTACCGCGTGAGACTATTTCACCCGCATAAGCCCATAAGGACTCGCGTGAGGTATTCCTCGCGTCATGGTAGCAAATCCACTAATGTGGTATAACGTCTTGGGGGTTTACCCCTCATTTATACTCTTACCCTGAAGCAGGTGGTATAACGTCTTGGGGGTTTACCCCTCATTTATACTCTTACCCTGGAGAAGGTGGTATAACGTCTTGGGGGTTTACCCCTAATTTATACTCTTACCCTAACTCAACTGGCCATCATACATAACATAAGCCCTACCGGCTTATCATACATAACATAAGCACTACCGGCTTATCATACAATAAATAAGCAAGTTAAGAAATCCCCATAACTTCTTATTAGTCTTATTCATATACACTCTCATTTTAGTTTACTTAAGGCACTAACATGTCATTATAAAATCCGGGAATTTAACCCAAAGTACTGCGTACTTCTATTCTTTTAAAATGACTCATTTTCATATAAAACTTCCAAGATACTAATAACCGTAGTATCAAGTCATAACTACATTCTAAGACAAGTCACAATACCTTTTAGAAAATACATTTTCAGGCTTCTAAATCAAGTGACTTCTTTCTTTTAAAACCTTAAGCAATTGATGCCTTTAAATCAATTTGCCTTTCATTATCAAGTCATTTATCATACTTATATTACTTAGAGTAAACCACTCTTTTTAAATTTTCATAAAGCTATTATAACCAACTTCCCATAAAGCCGTTATACTAGCTTTATACTTTAGAAACTTACATTCTTCTTTATAACCAAGAGACTTAAACTTTCCAACAAAACAAGTATCAAAAATACTTTCAACATACTTAAAGTCTCTTAACTTTTGAAAACCAAGATATCCTTAATATTTAAACAAGTGAGTTAATTCTCTAACTCAACCAACTTGGACATTCTTAAAATAAGCCAAGGATATCAAATGGACTAGATTATCAAAATCTTGTACGTCTACCGTACTATACATTTACAACTTATTCATGCTCAAGAGATAAGAAAGTTCCACATACCTCTTCGGTTTAATCCACTTGCTAAGTCCAATATGTCGTACGTAGTATGTCAACCTCTAATGACCATAGTACGTCTATTAACTTCTTACTTCAAACGTAGAATATTCCAAGTGCAAAGTCACTAAATTCTACGGAAAATCGGACAGCACTTCCTTTGTTTCTACATACTTTGCCACATTTTTCAAGGCCGAATTCAATAACCAAACACGCCACATTTAAGGCTCAACAAAGTAGTTAACAATAGGGGATTACACGCTTAATCAAGACGTGTAAAATTCCGCCCCACAATAAATATCAAACTAGTCCAACATATAATGTCCATTCGGCAAAATAGGGACAACAATACAAATTCGTTTCCAATCCCTTTTCAATCCAAGTGATTTAATATAATATGTTATCTAGCCACAATTGATTACAACTACTACAATCCTCAAGTAGGTAAACATGCGACAATTCTAATTATGGACCAAATTGTATTTCAATTTCAAATGGCTTAACATGTCATTTTCGGATTTGAGCTTCCAAATTTCCATAACACTTATAAATCTTCATAACACATATCACATGATCATTTCTAACTTATAATAACATGGAATCTTCAATTACAAAAGTATGACGAAGATTATACCTCATTTAGCCCAAATATGATCCAAGATTACAAGTCGATCCTTAGCAACTTTAGCTCCTCCTTTCGACGTTCCAATCCACTCCAAGCAACCCTTAGAAGCTTATGAAGAACTCCTCTTCAAGTTCCAACTTCAAAGTTGAATAACTCCTTAGGTTTTCGCCTTGCGACTAATACGAAAACACCATTTTTCTGGGATATTTCTATTGAGATACACTTACAATACCCTTAGGTACCTTGGTTTAAAGTATGAGGATTATTGGACAAAAATTGAAAAATTTCCTCTTGGAAATTGACCATTGCCGTGAGCCTCCCTAAGAGAGCAAGAACAAGATTTCAATTTTTTTTCTAAGTGTAGAATGACA
Source organism: Przewalskia tangutica (assembly GCA_029844215.1). Classification (NCBI taxonomy): domain Eukaryota; kingdom Viridiplantae; phylum Streptophyta; class Magnoliopsida; order Solanales; family Solanaceae; genus Przewalskia; species Przewalskia tangutica. The sequence continues at coordinate 106,312,964 of CM056721.1, forward strand.
AAGTCTTGCTACTAGTATACTTAAATAATACTAGGAAGGGCTTGGATGAGTTTCACAAGGATCAAGCCAAGTGGCCCTTTGACAAGTCAACAATGTCAAGCTCTTTGTCTTTGCAAGACTTGGTCATTTAAATTATGGTCAAATGACCATTTTATCCATGCCATTTTCATCCAAGACCACTAAGGGGGTGACACGTGTCTCCCTCCCATTCGTCGCAATATTTCGTTTTCCGATAATTCCATAATTCCGATAAATTTTTACTCATCTCAAATCTTAACATTTTTTAGTTCTTAAGTACGTTCTTATAAACATATCCTGGAATTTCCGGGGTGTAACATTCTTCCTCCCTTAGAAACATTTGTCCCCTAATGTTCTTTTGGGAGTCAAACTTAAAGATAGACACATAGTCTCCTTATAACCCCTACATACCAATAATGCCACACGTGGCCACCTAACAATGCTCATACAAAAATGTCAACCTGAACCCCCATGTGTCAACGTCGGTTATCTGCATAAAGCTTCTGCTGACTCTGAGCTTACTAATAATCTTTCCTGGATAAGCTTCGCCTTATCCACGTACTCACAATCAAATCCGACCAAATAACTGAACCTCGCCTACGTCGAACCAACCAACCGGCGATCTACACTTTCTTACATACAAGGCCTCATACAGGGTCATCTGAATACTGGAAGGGTATCTGTTATCGTACGTAACTCAACAAGAGGCAATTAACCCTCCCGGCTATTTCTGAAATCAAGAACACAGACCCGCAACCTATCCTCAAGTGCCTGGATAGTACGCTCTGCCTGTCCGTCGGTCTGAGGGTGTAATGCAACACTGAGACTCACCTGTGTCCCTAAAACCCTTCTGAAAAACTTCCAGAAGTTATCTGTAATCGAGCTCATATGTCTGACATCATAAACGTAGGAACCCCGTGCAGTCTCACAATCCCCCTGCTATGAAAACTAGCATGAAACTCAGCCGAGCAAGTGGTTCTAACCGGAAGAACACGGCTGGTTTCGTCAGCCTATTTACCATGACCCCCAGGGGGTCGCACTTCCTCTGAGTACGATGCCACCCCGCAACAAGATCCATTTTAATTACCTCTCATATCTAAGTCGGGGTCTAAATCGCCTGTAATAGCCCACTGGGCTTCTGGTGTTCAACCATGACCTGCTACTAATTCGAATATTAAGCAACAACTCTGCTACGTCCCTCTTCAGGCCACCTTACCAATACATACATCTGAGGTCACTACACGACATAGTCGACCCCTAACAATTAGAGCAATAAGCACTGCGTGCCTCCCCTAAGACCTGCTGACTAGTCCTGTAGCACCGGGTACACACAATCTATCCTCATATCACAGCACCCCATCCGGTGTTACTCAAACAGGCTCTTCTCTTCTCGGAGAGCCGTATATCGATACCGTATCATAACTGGATCCTCATACGGTAGCCTCTTTACCTCCTCAATGACGGAAGACTCGGCAACCTCTCGAATCCAAACTTCATTAATCTGGGAAACAAATAATTGAATCCCCTAGGCTCGGTAGCTGATGAATCTCACGGACCACGTCCTGTTTATCTGGCTGCCCATCTGACAGACTACCCATAGATCCACGACTAAGAGTACATGTAACTGTCTTGGCTTTCCCCAGATGGTATAGGATATCGATATCACAATCCTTGGGTAACTCTAACCACCGTCTCTGTCGCAAATTCAACTGCCTCTGTCTGAAGATATACCGGAGGCTCTTGCGGTCTGCACAAATATCCACATGAAGTCTATATATACGTCATGCCTCCAAATCTTCAAGGCATGATTTAACTGCCGCCAGCTCTAAATCGTGAGTGGCGTAATTTCCTTTCCTGCTTCCCTAACTACCGGGAAAACATAGGCTCTATCCTTATCGGGTTGCGTCAGCACACAACCTAGCCCAACACCCAACGTGTTATCATAATAACCTAACCCTCTAGTATTTCAGGAAGAGTTAGAACTGTAGTCGAATCAACTTATCTTCCAATAACTGGAAATTTTTCTCATTCTTGCGAAATATTCGGGTGTCCTTAATCTCAATTATGGTTCCTGTTTCCTTTTCTCTGTTGCAACCAAACTTGGTCATTAACTTAGATTTGATTCTTTTGCTTGCCTCCTGGCTAAGACTTCCAGTCAAATACAATTTAGGGGGGAGGTTTCCTTGATCTCGTCAAGTAGTAACCCGATGCTTCCACCTTTCCTCGAGGTGTTATTACTGCACATTATTTACTAATGGTCTTACACTAATCTGGGGTAATCATATCTCGTGTAACTTACATAACCATAGTCGTATTCTCTTTTATCATTCTGGTCATAACCTTACCTTATGCTTATTATTAGCAAAAGTATTTCTATCTTGATTCGTAATCATGCAGTTTCATATATGCGTACTACCTGCATTTTTATCCTTATGACACTTCCTCGGCCATTTCGTATGTCGTTCTTAATTACCCCAACTCAATACTTTTCCCACGGTTATCTAAAAGTGTAACCTATGGCATGACGATACCGAAGACATTACCCATCTTATATTCTTCATCTAACAACATGGGTACACGTAACCCCATAATACGTAAAACTATCCTTTACATGGGGGAGAGAACTTATCTCCCTAAATAAACCTTCCTTGGAGTCACAACTCTAATCAAAGGGTCCTCTTGCGGTCCAGTAAATATCTAATCATCACGCACCGCCTTAAAGTCGTGTAGATTTTCAAAACCTACCAAAGATATCTTCTGTTTTTCGTAGGCAGCACTCATGATCAAAACAGGGTCCCTCGCCCGTAGTATCAATAAGCAATCCTACTCCTGGGACTATTTCACCTGCATGGGTCCTGTGGACCCGCATGAGGTATTCCTCGCATAGGCTGTACCCACCCGCATGGGACTATTTCACCCGCATAAGCCCATAAGGACTCGCATGAGGTATTCCTCGCATCATGGTAGCAAATCCACGGAACAGGTGGTATAATGTCTTGGGGGTTTACCCCTCATTTATACTCTTACCCTGAAGCAGGTGGTATAACGTCTTGGGGGTTTACCCCTCATTTATACTCTTACCCTGGAGAAGGTGGTATAACGTCTTGGGGGTTTACCCCTCATTTATACTCTTACCCTAACTCAACCGGCCATCATACATAACATAAGCCCTATTGGCTTATCATACACAACATAAGTACTACCGGCTTATCATACAATACATAAGCAAGTTAAGAAATCCCCCTAACTTCTTATTATTCTTATTCATATACACTCTCATTTTAGTTTACTTAAGGCACTAACATGTCATTATAAAATCCGGGAATTTAACCCAAAGTACTACGTAATTCTATTCTTTTAAAATGACTCCTTTTCATATAAAACTTCCAAGATACTTATAATCGTAGTATCAAGTCATAACTACATTCTAAGACAAGTCACAATACCTTTTAGAAAATACATTTTCAGGCTTCTAAATCAAGTGACTTCTTTCTTTTAAAACCTTAAGCAATTGATGCCTTTAAATCAATTTGCCTTTCATTATCAAGTCATTTATCATACTTATATTACTTAGAGTAAACCACTCTTTTTAACTTTTCATAAAGCTATTATAACCAACTTCCCATAAAGCCGTTATACTAGCTTTATACTTTAGAAACTTACATTCTTATTTATAACCAAGATACTTAAACTTTCCAACAAAACAAGTATCAAAAATACTTTCAACATACTTAAAGTCTCTTAACTTTTGAAAACCAAGATATCCTTAATATTTAAACAAGTGAGTTAATTCCCTAACTCAACCAACTTGGACATTCTTAAAATAAGCCAAGGATATCAAATGGACTAGATTGTCAAAATCTTGTACGTCTACCATACTATACATTTACAACTTATTCATGCTCAAGAGATAAGAAAGTTCCACATACCTCTTCGGTTTAATCCACTTGCTAAGTCCAATACTGTTATACCCCGTAGTTCCGGAGTATGTATGTGAAGACGTACGTACGAATGTTTAAAACCTAATTAGGGTAAGAATGAAAGAATTGTTTTCCGACGGAAAATATTTCGAACCTTGTGAAGGAAATTTTACGTTTTCAATATTTTTTACGACTATGGAATTTTTCCGAGAGATGAAATATTTTGGACCAATAGGAGGGCGACATGTGTCACCCCTAGATTGGGCCATGTTGGACGAAATTGGGCAAGACAAGTGGCCAAAAGTCTTGCATGGTTTTGCATGACATAGTGGATGGTTTTGTGCAATTTGTGGGCAAGTCAAATGGTCAAAGTCTTGCATGGTCTTGCATGGCATTTGTGGAACAAGTGTACAAAAGAACCTACATCCTAAATCTCTATCATACACATGTTTCAATCCTAACCCTTGGTTGTACTATATAAACCCCTTTAGTTGATGAAAATCTTCCACACTTAGAACATTTCAAGACTTGAAAATATTTCTCTCCCTTTCCTAGTGCTCTCATCCAACACCCCCTTTTCTTGAGCAAATGTTGTCCAAAAATTCTTAAACTTATAGGTGGTCTTCCGTAATGTATTAGGAAGATTATTAACCAAGAGTTAGACAAGATTTCACACCCCTAGCCTCAAAAACCCCCCCTTGGCCGAGAGTGGGCAGATTTTCGGGACTGTTTTGGACAGATTTTTAGTCAAGTTTGGAAGGGAATATCTCCTATCATATAAGGAGTTTTTGGGTGTTTCAAAAGCCTAAAATAAATTTCGTCGAGTCTAGTTTCCAATGCAACAAACCACTCGTCGATAGGACACTGGAGTAGAGAGTTATCAACGTTACAAGTTCAGCTGACGAAGCAGTGGCTAAAAATCTGGACAGTCACGTTTTTGGGCTATCTTGAGGTAATGAACCTTAACCTCTTTGTGAAGTTGATTATTATGTATATATGGATATTATACATATATTGTAAGTATATTATGGACTATAAGATATAAAGAAAGATTTGGATCTTGTTAAGATGTTAAAAAGGAGAATTGGCATATTATCCATTAAAATGGTAAAAATGTATCCATTACTTACTAAGAGGTTAACAACAAAGGAACTATAACTTATAATAAGATTGGAATATAAGTGGAAGGACTAATGAAGTAATTGGATAAGTAAAATTGTAAAGGTTGGCCAAGGACCCCAACTTAAGGACCATATCTACTTTGGACCGTATCTACTTTGGACCGTATCTACTTTGGACTATATTTACTTTGGACCTTCTTTACTTATTGTTATTATGAAGGAGATATTGTTAATCGCGTTCCGTTTGGGCGTGTTATCCCCTTTTTTAGTTATTATTGTTATGAAGGAGAGATTGTTAATCGCGTTCCGTTTGGCCGTGTTATCCCCTTCTTTAGTTATTATTGTTATGAAGGAGAGATTGTTAATCGCGTTCCGTTTGGCCGTGTTATCCCCTTCTTTAGTTATTATTGTTATGAAGGAGAGATTGTTAATCACGTTCCGTTTGGGCGTGTTATCCCCTTCTTTAGTTATTATTGTTATGAAGGAGAGATTGTTAATCGCGTTCCGTTTGGGCGTGTTATCCCCTTCTTTAGTTATTATTGTTATGAGAGATTGTTAATCGCGTCCGCTTGGGCGTGTTATCCCCTTCTTTAGTTATTATTGTTATGAAGGAGAGATTGTTAATCGCGCTCCGTTTGGGCGTGTTATCCCCTTCTTTACTTATTATTGTTATGAAGGAGAGATTGTTAATCGCGTTCTGTTTGGGCGTGTTATCCCCTTCTTTAAATTTCGGTATTATTGCACCTTAATTATAGTATGTTAATTACGGTTATCGCCTGGAAAAGGTGGAAAATTGAGTAGAACGGGGAGGTCTTTAATTTTCCATAGGATATGGAACCTTGTTCTTAGAAATATCCTACGAAGAGATCTAGAGGTTAATGGACGTTTCATGGCCATTATAGGTGGAAGTACTACGAGTAGCGTATTCTACTTGAAGGGTGGAAAAGGGCTAGCAAGGTTATAGTACTTTGGAGCGTTTTGCTAATTGTCGATAATCGTCGCGAGGTATGTGAACCTCTTCCTATCATTTCTAGCATGATTATTTTAAACTATGTAGTACGGTAGACGTACGTGTGCTAAACGAATTTGGTTGGTTTAAAACATAAAGTGTTATAATGGCTTTATGGGAAGTTAATTATAACAACTTTATGTAGGTAAAGGAATGGTTTATTGATTTTTAAAAAGATAAGAGACTTGACTTATATTTGACTTGATTTGATATGTGAAAAACTTGAATTGTGTGGAAAGTTGTGAACCCTCATTCGTGAGTAATGAGTACTTGGTTTCGAATAATAATGTTATATTGATTTCGGAAATATGAATAAGTATCGAACAAACCACTGCAGCGTTAATAAAGGAAAAAGTAACGACAATTAATTATATTGAGTAATGAGTACTTGGTTTCGAATAATAATGTTATATTGATTTCGGGAATGAGAATAAGTATCGAACAAACCACTGCAGCGTTAATAAAGGAAAATATATTGACAAATAATTAATTATATTAAAACAAGTAGAAACCTCCATCTGCATAGAAGCTAAGATAAGACAAAATTATATTACATTTCCTAGATCATGGCTACTTTAATAAGATCATTATAAACAAGTACAAACTTTCTTAAATTCCAAAGTAAGGAACTTGATTTATAAAAGATAGAGACTTGAGGAATTGAAGTGTTTTTGGTTTAAAAAGAAGGCACGGTATTGTCTTGGTTTATTCAAAAAGAAGGTATGAAAATTGTTTTAGTTCACTTAAAATGATAGTCACTCTATTTTGATACTACGGGTATCATGTGACCTTTGTAAAAGAAATGGATCTTTTGAAAGAACTAAAGTACGTAGTACTTTAGGGTTAAAACCCGGATGGTTGGCATAAAATGAGAGTACTTGAGTTTGTACAAATGGTGAATCAATTTACATGTTAATGACAGTCTAAGAGTATGTTGAACTTGTCTATGCTAGTTGTGATAGCGTTTGTTGTGCAAGCATTGTATTTTTATACCACCGCGTCTCTCGATGGAGGGCCGGCTGACTTGTTGTGAACTTTTATTGGACGTACCGGCAGTGACGGAGGATTCCACGGGTATGCTTCCATTGTGATTGATCTTGTCCATGCTTATACGATGAGGGATGCCGGGGCATGCGGCCAAGATGCGGGTTAGATGCCCGCACGTTTCATTACTCCATGGCCATGCTTATACGATGAGGGATTCCGGGGCATGCGACCATGTTATATTTTTACTCCATGGGCTAGCTCCCCGTGAATACATGTACCCACGATAAGGGATTCCGGGAGAATGTTATATTCTTATTTCCATGGGCTATCTCCCCATGAAGACCTGCGCCTACGATGAGGGATTCCGAGGGCACGTTATGGCCATGCTTATACGATGAGGGATTCTGGGGCATGCGGCCGCGTTATATATATATATATATATATATATATATATATATATGTATTGTATATGTGTACGCCGACAGTGAGGTAGGATGCCACGCGCCACACGGATTATATGTTACATCATGTATCACGTGATGAGGAAGGTATTCCACGGGCATGATTGATGTTGTGGGCGTGAGACCCCCAGTTATATTTGAGTGATGACTTTGAGGGCGTGAGTCCCTGACTTGACATGACTGCTTATATATTGTGTACTGTAGTTTGGTTATCATACCTGTCTCCTGCTTTATATAGACTATTATGATTTCATTTACTGATTTTCGCCACATACTTGGTACCTGTTGTACTGACCTCCTTCGGGGGGCTGCGTTCATGCCGCAGGTTGAGGTACGTAGCTTGCTGATCCGCGCTCTTAGGATCACTGTTCAGTTCTGGGAAAGCTCCATTTCTCCGGAGGCTTTGTATTTTGGTACGGTTCCCTGAGGTCATATACTTTTGTACATTCAGGGGGTATGGCGGGGCCCTGTCCCGTCATAGTGATATAAAAACTCTTAGAGGTCTGTAGTCACAGGCGGGGTTTGTAAAGGATGTAACTGCTCAAGTTTGGGTTTATTTATACATGCCGAAGGCGACATTTTTCTGTTAGATCGTTTCTTACTCTTTATTGTTTCATGTCTTTGTTTTTATATTCCGCTGGTTACTCTGATGTATACCTACTTGGGTGCCCGGGTAAGGCACCAGTCACGGGCCCGGGATCGGGTCGTGACAAATACGCCGTACGTAGTATGTCAACCTATAATGACCATAGTACGTCTATTAACTTCTTACTTCAAACGTAGAATATTCCAAGTGCAAAGTCACTAAATTCTACGGAAAATCGGACAGCACTTCCTTTGTTTCTACATACTTTGCCACCTTTTTCAAGGCCGAATTCAATAACCAAACACGCCACATTTAAGGCTCAACAAAGTAGTTAACAATAGGGGATTACACGCTTAATCAAGACGTGTAAAATTCCGCCCCACAATAAATATCAAACTAGTCCAACATATAATGTCCATTCGGCAAAATAGGGACAACAATACAAATTCGTTTCCAATCCCTTTTCAATCCAAGTGGTTTAATATAACATGTTATCTAGCCACAATTGATTACAACTACTACAATCCTCAAGTAGGTAAACATGCGACAATTCTAATTATCAACCAAATTGTATTTCAATTTCAAATGGCTTAACATGTCATTTTCGGATTTGAGCTTCCAAATTTCCATAACACTTATCAATCTTCATAACACATATCACATGATCATTTCTAACTTATAATAACATGGAATCTTCAATTACAAAAGTAAGACGAAGATTATACCTCATTTAGCCCAAATATGATCCAAGATTACAAGTCGATCCTTAGCAACTTTAGCTCCTCCTTTCGACGTTTCAATCCACTCCAAGCAACCCTTAGAAGCTTATGAAGAACTCCTCTTCAAGTTTCAACTTCAAAGTTGAATATCTCCTTAGGTTTTCGCCTTGCGACTAATACGAAAACACCATTTTTCCGGGATCTTTCTATTGAGATACACTTACAATACCCTTAGGTACCTTGGTTTAAAGTATGAGGATTATTGGACAAAAATTGAAAAATTTCCTCTTGGAAATTGACCATTGCCGTGAGCCTCCCTAAGAGAGCAAGAACAATATTTCAATTTTTTTTCTAAGTGTAGAATGACAAAGTCTTGCTACTAGTATACTTAAATAATACTAGGAAGGGTCAAGATTAAAACAAATGGGTGACTTGGATGAGTTTCACAAGGATCAAGCCAAGTGGCCCTTTGACAAGTCAACAATGTCAAGCTCTTTGTCTTTGCAAGACTTGGTCATTTAAATTATGGTCAAATGACCATTTTATCCATGCCATTTTCGTCCAAGACCACTAAGGGGTGACACGTGTCGCCCTCCCATTCATCGCAATATTTCGTTTTCTGACAATTCCATAATTCCGATAAATTTTTACTCGTCTCAAATCTTAACATTTTTGAGTTCTTACGTACGTTCTTATAAACATATCCTGGAATTTTCGGGGTGTAACATTTTCTTTCGGAAAAAAAAAACAATTCTTTCCTTCATTCAAATTTACATCCTGATTCCTTACGTACATTTTCTTAACCATGCCCTGGAACTACGGGGTGTAACAATATCCCCCCTTAGAAACATTCGTCCCCGAATCTTCTTTCGGAGTTAATCAATTAGATCGCGACATAGTCTCCTTTAACTACACCCACCATACCAAATATGCCACACATGGCCACATAATAGCACTTAAGCAAATACGTCAATTAAAACTGACAAGTAAGGGAAATGGATTACCTGGAGGTGTAGGGAATAAGTGGGGATACTTCTCCATCATGTCCTCCTCTTCCTCCCAAGTCATCTCCTCTCTATTATCATTCCGCCACAAGACTTTGACGGAAGCCACGTCCTTAGTCCGCAGTCGCCTGACCTGGCGATCAAGTATCGCTATGGGACTCTCCTCATATGATAATCCCTCTGTCACCTGGACATCACTAATTGGGAAAACTCTCTATGGATCTCCGATACACTTCTGCAACATAGAAACATGGAAGACCGGATGTACCGCCTCTAAATCGGACGGCAGATCCAACTCATAGGCAACCTTTCCTACTCTACGGATGATCTGATAAGACCCAATGTACCTTGGGCTAAGTTTCCCCTTCTTCCCAAACCTCATCACACCCTTCATGGGTGATACCTTCAAGAAGACCCAATCGTCAACCTGAAACTCCAAGTGTCGACGCCGATTATCTGCATAAGACTTCTATTGACTCTGAGCTTCTAATAGTGTCTCCTGGATAAGATTCACCTTATCCACAGCCTGCTGAATCAATTCTGGGCCAACCAACTGAACCTCGCCCACGTCGAACCAACCAATCGGCGACCTACACTTCCGCCCATACAAGGCCTTATATGGTGTCATCTGAATACTGGAATGGTAGCTGTTGTTATATGCAAACTCAACAAAAGGCAAATGATCCTCCCAGCTACCCCTGAAATCAATAACACAGGCCCGCAACATATCCTCGTTGTGCGGATAAGACGCTTTTGCACGTCCGCTTGGCTCGAGGATGAAACGTGGTACTGAGACTCACTTGTGTCCCTAACCCCTTCTGGAAAGACCTCCAGAAGTTAGCCGTAAACTGGGATCCTCTGTCTGATATAATAGATTTAGGAACTCCGTGCAATCTCACAATCTCCCGGATATAAAGTCTAGCATAATCCTCAGCCAAATAAGTAGTCCTGACTGGAAGAAAGTGGGCTGATTTCGTCAGCCTGTCTACAATGACCCAGATGGAATCACACTTCCTCGGAGTACGAGGTAACCCTGTAACAAAATCTATGTTGATCACCTCCCACATCCATGTCGGAATCGCAATCGCCTGTAATAGCCCATCGGGCTTCTGGTGCTCAACCTTGATCTGCTGACAATTCAGACACTCAGCAACAAACTCTGCTACGTCCCTCTTCAGGTCATCCCACCAATACATACACCTGAGGTCATGGTACATCTTAGTCGACCCCGGGTGAATAGAGTAACGAGCATTGTGTGCCTCCCCTAGAACCTGCTGATGAAGTCCTACAACATCAGGAACACACAATCTGCCCTCGTACCTTAGCACCCCATCAGAAGCTACCTCAAATAAACTATTCTCCACTCGAAGAGCCGTATCTCGATACCGTGTCAAAACCGAATCCTCATACTGTCGCCTCTTCACCTCCTTAACGATGGAAGACTCGGCAACCTCTCGAACCCGAATCCCGCTATCCTTGGTATCAACCAACCGAACCCCAAGGCTCGCTAGCCGATGAATCTCTCAGACCATATCCTCGCCTATCCGCCGCACATCCGGCGCACTCACGGATCTACGACTAAGCGCATCTGCTACTACACTGGCCTTCCCCGTGTGGTATAGGATATCGACATCATAATCTTTCAGCAACTCTAACCACCGTCTCTGCCTCAAGTTCAGCTCCCTCTGCCTGAAGATGTACTGGAGGCTCTTGTGGTATGTATAAATATCCACATGAACCCCATATAAATAATGCCTCCAAATCTTCAAGGCATGAATAACTGCGGCCAACTCTAAGTCGTGGGTAGGGTAATTCCTCTCATATTTCCATAGCTGTCGGAAAGCATAGGCTATAACCTTACCGTGTTGCATCAACACACAACCAAGTTCGACACCCGAAGCATCACAATAAATCACATAACCTTCTAATCCCTCAGGAAGAGTAAGAACTGGAGTCGTCGTCAACTTCTCCTTCAGTAACTGGAAGCCTTTCTCACAAGCATCCGTCCACTGGAACTTAGCCGCTTTCTGAGTCAGCTTAGTCAAAGGTGCAGAGATCGAAGCGAACTTTTCCACAAATCTCCGGTAATAACCTGCCAGCCCTAAGAAGTTGCGCACCTCCGTCGGAGTAGTAGGTCTCGGTCAAGTCTTGACCGCCTCTATCTTCGCCATATCAACCCGAATATTGTCGGCCCCGATAATGTGCCCCAAGAATGCCACTGAGGCCAACCAGAACTCACACTTGGAGAACTTGGCATACAACTGCTGGCTCTGGAGGACTCTAAGTATTGTCCTCAAATGATTTGCATGCTCCCGCTCCGTGCGAGAATAAACCAGGATGTCATCAATGAATACTATAACAAACGTATCAAGAAATGGCTTGAACACCCGGTTCATCAAATCCATAAATACCGTCGGGGAATTAGTCAATCCGAAAGACATCACCCTGAACTCATAATTCCCGTACCGGGTCCTGAATGCAGTCTTCGGGACATCTGCCTCCCTAACTCGCACCTGATGATAACCGGATCACATGTCTATTTTGGAAAAACACTTTGCACCCTGTAACTGATCAAACAAATCATCAATCCTGGGGAGGGGGTATCTATTTTTGATGGTTACCTTGTTCAGCTGCCTGTAGTCAATACACATACGCAGCGTCCCATCCTTCTTCTTCACAAACAATACCGGCGCTCCCCAGGGAGAAGTATTAGGCCTAATAAAGCCTTTCTCCAGCAAATCTTTCAGCTGGTCCTTCAACTCCTTCAACTCAGCAGGTGCCATTTTGTACGGCGGAATAGATATAGGCCGAGTATCTTGCAGCACATCAATACAAAACTCTATCTCCTGCTCAGGAGAAATACCTGGGAGATCATCTGGAAATACATCCGAAAACTCTCTAACCACCGGAAATGACTGAAGAACTGGCACTTCAACCTCTGTATCGAATACCCGAACAAGATGATAAATATACCCTTTCTGAACCATCTTCCTAGCCTTGAGGTAAGAAATAAACCTACACCTCGGCGACGCGGTATTCCCTTTCCACTCAATAACCGGCTCACCAGGAAACTAGAATCAGACCAGCCTGTCTCTACAGTCAACATTGACATAACAAGAAGCCAACCAGTCCATACCCATAATGACATCAAAATCTGTCATCTCCAACTCTATCAAGTTCCGCTAGGTCCGACGATCAGATATGAACACCGTGCGCTTTTATACACCCGCTCAGTTAACATCGAATCACCCACTTGCGTAGCTACCTCAAAAGGCTCTATCGACACAGGCTCGATTCCTATTCTACCAGCAATAAGAGGAGACACATGGGACAAGGTAGAACCTGGATCTATCAAAACATAAACATCACAACATGAAATCAACAATATACCTGTGACGACATCCGGTGAAGCCTCCTGGCTAAGAAATATATGTGGTTCTGTGGACCGCTAGAACTAGGACCCCTGTCACGACCTCTGTCGCGACCTGCTGGCCCGTGAGTACCCTGCCCTCCGGGGCGCATAACCACAGAAGATGAAGATCCGAATCGACCATAGTTGCGCCACACTACTGTGCGCCTCGCCTGACGATCTCGCCAAATGGCCCTGATGGCCGCAAGCATAACAAGCTCTCGAAGTAGTACGACACTCCCCAAAATAGAATCTACCACAGTGACCACACCGAGGAAAAAGTGGCTTCCCCTGGCTAATACCCCCGGACATCTGTGAACTGCGCACTGAGCCACGACTGCTCCGAATATCTCGACGATCAAACCTCCCGCCGTAAGATCGAAGGAGCACTCTGTGTCGGCTGAAATGTAGACCTAGCCTGCTGCTGAGGCTATCCGCCTCGAAGTTACCCTGAAATCTTGTCGTCTGCCCCGCCTTTGGCCGCCTCGACCGGCCGGGTCCTCTCTCTCGCCTCAATCCTCGCATATGCTGCATCCCGCAATATCCATACACGGGTGAAGGCCACTACTGTGCACGCAAGAACCATGTAGCGGTCTAGCCCCATCATATAGCGATGAACTCTATCAGCCATGTCAGCCACAATAGTGAGCGCATACCTGGCCAATGAGTCAAACTCCAGGTTATACTCTCTGATGGTCCTCCCATTCTGCCTCAACGTCAAGAACCTATCAACACGGGCTCTTCTCATCTCAGGAGGCAAAAAGTGATCAAGGAAAGCCTTTATGAACTCGCCCCAAACTGTTGGAGGAGCAACCACACTCCTGGACAGCTCCCACGACTCAAACCAGTTCATTGCAATATCGCGTAACCGGTAAGAAGCTAGCACAACTAACTCTGTATCCGAGGCCCTAAGTACCTGCATAGTCCGCTGCATCTGCCGAATGAACTCCTGAGGATCATCCTCAGGTCTCGAACCATAGAACTCGGGTGGATTACAACCCAGAAAGTCCCAAACCCCAAAATGCGTCGCTTGGGTTCGCATCGACTCTCGCTTGCGGCGTTACGCCACTATATCGGTCAATAACCTGACCGCTTCTCCATAATCTCTATACTCGCCTCGCCGCGGGATCGAGGCTCGTGTATCGTAACCTCTCGAGCCGTGGTCGCTCTCGCCTTCTAATACCGCTACAGAATCGAACTCGCCAGGCCACAATCTCAGGCATAGTCTGGGCCTGAGTCCTAGTAACCCTATGTGTACCACTAGCAGCTCCTGCTGCTGCCTTGCCCTTCTGTGCCCTGGTCGTCTTCCGTAGAGGCATAACTGATACAAAAGAATAGATCAGAGAGGATTCAACCTAATAAGACAGCTCTACTGCACGATCTCAGAGAGAGAAAAATGGAAATCAATCTTAAATGTCTTGCAGCCTCCTGGTTATAGATGTGGTGCACAACACACCGATAACCAAGACTCTACTAGACCGGCATCAGACACTTTCCGAGACTAATCGCTCGATACCACTTTTGTCACGACCCACCTCGCTCGCGATCGTGCCCTACACAGGCACCCTTAGTATACATCAGAGAAAAGCAGCGGAACATACATAAAACTCATAAAGTACATAAGTCAAGAAATATCAACAGGCTAGCCGATAAGGCCACCTTCCGGAATATATACATAACCCAAAAAGCAGTTACATCCTTTTTCTTTACAAACCGACCCACTGGATATGACTACAGATCTCTAAGAGTTTTTGACATAACAACTGTGACGGGACAGGGCCCCGCCATACCCCTGAATGTACATAAATCTACAACATCAGGGAAACCGTACCAAAAGACAAGCCTCCGGAGAAATGGAGCTTTCCAAGAACTGATCAGTGATCCTAAGAACGAGGATCAGCAACCTGTTTACCCCTACCTGCGGCATGAACGCAGCCCCCAAGGACGGGGGTTAGTACAAAATATGTACCAAGTATGTGAAACTAAAAGTACTGTAATTTAAATCATAAAGTCTAGATATATAAAGCTGGAGACAAGTATGATAATCAAATTAACAGTACAACCGTGTCGTGACGAAACGAAAGTAATGAAATTTAGTTTTACCTTTTAAAGACTATTTCAACACATAAACAATAGTCACTCCAAGGCTAGGGACACAAGCCCTCAAAATCATCAAACAATCCAGTAAGGGTCTCAAGCTCGCAAACATCAAAGCGTGCCCGTGGAATCCTCCATCACTGTCGACAGCTGCAAGTGTAAAATATATATATATGTAACATGCCCGTGGAATCTTACATCACTGTAGGCGTGCACATATGCAATATATATATATATATATATATATATATATATATATATATATATATATATATATATATATATATATCTCATGTCTATGAAATCCCTCATCTCGGGTTCATGACTTCATGGAGAGCTAATTCATGGAATAATAATAGTATATAACATGCCCGTGGAATCCCTCATCTCGGGTACATGTCTTCATGGAGAGCTAGTCCATGGAATAATAATAGTATATAACATGCCCGTGGAATCCCTCATCTCGGATACATGTCTTCATGGAGAGCTAGTCCATGGAATGATAATAGCATATAACATGCCCGTGGAATCCCTCATCTCGGGCACATGTCTTCATGGAGAGATAGTCCATGGAATAATAATAGCATCCGGGAGTTTAACCCGCATCATGGTTGCATGCCCCGAAATTCCTCATCATATAAGCATGTCCATGGAACAATCACAATGGAAGCATACCCGTGGAATCCTTCATCACTGTCGGTACGTCCAAGTAAATTCATAACAGGACAGCCGACCCAAAAACTGAGAGACACGGCAGCGTAGAAATAAAATACTTGCACTCAAAGGCTATCGCAAGCAAGCATATGCAAGTTCATAAAATCTTTAGACTTTCATTAACATACAAAAATGAATTTCATTTTATAAACTCAAGGCACTTTCGTTTTACGTGAAATACGGGGATTTAACCCAAAGTACTACGTACTTCTAAGCTTTTGAAAAAGACTTATTTCATAAAATAGCCACAAGATACTAACGCCCGTAGTATCAAGGTAAGTCTACTTTTCGAGTCAAGCCACTACACCTTTAGAAATACATTTTACGGCTTCTAAACCAAATGACCTCTACTTTCACAGCCTAGGCAACTTATGCCTTTAAATCGAGTAGACCATTCTCTTAAATTCCCATAAAGTCGTTATAACTAACTTCCTATAAAGCCCTTATAACTCTTTATGCATAGGCAAAATAAGACATTTTCATCCTTTAAAATCAAGGGAGTTAATTCTCTACTCAACCAACTTTGGACAATCCGAGACAAGGCAATGATATCAAAACAAAGCCGAATTCATTTAACGATCGTACGTCTATTGTACTATACATTTACAATACATCATGCTCTAGAGATAGGGAAAGTTCCACATACCTCTTAGGCTTAATCCACTTGCTAACTTGAATATGCCGCACGTAGAATGTCAACCTATAATGACCATATTACGGCTATCAACTTCTAGCTTTTAATGTAGAATATTCTAAGTGTAAAGCTTCCTATTCTATGGAAACATTGGGCAGCACTTCCTTTGTTTCTACGTACTTTTCCAACTTTCTCAAGGCCCGAAATTAATAACCTATACGCCACATTTAAGGCACAACTAATAGCCAACCAAAGGGGATTACACGCCTAACAAGACGTGTAAAATTCTTCCCCACAATTTGTATAAAATAAATTCGATATTAAATAGCCATCTCTACCAATTGTGCAAAGAACATATAGTTCATTCCAATTTCCTTTTCAATCCAAATTGTTATTCTATCATGTTATATAGTCGCAATCAAATATAACAACTATAATCCATTCTTTATATAACATGCGACGATTATAACTATCGACCAAATTGTATTTCAATTTCAATGGCTAACAAGCTCATTCTCGGATTTAGGCTTCCAATATTCCATAATACATATCAATCTTCATAATATAATTCACATGATCAATTATCAACCTACTACAACATGTAGTCTTTAATTACAAAAAAATAAGACAAAGATTTACCTCGATAAGCCCAAATATAACTCCAAGATTCAAAGTTGCTCCTTAGCAACTTAGCTCATTTCCTTCACGCTCCAATCCGCTATTTTAAGCCCTTAGAAGTTCATAAACAACTTCCCTTCAATTTCTAACCAAAACTTATGAAAATAACTTAGGTTTTCATTTTGCGACTAACGTATAAACGTAGTTTTTCCGGGATTTTTGTATTGAGATATCCTTATAATACCTCTAGGAACCTTGGGTTTAAGTATTGTGAATTATGAACCACAAATGAAATTTTTTTCTCTCCAATGGATGCCCAACCTGAGAGCTCATCTTCTTTGCTCAAAGTTTTTCCAATTTTTTCTAAGTGTTGGAACTTGTCTTGCTACTAGGGTGTATATATAATAAAATTAAGGGTCAAGATTAAAACACTTGTGTGGATTAGATTTTTGGAGTCTAAGGATGTAGTGTCAAGTTGGCTAATTGACTTGATCAACAATGTCAAGCCTTGGCTTTCAAGACTTGACCAATTGACCTTGTCAATTTCGTCCAAGCCCATGTGGGTGGGGGTGACATGTGTCACCCTCCCATTCGTCCATAATGCTTCGTTTCCCGATTTTCATAATTTCGATAAATTCTAAAAGTCTCAAATTACAAACATTATTCTTTCCCGAGGTTCGGAAGATTTTCTTTCGGAAAAAAAAAACAATTCTTTCCTTCATTCAAATTTACATCCTGATTCCTTACGTACATTCTCTTAACCATGCCCTGGAACTACGGGGTGTAACAATATCCATGCTAAAGATCGCTTAACTGAAGAATCCATCTTCTACCTTGGCTTACAAGTTCATCAACCTAATTCAATACACAAAGTACCATAATGAATCAACTCCTCCACCGTTATTATTGATCGTTACTTCAATTTTCACCCTTATTTGTTGCTAGATCCATCCTCATTAGTCGATCATTGTACTCCCGGTACCTTACATCGTAGTTGAACTTACTGACTAATTCATCTTCGTTTAGCATTCACTTCATAAATAGAATAACCTTGTTCCTTGACAACTTAATGAATTTATAACACTTCTGACACCATAACCCTTTGGAATTGTCATGCTAGTACCATCCATCATCTTTGTTCGCCAAACAATTATTGTGTATATCACATAATCAATAAGCTCTCGGCCCAAAATGGCCCCTTTCATCTCTAACCTCAAAGTATCAAGCGAGCTATGAACCCGACCTTTACCAAATGGTCACATCATAAGCATCTTCTTCGAGATGACTATAGAATACCGAAAATTTCATGTTCCAATGTCATAGTTGTCCTTGCATTCGGCCAGAGACCAACCTTTGGAGCAGGAACCTCATCAGTACCGTACGGGGTACTGACATCGTCGCTGGCTGAACCCCGAGAGTACGAAACTAAGGAGTCTAAGTTTGTCCCTCTTACACACGGCTGTGAACCTGCCCTTTACCAAAAGATCATTGTACTCGGGTATTCTATAGCCACAAGCTTCGGGTAATTTTATGTCCGGGTAATATTAAGAACAAGTAAATAAATTAAAGAGAAAAGGAAATAGCATGGGATCCACTGCTCATAAAAAAATGTAACTGGGTTTGGTTCTACATCAGCACATAAGGTGCACAAAAATATAGAAAGAATATTTAAGCGAGTAATAAGAACCCGTAAAAATAAAGTGTAAAGTTGAGGAGTACTTACTTATACCTTATCCCTATATTTCCCTATTGGAAAGTTATAAAATATGTCATGTGAAATTCTAAATGGTCCATTATCAAGATATAAGAACTTTAAATGTCCATCTTCTCAGCTGCTTCTTTAGTAGAGCCGCCATTAAAATAAGACCTATAAAAATAAAAGCCGCCATTAAAATAATGAATGTTGCAACTGGGGCTGCTAGCTTGTGAGCTTTCAGACATCGGATTTTTCCATGTCTTAATTTTTACACCTCAATTGATTTTAACAAATTAAGCATGTGTGGTCAAACTCCAGCGTCTGCATGTCATATTCACCAAGTCTTCACGACCTAGAAGCATTTTTTCCCCTCAAATAAATGAAGTTAAAAGTCAGCAACGTGGGTAAAGATTTATCAATACTCAGGGTGCTAATATCAAATCATTTGAATGCAAGACTGTCTTTCATACACATATTTATTACTTAACTATGATAACGTGTTTGCTATGTAATCTTCTTTTTTTAATTTTAACGATCAACGTTACATTATTTTATTTAAATATTTGCAAATGTAGAGAAACTATGGCGAATTTTGTTAGTTGTAACGATAATTAGTTAGAGTGGCATGGTTTGTGGCGGATGGAAGTTACTAGCTATTTGTAAAGTCAATTAAGGCACCTTTGGGGCAAATATCAAACTTGTACATCATCAAGCTCATTTTCTTTTTTCCACAAAAGGATCAAGTTGACCAAGAAAATTAGAACTCGACATATGAATAACCAGGTCACCTGGCGGCTCTTAACAATTAATAATAATAATAATAATATTCCACTTGAATATTATACTCACTATAAATAGCTCGAAGTTCATCTTAGTTTCTACCAACAGGCCTTCTTCTTATCAATCATCATGGCTACTACTGCTCAAATGGCTGCTATCGTTATTCTCAGATTACTTGTTGTCAGCAGCATTGATATAGCAGGTTTCTAATTAAACACTTGAATTTCCTACTCAATTATTTTCTTACAAACACTTTTGTATGCAAACTCTAAATTTTTTGGGGGTGGGGGTGCTTTATGTGTTTGAGTTCGGGATTCTACTACTTACTATTTGATTTAGTGAGCTCGAAATCAATTATTTGTATATGTTTCGTGAATTTTTTAATACATTCGAAATTGATTTTTTGTATATATTTAGTGAATTTTTTAATACATACACATTTTTTAGTCAAATCTACTAGAGTTGGATGAACATATAACCAAAGACGGATGGCGTTGCGGCACGGGGTTCGCTTGAACTAGTATTTTCTATGCAGAAAATAAATTTATGTGAAATAACTAACGAAAATTGTAATAATATATTTGAATCCATAATTTTAAAATACAATGAGTTGAATTCTAAGTACCATAGTATTAAATCATGGATCCTACTCAACCGATAACAACATTTGCCCCTGGGGAGGGAACCTACCATGTATATTGAATTTTTTTAACTTCTGAAGAAGCCTAAGTCCATATAATTGATTAGTTTCTAACACCATTTATAATTCTTATCGAGCAGGAGCACAATTAGGTGTTTGCTATGGAATGATGGGGAACAACTTGCCAAATCATGGGGAAGTTATACAGCTCTACAAGTCAAGAAACATAGGAAGACTGAGGCTATATGATCCAAATCATGGAGCTTTACAAGCCTTAAGAGGATCCAACATTGAGGTTATGTTAGGACTTCCCAATTCAGATGTCAAACACATTGCTTCCGGTATGGAACATGCAAATTGGTGGGTACAAAAGAACGTTAGAGATTTCTGGCCAGATGTTAAAATTAAGTACATTGCTGTTGGGAATGAAATCAGTCCGGTCACAGGCACATCTTATCTTACCTCGTTTCTTGTTCCTGCTATGGTAAACATTTATAGAGCAATTGGTGAAGCTGGTCTGGGAAACAACATTAAGGTCTCAACTTCAGTAGACATGACCTTGATTGGAAATTCTTATCCACCATCACAGGGTTCATTTAGGAACGATGCTAGGTGGTTCACTGATCCGATTGTTGGGTTCTTAAGGGACACGCACGCACCTTTGCTTGTTAATATTTACCCTTATTTTAGTTATTCTGGTAATCCAGGGCAAATTTCTCTTCCCTATTCTCTTTTTACTGCACCTAATGTGGTGGTACAAGATGGTTCACGCCAATATAGAAACTTATTTGATGCTATGTTAGATTCCGTGTATGCTGCCATGGATCGATCAGGAGGGGGATCTGTAGGAATTGTTGTGTCGGAAAGTGGATGGCCATCTGCTGGCGCATTTGGAGCCACAACAGACAATGCAGCAACTTACTTGAGGAACTTAATTCAACATGTTAGAGAGGGTAGTCCAAGAAAGCCTGGACCCATTGAGACTTATATATTTGCCATGTTTGATGAGAATAACAAGAACCCAGAGTTGGAGAAACATTTTGGATTGTTTTCACCCAACAAGCAGCCCAAATATAACCTCAACTTTGGGGTTTCTGATAGCGCTTGGGACATTTCTGCTGAAACTAATGCTACCGCTTCTCTCATAAGTGAGATGTGAGAAATCTCTTTACATAAGTATTGCTTGGATGGAAAGCTCAGTAGAATTTATTCTTTATGCAATTTTCTTTGTATGAGATACTAAATAACATTGCTCTGTCTCGTAATTCCTCATATGCAACTCTGAGTGGTGTTTTAAATTCCTTTTTTTTCTGATATTTGTAATTTGGCAAGAAATGTTTTTGCAAGTTTGTAAATTTCATACACCGTCGGTTACATTATTTCCATATGTGATCAAAATCAGATCTGGTAATAACGAAATTCTAATTGCTTATCATTTGACTTGATCATTTAATCTTTTAACTTGTAAGTCATAAATCTGACCTACTACTCTTAAGTGGTGACATGCGACTGATATTTCTGTAATCCCATGTCTCTGTTAATCAACCATCACCTAGATTGGTTAAAGTCTCATTTGCCGTATAATTAGTAGGCAAACCTCTGCTGGAAAGCCAAACTCTGCTTAAACAACCACCAATGGACTCAACCTCCTAACTCAAAGTCAACTTTTGGACAACTTAAAACTGTCCCTGTGGTCAGTAGTTCAAAATTAGAATCTTGATACGTGTTACCCGCAATCTATTAATTTTTTTAAATAATCAAAATTCAATTTTGATGTCATTTGCTAAATGAAATATATGGTTTTCAATTTTAGGTTTAAGCCTCTCAAATTTTATATTTTAGTGGTTCAAAATATTCATAATTCAAATATACGGTTGAGGTTAGCTAAAGGAACTCATACCTTATGTTTTAGATCCTCTTTCGCATCCGCGACCACAACTCCCGCATTCATGAAGCAATCACCATTCAGTCCTACATGTTCACGCCAAAGCCTCAGCGGTAGTGAAGAAGGCTTTACCCGGGGTTGACATTTACTAACCCTTCACAGTCGTACCCTTCCTACCTGTCTTGGTGATGAACGGCCACCCAGAGCCCCGTATTCACGATTGGTGCCCTCGCGAATGCGAATAAGGCACCAGCACCAGCAAAATCTACAATTTCAACCATCAACCCATGGTGCTGAAACACCCCCGAGCCCTTCGAGTTCCAACCTGAACATATTAATAAGCCCATCAAAATTTTATGTGAATCTATATGAAGCCTCAAATCATGCAACGACACATATACTCAAAATGAGGGGTTAAGTTGCTACAAATCTTGTGAATATCTCAAAGCATATTGTACGATAATAAGGGGATATATACATATATGTTTGGTAGAATACATAAATAGACACTTAAAGTTGGCTTCAATTGTCAGTTGTGAAAGTATGTATGTCCTAGAGACAATCTATATTAGGGACAAAATGTACTTGAACACATTCATATTATTATGAGATTAATATTTATGGCATTTGTAATTATTGAATTATTGTTTGATTGTTTGCAATTATTCATATATGTGCATCCCGTGAGCTTACGTTGTCATTAATAGAGTGAGATATTAATGATATAACGTAACTCTCAAAATAGCCTCGACTAATGATCATCGATAATGGGATATCGATGATGTGCTATAAGTCGACATGTGGTCTGCATCACATTCTTGGAGAATGTAGTATGTCTCACTCATACGAGTAATGGTTACTCGTGATGGACACATGGATACTTTGGAGAAGTATTGGTATACCCTGCCGATAAACTATTTGTTACACATGTCTACAGTGTTATCAGCGTGTGGAATATAAAGGTCCTTTGACTTGAGGTCAATACACACTTTGTTTACATAATGATGTACTTTGACCAAGTTCTAAGCTTAAACTCCTTCTGGATAAGATACGACTTGTGTTGGGTGCATCCGGAGTAAATAAATGTGGTAGTTGAACCAAGAATATGATTTATTCCTCGACTGGAAATTCGATAGAGCACTCAACTTCTCAATGTTATTAGGTTGACTAAAGTCACTGGTCAGTGAAAGAGACATATTTAGAATCTAGTTGTCAACTAATAAATGTGAGATAAAGTGATTAAGTCATTTGGATAGACACTTGACAAATTCTAAGCTTAATCGAGTGTGTCGCGAATGAAAGGAATTTATAGTTCCGCATAACGGTTAAGTTTGCTGGATTCATGTAAACGTACTTTACATATTGAGTTCGTCATACGACACAGTCTAGGAGTTTCGTATGGACCTTAATTAGATTAATGTCGATATGTGAAAGCCTATAGGGTCACACTATATGTGATTGGTTCTTCGATCTAAGAGTGTATTGAAAAAATATTAAATATTCGATTGAGAATCAAAATATTTAATTTATAATAATTATGAAATATTTCTATTTGATAGAAATTATTTAATTAAGTCAAATTGGATTTCAGATTTAATTAAATGAGTTGGATATATTATATGGATATTCGGACAAATACATTGAAGAAATTGGGCCAGAAATTACTCGCACAAATTGTAGCCTTGGTCGTCCACTTGGACGTTTGAAGTGGACCAGCCCAAATGGTCCACTGAACATCAACATGAGGCCTAGGTTTTTCCTGTTTTATATCTGTTTAGGTTTTGTCCTAAACTCCTATATATACAACACATACCTCATAATTATGAGGTTACAGAAAATAACTTCTCAATTCCTAAAGCAGGATTTCCTAGCTTTCTTGATTAGGAGATACACTTGAGTTAAATCTTGCAATCGAAGAAACTAATCACGTGGATACCTTAGTGTTGAATCCCGCATTCGAAAACCTATAAGTTTTCTTTTATCACATTTTGAACATAGTTGATTATCGTATAAGTAATGCCAGGAATGTTGTTGGGTAAGAAAAAATTTAAACTTCCGCTGTGCTTACGAATATAACAAAATCCATACAGTGATATCAGAGCTCAAGCTGGTTTAATGATTATACGATAATAAATAATAACAATTACGTGGGATAAATAATTGTTTCGATTTATAAAACTGATTTTCAGAATTTAAAAAAAAAAATTGAAACAGTGGCGGTGACAACCACTGTTCCTCCGCGGTGCCGCCGATCCGACAATTTTTTTTTCGGCGATTCGCCACTGGTCTACCACCGTCTCCACTTTTATCAAGAAATCCACTTTATAAGATGATCAATAAAGGTGTGAGAGGTGACGGGACGCGGCGTAGACGCCGAAAAAATTGCTGGAAGGCCGCCGACGGCGGGGCTCTTTTCGGTCGCCACCGACGTCGGGAAAATTAATTGAGACCACCACTGTGATCGTCCCAAAGAGGGGAATCGACCGGTGGTGGTGGTTCACCAACATGGTACCAAAAAAAGAGGATCGTCGCGACTGTTTGGTAACAACCGATGGCGGACCGATTTTCGACCGCCATGGGCCACCAAATCGGGATTGAAAACCACCGATGAGTTCGACCCAACGTGAGATTTCGACCGGTGGTGTTTAATTTCGTCAATTTTGCCCTAAAAATTAATCCCCAAATTTGATTTGGGGTCGGATTAATTTTTAGAATTTGAAATAGTCCAGGGATCTATTTGCAAATAAAATAGGGTTTTAAAATTGCAGATGGTCCTTGGGAAAATCTAAAAATATTTTAAGTTTCGGAAATTACAAATTTGGTCCCCGGAAATTTTCTGGAAATTTGAAAGGTTTTAAAATCAGCAAATTTGGTCCTTGGGGCAAATTTGTAAATTTCAAAAAAGTAGATTCAGTTCCTGGGTAAATCTGTAAATTTCATAAACGCAGATTTGCTCCATGGCGCAGATCTGTAAATATTTGAAAAGTAGATTTGGTCCTTGGGCGAATCTATAATTATTTTAAGGTTCTTAAAATAGAAGAAAAACCCCTGAAAATTAAATTTTAATTTTTGAATTATTAAGGGACTGTTTGGATGAGCAGAAAATTTCGAAAATTGAAAATTGAGTTTTAAATTTGGAATTTGAATATTTTCTAAATTGAAATAAATTAATTAACCCACGATTATTGTTAACCGCAATCTATAAATTCTAATTAAATAATCAAAATTCAATTTTGATGTCGTTTTCTAAATGAAATATATGGTTTTCAATTTTAGTTTTAGGCCTCTCAAATCTTAGATTTTAGTGGTTCGAAATATTCATAATTCAAATATACAGTTGGGGTTAGCTTAAGGAACTCATACCTTATGTTTTAGCTCAAAACTCTACCCTTCCAAATTCCATGCACGAGCTCCAAAATTCCTAAACTTAAGAAAATGGCTACTTAAGTTCGAACTCAATTATTTATACACTATAGATCCTCTTTCGCATTCGCGACCGCAACTCCCGCATTCATGAAGCAATCACCATCCAGTCCTACATGTTCACGCCAAAGCCTTAGCGGTAGTGAAGAAGGTTTTACCCGGGGTTGACATTTACTAACCCTTCACAATCGTACCCCTTCTACCTGTCTTTGTGATGAACGGCCACCCAGAGCCCCGTATTCACGATTGATACCCTCGTGAATGCGAATAAGGCACCAGCACCAGCAAAATCTACAATTTCAACCATCAACCCATGGTGCTGAAACACCCCCGAGCTCTTCGGGTTCCAACCTGAACATATTAATAAGCCCATCAAAATTTTATGTGAATCTATATGAAGCCTCAAATCATGCAAGACACATATACTCAAAACGAGGGGTTAAGTTGCTACAGATCTTGTGAATATCTCAAAGCATATTATACGATAATAAGGGGATATATACATATATGTTTGGTAGAATACATAAACAGACACTTAAAGTTGGCTTCAACTGTCAATTGTGAAAGTATGTATGTCCTAGAGACAATCTATATTAGAGACAAAATGTACTTGAACACATTCATATTATTAATGAGATTAATATTTATGGCATTTGCAATTATTGAGTTATTGTTTGATTATTTGCAATTATTCATATATGTGCATCCCTTGAGCTTCGTTGTCATTAATAAAGTGAGATATTAATGATAGAACGTAACTCTCAAAATAGTCTCGACTAATGATCATCGAGAATGGAATATCGATGATGTACTATAAGTCGACATGAGGTCTGCATCACATTCTTGGAGAATGTAGTATGTCTCACAGCTATGAGTAATGGTTACTCGTGATGGATAATTTGGAGAAGTATTGGTATATCCTGCCGATAAACTATTTTTTTACACATGTCTGTAGTGTTATCGGCGTGAGAAATATAAAAGTCCTTTGACTTGAGGTTAATACACACTTTATTTACAGAATGATGTACTTTGACCAAGTTCTAAGCTTAAACTCCTTCTTGATAATATACGGCCTGTGTTGGGTGCATCAGGATGTAAATGAAGGTGGTAGTTGAGCCAATAATATGATTTATTCCTCGATTGGAAATTCGAGAGAGCACTCAACTTCTCAATGTTTTTAGGTTGACTAAAGTCACTGGCCAGTGCAAGAGATATATTTAGAATATGGTTTAGTTTTCAACTAATAAATATGAGATAAAGTGATTAAGTCATTTGGATAGACACTTGGCAAATCCTAAGCTTAATCGAGTGTGTCGCGAATGAAAGGAATTTATAGTTCCGCATAAAGGTTAAGTTTGTTGGATTCATGTAAACGTACTTCACATATTGAGTTCGTCATACGACGCAGTCTTGGAGTTCCGTATGGACCTTAATTAGATTAATGTCGATATGTGAAGGCCTATAAGGTCACACTATATGTGATTGGTTCTTCGATCTAAGAGTGTATTGAGAAAATATTAAATATTCGATTGAGAATCAAAATATTTAATTTATAATAATTATGAAATATTTCTATTTGATAGAAATTATATAATTAAGTCAAATTGGATTTCAGATTTACTTAAATGTGTTGGTTTGTATGGGTACTCAGACAAATACAGAGAAGAAATTGGGCCAAAAATTACTGGCCCAAATTGTAGCCTTGGACGTCCACTTGGACGTTTGAAGTGGATCAGCCCATCTGGTCCACTGAACATCAACCTGGGTCCCACGTTTTTCCCGTTTTATATCTGTTTAGGTTTTATCCTAAACTCCTATATATACAACACATACCCCATAATTATGAGGTTACAAAAAAAAACTTCTCATTCCTAAAGCAGAATTTCCTAGCTTTCTTGATTAGGAGATACACTTGAGTTAAATCTTGAAATCGAAGAAACTAATCGCGTGGATACCTTAATTTTGAATCACGCGTTCGAAAACCTGTAAGTTTTCTTTTATCATGTTTTGAACATAGTTGATTATCGTATAAGTCATGCCTGGAATGTTGTTGGGTAAGAAAAATTTTAAACTTCAGTTGTGCTTACGAACCCAACAAAATCCCTATAGTGGTATTAGAGCCCAGACTGGTTTAATGCTTATACAATAATTCATACTAACAATTACGTGGGATAAATAATTGTTTCGATTTATAAAATTGATTTTCAGAATTTTTAAAAAATATTGAAAATAGTGGCGGCAGCAACCACTGTTCCGTCGCGGTGCCACTGGTCTGATTTTTTTTCTTTGGCGATTAACCACTGTTCTACCACCATCTCCACGATTATCGAGAGATCCACTTTATAAGATGATCGATAAAGGTGTGAGAGGTTACGGGACGCGGCGTAGACGCCGAAAAATCCGCTGGAAGGCCGCTAACGACGAGGCTCTTTGTTAGGCGTATTTTGTATACGCCTTGTGAGTCATTTTTAGTTGGTATTTTACTCGTTTTTGTTGTGTTAAGTATAGTAGTAGGTTTGTTTTTATTTCTTTTTAGTCACAGCGGTGCAAAAAGGCAAAATGACAAAAAAGAACGAGAAAAGGTGTTCCCGAGGCGAAAAAGACGAAAGTTGACAACTCAGAGCGAAAGAAGGCAACACCGCGGTGCCTTATCTGAGCAGCGATGCCATATTCTGAGGAGCCACGGGACTTTCAGCATCGCGGTGCTATCAGAACCGCGATGCCATATTTACCAGAGCCACAGACTTTCAGTAGCGCGGTGCCATCGAGCGATCTGCGCGGTGCCATTTGTCTTTGAGAAGCTGCAGAGTTTCAGACCGCCATGCTGTGAAATTTCAGTTCTGAAGGCAAATTGGCTAAGGGTGGATTGGTCCATAGGGCCCGAAAATTAGAGGATATTTAAGCCCTAGGGATTAATGCTATGAGGAGGTTGGTCATTCCACAAGACAACACAACACAAGGCGGATTTGGAGCTACAATTGGAGACTCTGTTCTACGTAATTTTCTTTCTTTCGTTTTTAATTCAGTTTATGTATGAATATTGTGTTAGTTCTTAGTGTGACTATGGCTAGGTGCTAAACACTCTATTAGGGCTTTCCTTATGAATCGCTTGAAACTGTTATTCATGAATTAATGCAGTAGTTTGATTTCTTCTTCGCTTGATTAAGATTTAGTCAATATTTGGTATGAATGTTTGATAATTATGTCACGCCCCGAACTCCGAGCCCACGACTGGTGCCCTATCTGGGAACCCTTCTATTCATACAACATACATAACTTGCAGAAGATAAATAACCATTTTTTTCTTTAAACAAAGGCAAAACCGATAAGGCTGCCACAATATAAGTCACCCGAAAGGGGCTACATTGTTCAACAATGTAAATACAACTCTATCCAGTCCAGCCCATATATGAATACAGAACTCTAAGATTTTGGACACATACTATGGCGGGACAAGGCCTCGTCGTACCTCTGAATATACCTAGACATAATGACAAGCTCCGGAACATTGGAGCTATCCCATAAAGCTGAACAAGGATCCTAAGCTCGCAGATCCACAACGGAGTACCTAGACCTGCGGACATGAACGCGGCCGAATAAATTCGATGCAACAGTACCAAGTATGAAAGCAATCTGATCTGATAAACAAGATCATAACTGTACAAAAGAATGACAGAGGCAAGTATGGAAATCAAATACCAGATCCTACCGTATCATATAACAATCAGAGCCAACTGTACCTTGTATCACTGTATCACTATAACACCGTACCACTTTCACCTATGAAAGTCATGTCAAAATCAGGGACACCTGCCCTTAGTATACAAATCACAAAAGCATGCTCGTGGAATACAACATCACTGCCAGCATGTAACAAGTATAATACTCGATTATCAGTACACTGTGCTTTTAAAAAAAAAAAGTAGAGTAGACTTTAACTCTTATTAGAAAAAATGAAGGCACCATTTTTTTGAATAACCAAGGCAATACCCTGCCTTCCTTTTTAAAATAAACAAGACAATCCATGTATTCCTTTCTAAAATAACCAAGACAATACCATGCCTTCCATTTTAAAACAATCAAGACAATACCATGTCTTCCCATAAAGGTATACTGTCCGGCCCAGTCTGAGACGCGGTAAAGTCACATAAGTTTGTCCGTAAAGGTATACTGCCCGATCCATTTCTGGGACACGGTAAAGTCACATAAGTCTGCCCATAAAGGTATACTGCCCGGCCCATTCTGGGACGCGGTAAAGTCACATAAGTCTGCCCATAAAGGTACACTGCCCGGCCCATTCTGGGACGCGGTAAAGTCACATTAGTCTGCCTATAAAGGTATACTGCCCGACCCATTTCTAGGACGCGGTAAAGTCACATAAGTCTGCCCATAAAGGTATACTGCCCGGTCCATTCTGGGATGCGGTAAAGTCACATAAGTCTGCCCATAAAGGTATACTGCCCGGCCCATTCTGGGACGCGGTAAAGTCACATAAGTCTGCCCATAAACGTATACTGCCCGGCCCATTTCTGGGATGCGGTAAAGTCACATAAGTCTGCCCATAAATGTATACTGCCCGACCCATTCTGGGACGCGGTAAAGTCACATAAGTCTGCCCATAAAGGTATACTGCCCGGCCCATTCTGGGACGCGGTAAAGTCACATAACGTAACTCGGTCCATTTGTGGGACTTGGCGTATTATATCCATAACATTTTAAACCATCTTTTCTTACTTCTTCTTAAGTCGTTATAACAACTTCCCATAAAGCTATTGTTATACCCCGTAGTTGCAGGGTATGTATGTGAGGACGTACGTACGAGTGTACGGCAGAAATTTTGAAAGGAAAGAAAGATGTGAGTTTTCGACGGAAAAGTTTCCGGTTATTTGTGAAGAAAAAGGTTCGTTAATGGGAATTGGATTCCCAGATTTGGTATTTGGACTTCATAGATTATATTAGAATTTTGAGATTTTATTTTCGGAAATGGTCACGTGGGGCCCACGGAGAAATTCTGTTTTGTAGGCCCACTTTGTTTTGAGATTTTGGCCATTGTGGTTATTTTTTTGAAGACGTTTTTGAGGGCCAATAGGAGGGTGACACGTGTCACCCGCTAGGTAACAGCGAAGTTACATTTGGGCGCAGTCTGCAGGCTAAGTCGTTTCCGACGAAAGCGTTTCCACACTTTCGTAGGAAAATTCCGGCTATGTCGTTTTGTATTTTTGCGGATTTTTCCGAGAGGCGAAACATGTTGGACCAACGGGAGGGTGACATGTGTCACCTCGCATTGGAAGCAGTGGCGTCGAGTGAGCGAATGGTTCACGCGTTTTTGGCTTGATCTTTTGGCTCACGTTTTGTGCCTATTGGTTCCTTGTTTGTGCCTTGTTTTGGCCTTGTTTTGTGGCTTGTTTGGTGCAATGTTTTGTGGAGTAGGGGTTAGGGTGCACTTGGCTTGATCGAGGCCTTACACTTGCCTTGCGTGGCTTGATCTTGGCCGTTGGTTGGCATTGGGTTTCTATAAATACCACGCTGTGAAGACTTCATTCATCCACAAATATTTCCAAGTCTTGAATCCCTCCTCCTCTTGTTGACTCTCGTCCAAGAGCTCCTCTCCCCAGAAAGTGGCCTTTGGCGGGTGAGTCTTCCTCTCTTGTGAGGTCTAGCGGTAGGGTACCCACTGCCTAGTTGTTTCGTATAATACCCACTTGTTGTGGTATAGAAATACTCCTAGTATTGTTATAATGCCCAAAATACCTTAGCCTTGTACCTTGTAGTATTCCAAAGATACCTCTTTGCGTAGAGTCCGGAAATACTACCTTTTGTCCTTTTAGTCTCAAACCGAAACCCTAAGGAAATCTTCATAGTTGGTTGAAGTATGTGAGTAGAAGTTGGTTAGAACTTCTAAGGGTTGTTTGGAGTGGTTTGGAGCGCTCGGAGTGGAGCTAAACCTTGCTCAGGATCGACATTATAACTTGGATAATTTTGGGCTTATCGAGGTAATTATCTTGTCCCTCTATTGTAATTGGAAATTACATGTTTGTTAGGATATATAGTTGAAGTATACTATATATGGAACTATACTTAGTATTATGGCAATGTCTTTTGACTTAAGCCTGAAGAATGAAGAATTGAACAGTAATCACATAGAAGGTTAATGAAGAGAAGAACTGAACTGTAATTACCTAGGGTTGTATTCTGATGAACTTATGTAGCATTCTTGTGTTGTAGAATTATGCAGCGTCAGGTTAGGCGTGTTAACCCAGTTGGCTTGGTAGCCACCTCGATAGAAGAGGAGATTTCTGCTGTTGCGGGGAGGTCTTTGAATTTTACGTAGAAAGATGGGAGCGTGTGTTTAAGATTTTAATAGACGTTTGTGACCTTTATAGGTAAAAGTACTAAGAGTAGCGTATTCTACTCGAGGAGTGGAAAGGGCTAGCAAGGTTGTAGTACTTGGAGCATTTTGCTTATTGTCGATAAATCGTCGCGAGGTATGTGAACCTCTTCCTATCTCTTCGCATGATATGTGTGAACTATGTAGTGCGGTGAGCGTCATGTGTTAGCTGTGTTTGATTGTTTTAAAACATAAAGTGTTATAACGGCTTTATGGGAAGTTGGTTATAACGACTTTATGTAGGTAAGAAAATACTTTGTGGTTTTAAAGGTAATCGATGTGAATTATGGCGGCTTGTTATAATAAAGAACTTGATGTATTTCAAAAGATTTATAATCGTTTTGAAGGAAGAGTAACACTTGGTTTTAAAGGTTTTAAAAAGAGTTATACTAGCTTTATGGGGAGTTAGGTATAATGTCTTAAGAGAGGTAAAGAAAATGGTTTACTAATGTTAGAAGTTAAGAGACTTGATCTTATAAGATAAGAGACTTAACTTATTTGTTTTAATGTGGATGTTTATGTGAAACCTCATTCGTGAGTAATGAGTACTTGGTTTTATTTAAAGGATAATGTTTCTTGATTTGGAAATCGAATGTGTATCGACAGGACCAACTGCAGCGTTAATAAAGGAAAATGTATTGAATAATGATGAATTGTATTAAAACCAGTAGAAACCTCCATCTGCATAGAAACTAAGATGAGACAAAATGATATTACATTTTCTAGATCATGGCTGCTGTAATAAGAATGTTGTAAACAAGAATAACCTACTCTCACGTGAGACTTATATTACTCAATTGTTCAAAAACGGAATCAAGTGATTAAGTTTATGAACTATGAAACCATTTGAAAATGAGAAGCTTGAGTAATTGAAACTAGGCAAACTGGAACTTAGGAAAAGAATGTTGTTACTTGATTTTGAAAAGGAATGTGGGTTGGTCATTCTAATACTACGGGTATCGGGTGACTTTGATAAGTAATGGATCTCTTTTAAAGAATTTAACGTACGTAGTACTTTAGGGTTGAAACCCGGACTTTGGCATAAAATGAAGGTACTTTGAGTTGTGTGAAACTTGCCTATGCTTGTTGTTGTGAAACTTGCCTATGCTTGTTGTTGTGAAACTTGCCTATGCTTGTGATGATAGCCTTTGTTGTGCAAGTGTGGTGTTTACGTGTTCTGCGTCTCGATAGAGGCGGTTGGTAGTTGAGGTTTCTTCTGTTCGGCTGGGTATCACGGTGGTGGCTCTGCGTACTTGCCGTCTCGTGGTGATTCGGCCTTGGTATCGGTAGTCGACCCTCGCGCTTGCCGTTCGATTATAGTGGCGAAGTTTCGTAATCTGACCTTGGTCCTGGTGGTCGACCCTCGTACTTGCCCGGTCAGTGCGTGGCCGGCCTTGGTATCCGATGGTCGGCTCTCGCTTGCCGTGCTCGGCCGTGTTTTGGTTGCATTGTATTATTGAGTACGGTCGGATCTGGTAGTTATACTTGTCTGTGCGGTTTTTATAACACATTGGGACATGGTGTTCATGTATAATCCTTGGTATTGTTATATCATAAGCTATGGCGGTGAGGAAGAAATTCCACGCACAGTGATAATTTGGAGGCGTGAGTCCTGTCTTGATATGCGGTTATATGTTATATCGTAGTTTGGTCATCATACATGTCTCTGCTTTATAGACTATTATGATTTCATTCACGATATTCTGATTTCACATACTTAGTACTGTTATGCGACCTCGCCCGGAAGTGCGTTAAATCGCGGTAGAGTACATCATTTGTCGATCCGCGTTTAGGATCTCATTTCAGCGTTTTGGGAAGCTCAGTTCCGTCGGAGGCTTATCTTTGGTATGTTACCACAGTGTAAGTTCTTATGCGTTCGGGGTATGGCGGGGCCACTGTCGTCATAGTTGTTATATAAATCTTAAGTGCAGTAATCTTGTTGTGGCGGGGTTGTAAAAGGATTAAAGCTTCGGTATTATGTATATCTTGAAGGCAAGCTGTTTTGGTTGCTTTGTTTATTTATTATATCTCTTGTTTCATGATTCATGTTTTATTTTCATTTGGTTTTCTCGATGTTGTATCACTAGGGTGCCGGGTAAGGCACGATGCGAGCCGAGTTGGGCGTTACAAAGTGGTATCGAGCGATTAATCCTCGGAAAGTGTCTGACCGTGTCTAGTAAGTCTTGATTATCGATGTGTTGTGCACCATCTATGTCGAGGCTATAGGACATTTAGGATTGGTTTCCATTCTTCTCATTACGAGATCGTGCCTTAGAGGCGTGTGATAAGATTGGACCCTCGGCATACCGTTTTTACGATTATGCCTCTGCGAAAAGCACCGGGCGAAGGGCAAAGCGGCGAAGGATCTGCGAGTAAAGCGTGGCGAGACCACGATACACGAGCCTCGATCCGCGATGCAGGCGAGAGGAGATGAGTTACAAAGTGGGCGATTAATGGCGGGGTTGTGGCGGACTTGAGGATAGGTGGGCCGGCGGTTCGATGCGCGATGGTTCACCTAGATCGGATAGTTCGAGGCTACGGGATTTTTCGAGTTGTAGGCCGCGAGTTTTATGGGTGAGGCACGAGGATGATCGCGAGGAGTTCATCCGACGATTCTGACGGATCGTAGAGTGATCGAGGCATCGGAGATCGAGTCGGTGGCCCTAGGTTCACATCAGCTGCGTGATCTGCGATCGTGGTTTGATTCTTGGGAGCTGTCGAGGAGAGCATGCACTTCAGCGGTATGGAGCGAGTTCTCGAGGCCTTTCTTGCACATTTCTTGCCTCCCGGATGAGGAGGGCTCGGTAAACAGTTTTTGGTGTTCTGGCGAGCAGGCGTGCGGTTCGGGAGTACAATGTGGAGTTCGACTCATTGGCGTGCGTCCGCGTTAGTAGCTAGTATGGAGGATCGAGTGCACCGATATATTCTGAGGGCTCGATGATTGCCTTGCGAGAGTTGTTCGGGTGTAGCTCTTGGTAGGGCATGGACATTGCCGCGTCTGGCGTATACACTTGGATGTGAGGCGGATAAATCGGCGGAATGACCAAAGTCAGCGAAGAGGGCGAGCAGCGAGTCCTTTGGTGATTTTGGCGGACCGCCTGGCAGAACTAGTTATGTACCTCGTCGATCTGAGTGGTCCTCGCGGCTTCCGGGACGCCCGGGATATTCGAGGGGCGGTCGGGGCTCCCGTGTTTCAGATTTTGGGAAGCGAGTGCTCGCCGGATGAGGTGCCCTTGTCTCGGTGTGGCGTTGTGGAAAGCTTCGTAAGGAGGGTGTCGTACTAACTCGGGAGATTGTTATTTTGCGGCAGCGGGGCCATCGGCAGAAGGCGTCCAGGCAGTATGGCTGGTAGGATAGCATGGACTACTAGGCGATTCGGGTTCTTCACCTTCCGTAGCAGGCGGGATGTTCGTACCCGGAAGGCCGGTAGAGTCGCGGTGGGAGTTCAGTTTTAGCGGTCCTTGAGCCTAGCCAGTATATCCTTAACCCTCAGAGTTTTGTTTATGTTGTTGATGTGTTTAATGTTATGTTTGGTTAGCTTTGTGCTAAAATGTGATTTAGAAACACAGTTAGTGAAAAGGGTAAGTCCGCAGGTAGTGTGAGATGGAAGTGGTAGCTTTCGCGATGTGAAATAGTAAGATTGTTAGGATCGGGAACAAGAGTTAGTGATTGGGGTCGGGTTTAGGACCATTTGCAGGTCAAACCGTAACCGGTTTGGGGTGGGGCCAGTTCTGGGTGGTCCCGCCAGGTTGTAGGGTCACGAGGACGCTAGTCCAAAGTTTGTATGATCATCGTATGAGTTCGTGGGCGTTCGACCAGAAGCGGTTCGTAAAGGCGGGAATGGCCTTAAGGAAGTTTGAGGTTAGTAAGATGACCAAGTTTGGAGGTAGTGACTCGGAGATTTTGAGGCAGTAATGGTAGTATGGTACATCTTGGGAGAGTTCAAGTGTTCGAGAAGACACGACGAGTAAGGAAGGAAGATAACGTGTGTTATTTAGTGGCCAGCGTGGCGTTGACAACTTGTTAGAGGAACTTCATCGATATCCGTCTTGAGAAGGAACATTCGGGACGAATGTTTCTAAGGAGGAGAATGTTATACCCGTAGTTGCGGGGTATGTATGTGAGGGCGTGCGTGCGAGTGTCTGTGAGAAATTTTGAAAGGAAAGAAAGATGTGAGTTTTCGGCGGAAAAGTTTAGGTTATTTGTGAAGAAAAAGGTTCGTTAATGGGAATTGGATTCCCAGTTTGGTATTTGGACTTCATAGATTATATTAGAATTTTGAGATTTTATTTTGGAAATGGTCACGTGGGGCCACGGAGAAATTCTGATTTTGTAGGAGCCAGCTTTGTTTTGAGATTTTGGCCATTGTGGTTATTTTTTTGAAAGACGTTTTGAGGGCCAATAGGAGGGTGACACGTGTCACCCGCCTAGGTAATGGCGAAGTTACATTTGGGCGCAGTCTGCGATAGAGTCGTTTTCGACGAAGCGTTTCCACGACTTTCGTGAGGAAAATTCCGGCTATGTCGTTTTGTATTTTTGCGGATTTTTCCGAGAGGCGAAACATGTTGGACCAGCGGGAGGGTGACATGTGTCACCCTGCATTGAAGCAAGTGGGCGTCAGTGAGCGAATGGTTCACGTTTTGGCTTGATCTTTTGGCTCACGTTTTGTGCCTATTGGTTCCTTGTTTGTGCCTTGTTTTGGCCTTGTTTTGTGGCTTGTTTGGTGCAATGTTTTGTGGAGTAGGGGTTAGGGTGCACTTGGCTTGATCAAGGCCTTACACTTGCCTTGCACGTGGCTTGATCTTGGCCGTTGGTTGGCATTTGGGTTTGCTATAAATACCCCGCTTTGTGAAGACTTCATTCATCCACAAATATTTCCAAGTCTTGAATCCCTCCTCCCTCTTGTTGACTCTCGTCCAGCTCCTCTCCCAGCGAAAGTGGCCTTTGGCGGGTGAGTCTTCCACTCATGAGTCTGGCCGTAGGGTACCCACTGCCTAGTTGTTTCGTATAATACCCTTGTTGTGGTATAGAAATACTCCCTAGTATTGTTATAATGCCCAAAATACCTTAGCCTTGTACCTTGTAGTATTCAAGATACCTCTTTGCGTAGAGTCCGGAAATACGACCTTTTGTCCTTTTAGTCTCAAACCGAAACCCTAAGGAAATCTTCATAGTTGGTTGAAGTATGTGAGTAGAAGTTGGTTAGAACTTCTAAGGGTTGTTTGGAGTGGTTTGGGCGCTCGGTGGAGCTAAACCTTGCTCGGGATCGACATTATAACTTGGATAATTTTGGGCTTATCGAGGTAATTATCTTGTCCTCTATTGTAATTGGAAATTACATGTTTGTTAGGATATATAGTTGAAGTATACTATATATGGAACTATACTTAGTATTATGGCAATGTCTTTTGACTTAAGCCTGAAGAATGAAGAATTGAACAGTAATCACATAGAAGGTTAATGAAGAGAAGAACTGAACTGTAATTACCTAGGGTTGTATTCTGATGAACTTATGTAGCATTCTTGTGTTGTAGAATTATGCGCGTCAGGTTAGGCGTGTTAACCCCCACTGGTTGGCTTGGCGACCTCGATGAAGGAGGAGATTTACGTTGTTGCGGGGAGGTCTTCTTGAATTTTACGTAGAAAGATGGGAGCGTGTGTTTAAGATTTTAATAGGCGTTTGTGACCTTTATAGGTAAAAGTACTAAGAGTAGCGTATTCTACTCGAGGAGTGGAAAGGGCTAGCAAGGTTGTAGTACTTGGAGCATTTTGCTTATTGTCGATAAATCGTCGCGAGGTATGTGAACCTCTTCCTATCTCTTCCAGCATGATATGTGTGAACTATGTAGTGCGGTGAGCGTACATGTGTTAAGTGTGTTTGATTGTTTTAAAACATAAAGTGTTATAACGGCTTTATGGGAAGTTGGTTATAACGACTTTATGTAGGTAAGAAAATACTTTGTGGTTTTAAAAGGTAAGCGATGTGAATTATGCGGCTTGTTATAATAAAGAACTTGATGTATTTCAAAAGATTTATAATCGTTTTGAAGGAAGAGTAACACTTGGTTTTAAAGGTTTTAAAAAGAGTTATACTAGCTTTATGGGGAGTTAGGTATAATGTCTTAAGAGAGGTAAAGAAAATGGTTTACTAATGTTAGAAGTTAAGAGACTTGATCTTATAAGATAAGAGACTTAACTTATTTGTTTTAATGTGGATGTTTATGTGAAACCTCATTCGTGAGTAATGAGTACTTGGTTTTATTTAAAGGATAATGTTTCTTGATTTGGAAATCGAATGTGTATCGACAGGACCAACTGCGGCGTTAATAAAGGAAAATGTATTGAATAATGATGAATTGTATTAAAACGGTAGAAACCTCCATCTGCATAGAAACTAAGATGAGACAAAATGATATTACATTTTCTAGATCATGGTTCTTTGTAATAAGAATGTTGTAAACAAGAATAACCTACTCTCGTGAGACTTATATTACTCGATTGTTCAAAACGGAATCAAGTGATTAAGTTTATGAACTATGAAACCATTTGAAAATGAGAAGCTTGAGTAATTGAAACTAGGCAAGCGGAACTTAGGAAAAGAATGTTGTTACTTGATTTTGAAAAGGAATGTGGGTTGGTCATTCTAATACTACGGGTATCGGGTGACTTTGATAAGTAATGGATCTCTTTTAAAGAATTTAACGGACGTAGTACTTTAGGGTTGAAACCCGGACTTTGGCATAAAATGAAGGTACTTTGAGTTGTGTGCAACTTGCCTATGCTTGTTGTTGTGAAACTTGCCTATGCTTGTTGTTGTGAAACTTGCCTATGCGTGTGATGATAGCCTTTGTTGTGCAAGTGTGGTGTTTTACGTGTTACGCGTCTCGATAGAGGCGGTTGGTAGTTGAGGTTTCTTCTTTGTTCGGCTGGGTATCGGTGGTCGGCTCGTGCTTGCCCGTCTCGTGGTGATTCGGCCTTGGTATCGGTAGTCGACCCTCGCTTGCCCGTTCGATTATAGTGACGAAGTTTCGTGATCTGACCTTGGTCCACGGTGGTCGACCCTCGTACTTGCCGGTCGGTGCGTGGCCCGGCCTTGGTATCCGGTAGTCGGCTCGCACTTTCCGTGTCGGCCGTGTTTTGGTTGCATTGTATTATTAGTGCGGTCGGATCTGGTAGTTATACTTGTCTGTCACGGTTTTATAACACATTGGGACATGGTGTTCATGTATAATCCTTGGTATTGTTATATCATAAAGCTATGGCGATGAGGAAGAAATTCCACGAACACGAGTGATAATTTGGGCGTGAGTCCACTGTCTTGATGTAGCGGTTATATGTTATATCGTAGTTTGGTCATCATACATGTCTCTGCTTTATAGACTATTATGATTTCATTCAGATATTCTGATTTCACATACTTAGTACTGTTATCTTGACCTCCTTGAAGTGCGTTCATGCCGCGGTAAGTGCGTCATTTGTCGATCCGCGTTTAGGATCTCATTTCAGCGTTTTGGGAAGCTCAGTTCCGTCGGAGGCTTATCTTTGGTATGTTACCACAGTGCTGTAAGTTCTTATGCGTTCGGGGTATGGCGGGGCCACTGTCCGTCATAGTTGTTGTATAAATCTTAAGTGCAGTAATCTTGTTGTGGGCGGGGTTGTAAAAGGATTAAAGCGTTCGGGTATTATGTATATCTGAAGGCAAGCTGTTTTGGTTGCTTTGTTTATTTATTATATCTCTTGTTTCATGATTCATGTTTTATTTTCCATTTGGTTTTCTCGATGTTGTATCACTAGGGTGCCGGGGTAAGGCACGATGTGAACCGGGTTGGGCGTTCTGTATTTTAACAACCTTTCATTTTGGAGAACTTAAGGCACTTTCATTTCTTACAACATTAGGGAAAACTAAACCCAAAAGTACTACGTATATGCATACTTATAAAAGAATCATGCCACACTTTCTCTTTTAAATCAATAAACTTCTTTTTTTTTTTAAAACTCAAGTTACATACTCTTTTGAAATCAAGTAACATATACTTTTCAAATCAAGTTACTTATTCTCTTTGAATCAAGTAACATATACTTTTCAAATCAAGTTACTTATTCTCTTTGAATCAAGTAACATATACTTTTCAAATCAAGTTACTGCACCTTTTTCAAAACTCAAGTATATGTTACATACTCTTTTGAAATCAAGTAACATATACTTTTCATTAGTGTAGTAAATTAGCTGCAATGGCTTGTTGACACCTTTTAAAACTCAAGTTACATACTCTTTTCAAAACTCAAGTAACGCTGCAATGGCTTGTTGACACCTATTCTCATTAGTGTAGTAAATTAGCAAGGTCAACGCGACTCCAATACTTCCTAACGACTCTTACCAACATCCCCCATAAGACTTTGGTAAGAACATATGAATATTTAGACATGTCTTTTGCATAAAATCAATAACATGAATACTTCCTAATGACAAGGTAAGTACTTCAAGAAAACAAGTCACGTATACTCCAAATAACAAGACAAGTATACCTCAAGGATAATCATGTCGATAGAAGGAAGAAGTTCACATACCTCGTGACGACTAACGACAAGTAGCAATACGCTCCAATGTATTTCAACCTATAATGACGATAGAACTTCTATAAATATCATACTTTCTAGCATAAGACTTATACCAAATAATGCCCTCTAATTCTACGGAAATTTGGGCAGGACTTCCTTTGTTTCTACGTACTTTTCCACCCTTTTCAAGGCCCGAAATCAATAACCAACACACCACATTTAAGGCACAACAAATCATCTAACCAAAGGGTATTACACGCCTACCAGGACGTGTAAAATTCTGCCCCACAATTCATATAATACAGTCCATTTAATTAGTCCATTTTTAACCTACTTTCAGGGTCATTCTCGGCCACCA
This sequence comes from Przewalskia tangutica, assembly GCA_029844215.1. NCBI lineage: Eukaryota > Viridiplantae > Streptophyta > Magnoliopsida > Solanales > Solanaceae > Przewalskia > Przewalskia tangutica. Next base: position 106,353,990 of record CM056721.1, read on the forward strand.
CTAATATCAATACAACATAAAGCCCTTTTGCAATTTCTTTTAATTCAAGTCGTTATTCCAACATGTTATACAAGTCATAACAATTATAACAACTATATTCTCTTTCTTATATAACATGTGACGATTATAACTAACAACTAAATTGATTAGAATTTCAATGGCTAACATGCCACGTCTCAGATTTAGGCTTCCAAATTCCACAACACTTATTAATCTTCATTCCTTATATCACAAGCTTATCTATATACTACTATACATGAAATCTTCAATTACATAAGGAAACAAAGATTATTACCTCAATAAGCCCAAATATATTCCAAGATTAAAGTCGATCCTTACAAACTTTAGCTCCTCTTCTTTACGTTTCAATCCACTCCAAGCAACCCTTATAAGCTTATGATGAACTCATCTTCAAGTTCCCACACAAATGTTCAAGAACATCTTAGGGTTTCATGTTGCGACTAACAGATTAACGTAGTATTTCCGGGATTAGGAGTTTGGTTATCCTTAGTATACCACTAGGGACCTTTGGTTTGAATATTGGTATTTATCAAGCAAGATTGAAGAAATTTCTTGTTCCTAGAGAGCAATGGCCGAGAGCTCCTCTTGTGCTCAACAAGATTTCTTGATTGTTTTCTAAGTGTGGAATTCATCTTGCACTAGCATGAGATATTTACTACAACCAAGGGTCTAGATTAAACCAAATGGATGGCTAGGATTTGGTCAATTATCTCAAGCCTCAACTTGCACTACTTGACCATATTCCTTGGTCAATTTCGACCACAAGCCCATGTGGGTGGGGGCGGGGGGGTGACGCGTTTCACCCTCCCATTGGTCCATAATATTTCGTCTCCCGAAATTTTCATAATTGGTCAAAATATCGAAAACCTTGTGGGCCCCACAAAAACGTAAAATTTTCTGAGTGGGCCCCACGTGACCAAATCCGAAAATAAAATTCCATAATTCCGATAAATTCTATAAGTCTCAAATAACAAATTTGAGAACCCAATTCTCATTAATACATGTTTTTCCTTTACGAGGTTCGAAATATTTTTCTTAGGAAAAACAATTCTTTCTTTCGTTCCTATTTTAAAGTCTTGTTTCCTTACGTACGCTCTCATCTCATTTCCTTGAAAATACGGGGTGTAACAAATTAATTGATCACTAGTTATCATAACCTATATGATTTCGAATCAAAAATTGAAATGAGAGATTTGGATATGCTGTAATTGACTAGACATAGGTTAAAATCGCGGACGAAAATATTCTGATACTTGTGTAGCATTATAGGTTATTGTTCTTAATCCTCCTATGTGGTAAATCCTAACATAGAAATATAGAAGGGTTTTGCACTGGGGTTGAGTGATTATATGTCATAACCGGAATATAAGACAGTCTAGTTAACCGCTATCTTAACGAAGAAGAAGAATCATTTTAGTTCCATTAAGGATTGAAGAAAGTGGATAGTCGAAGATTTTGGAAGCCCTAATTCATTCATAACTTATTACAACTTTATTAGTTTAAATCTTGCAATTATTCTAGTAGTTAAATAAATATCTCAATCAAATATCGATTGTCAAATAGATAACATAAAACAGATGAACGGTACTTAAAAACCAGTCTATGTGGACGATATTCGGTCTTACAGACTAAATTACTTGTGAACGATGCGTACGCTTTCATGAGCAGTCGAATAATCGCTAACAAGTTTTTGGCGCCGTTACCAGGGACTGGCGTACATCTAATATCGAATCATCTGTTTTTATTTCTACTTTGGCTTTATTTTAATTTTAATTTTTACTGTTAGAACTGTGTGGCTTGATTTGTTTGTTTATTTTGATCTGTTCAGGAATCTAGTGTATGCGAGGAAGAAGAGGAGCAAATACACTTGTTTGCTTCAACTCTGAAATCGAAAAATTGTGCAAACAAAACAGGCGCAACAAAAGGATATCTGAGTCAGTGACCATGAACAACGAACCAAATCAGAATGGGCGGACAATGAGGTTCCTGCGAATGCAGGGGAGCCAATACAGGTCCCAGCAGAGAGAAGTTTGGGGTACTATATTCTTCCCACGGTCACAGGTGCACAGACTAGCATCAGGCTCCCAGCTATAGGGGCCAACAACTTTAAGATCAAGCCCGGCCATCACGAGCATGGTCCGAACACGATCTGATTTGGGGGACTGTCATCTGAAGATCCCCACATGCACATTGCAAACTTTCTGGAGCTGTGTGCCACTTTCAAATACAATGACGTTACTGACGATGCCATTAGACTGAGGCTCTTCCCGTTCTCACTGAGGGATAGAGCCAAAAGCTGGTTAAACTCACTGCCTACCAACTCCGTCACTACCTGCATGACCTGGCCCAAAAGTTTCTAGCAAAGTTTTTCCCTCCTTCCAAAGCAGCAAATTTAAGGGGAGAGCTGGACAACTTTTATCAGGTGGATGGTGAATCACTCTACGATTCATGGGAGCGATTCAAGGATCTGCAAAGAAAATGTCCACATCATGGCATTGAGAAGTGGATGTTATTCCATATTTTTTATAATGGGCTGAGTGGTACTACTCGTACTATCATTGATGCTGTAGCAGGTGGTTCTTTCATGAGAAAGAGTGCCAATGAGGCACATGAGTTACTGGAAGATATGGCTGCCAACAATCATCAAGGCGGATAGCGGGCGGTGACGGCGGGAAGGCTATGGCATACATGAACTAGATGACATCACTACCACGAGCGCACGGTGGCCGCTTTTGCGGCAAGCTCGCAGCGAACACCATGTCCGTGAATGCAGTCCAGATGTCTGTGAATTGTGAGATTTGTGGTGGACCGCATTCCTTTGATAGATGCACAGCGGTGGACCCTAATAATGTGCCAATGGAGCAGGTATATGCGGTTGGGAACTTTTAGAGGCCTTATAATTCCAACACATACAACCCAGGGTGGAGAAATCACCCTAACCTTTCGTGGAGGAACGATCAGCCTCAGCAGCAATCATATCAAGGTGGTTACCAAAACCAGCAGGTGCAAAATCAGGCCACTTCATCCTAGCAGTTTAGACCACCTATACAACAGGAGAAGCCTGATGAACTGAGAGTTGCATTGCTTACACTCACTAATTCGCAAAATTAGTTCATGTCTGAAACAAGGTCCTCTCTCAGGAGCTTGGAAACACAGGTTGGGAAACTTGCAAAGATGGTAACCAACAGGCCGCATGACACTCTCCCAAGCAATACAGAGGTAAATCCTAGAGAGTAGTGTCAAGCAGTGTTATTGAGGAGTGGAAAGCAGTTGGAGCAGGTTGCTCCCCAGCCCACAGTGGTAAGTGAGAAGGAGTGTGAGAAAGCAGCTGAGGTAGAGAATGAGGGGGTCACTGAGGACCGCCCTACAGTTGAGACAGCTCCACGAACACCTTTGAGGGAGTACATTGATAAAATCTCTTACCCTTAGAGGTTACAAAAGAAGGCAATTGACAAACAATTCTCTAAGTTTTTTGGAGGTGTTTAAGAAGCTTCACATAAATATCCCCTTCATTGAAGCACTAGAACAGATGCCAGCATACTTTAAATTCATGAAGGAGATACTTGGAAAAAAGAGAAGGCTAGCGGATTATGAGACAGTATCTTTGACAGAGGAGTGCAGTGTCATCCTGCAAAGCGCCTCTGGGTGAAGGATCGAGGAGCTTCACCTTGCCCTGCACTATTGGTAAGGTGACATTCAATAAGGCGCTGTGTGATCTAGGGTCTAGTAGCAATCTCATGCCTACGTCTGTCTTCAAGAGATTGGGTTTGGGTGAAGCCAAACCAACCACAGTGAATTTGCAGTTGGCCGACCGAACTGTAGTGCACCCTAGAGGAATAATAGAAGATGTGCTGGTCAAGGTGGAAAAATTCTTCTTCCCAACAGACTTCCTCATTTTTGATATGGAGGAAGATGATGAAATGCCCATCATTTTGGGGAGACCATTCCTTGCAACTGGGAGAGCCCTGATTGATGTAGAAAATAGAGAACTGAGACTAAGGGTTCAGGAGGAAGAGATGGTGTTCAAAGTGTTCAATTCCACCATTGAATCCCAAGCCATCAACAAGTGTTTCGCAGTCAGCCTGGCCCGACACGATTCGACCAACACATGCCAAATCTAGGGAAATCATTCATACAGCGGTGAACCCACAGGTCAGCAAAAATGCTGAAACAAAAATAAATGTCATGGAAGCCGTCGAACAGGTAAGTCTTACTGAACCCCCTTCTGTGAAAAAGAAAAATAGAGTGAGAAAGAGGAGGATACTTTAATGAGTAATCTGCGTCCGGCTACAAGATGTTAAAGACAACGCTACTTGGGAGGCAACCCAATGTTTAAATTATGCAATTGAGTTTAATTAGAACAATCTCACTTTTGGTATTTTGTTGTGTGGTGATGCAGGTGAAGGAATGGGACATGAAGCAGGAAAACAACGCTGAAAAACACTGAATCAGGAGTTTCAGCACTGCGGTGCCATCATGCAATACCGCGGTGCCGAAATATCAGAGCGGCCACAGTAGTTTAGGAACCGCGATGCCTGTCTGCAGAACCGCGGTGCCTGAACACATTTCCAGAAAATAAAAAGCACTAAAATGGACAATGCAGTATCCGCCGCCGACACCACCATTTTGAGCCGATGTATGTCTGTAAGTCCTCCCATTTGAATTTTTGAGTATTTTATACATTTGGGACAATGTGTAGTTTAAGTTTGGGGGAAGTTTTCATTTTATTATATTTTTGTGAGTCTTTTGTTGTTTTTGTGTTTTATGTGAGTCAATTTTTTTTATCATGCATGTTGTGCTTATTTGGAACGCCTAGTGAACTAAGTGCGATAATGTAGTGGAATGAGAAGCTAAAATCTGTGTGCTTAAGTTAGATATGCCAAAAATTCATGAAAATTTGATTATTTGGAATATTTGATGCTTAGCCTATGTGTTGTCAAGTGAAAAATGTCTGTGAAGTCTGCTTGCTTGTTATTTGAGGCGAAATAGTTAAGATGTACATGTTAGAGAGATGATTCAGACATTTCTTTGATAGCCCTTCTTACCCTTCATTACCAATCCTGACAATAAATGATATCCCTAGTCAGTCCCGTTGGGCATAAAATAAGTTGTTTTCTTTGACACCCCATGATTCCCTCGTGTGCCATAATAAGTAATTAAAAAATTGGGATGAAAAAAGTGAAAAAGGAATACAAAAAGAGAGTGAAAAAAATTGACGCACCTCAATGAAAAAGAACGTAAAAGCTTAAGTTTGGGGGTGCCTATATGAATTAATTCATGCTCTCAAAAAGAGAAAAGATGAATGATAGATATAAACTGAAAAGAATACCAAAAAGAATGACATAACGGTTGAATGAGAAAAATGCTTATGGTACGTAAATTGAGCCTAAATGTCTACTTTTGCCTACCCCTGCCTAAGCCTACATTACAACTCTGAAAAAGTCCTGAGGATCTCTAGTATGCATGTCTATGATTAGTGGAGAATAACAAGTACACAGACCCGTAGAACTAAATGAAATTGACATGCATAGGTTAGATATTCATGCTTCCATTACTTGTGATTGAAATGAATTTGCGAAATATTTGACTTGAAATTCTAGATTGCTGAATTCATGCTATATCTGTTTCTGCATATTATCCCAACTGACGTTCATGTGTCTAAGTCTTTGTGCAGCTGCTTGATTTGAGTCTTTGAGTCTTTTATTTTTGTGTCTTTGTTTTTGTTTTGATCTTTGCTCGAGGGCGAGCAAAGGTTAAGTTTGGGGATGTTTGTTAGGCGTATTTTGTATACGTCTTTTGAGTCATTTTTAGTTGGCATTTTACTCGTTTTTATTGTGTTTAGTATAGTAGTAGGTTTTTTTCTTTCTTTTGAGTCACAGCGGTGCAAAAAGGCAAAAAGGAACAAGAAATGGGCAGAAAAGGTGCTCCCGATACGAAAAGGACGAAAGTTGGCAACTTAGAGCGAAAGAAAGCGTCGGTGCTGCTATCTGGCAAGTAGTGCCATATTTCTGAGAGCCATAGGACTTTCAGCACCGATTCCATCAGCAAGATCTTGCGGTGCCATTTGTCTTTGAAATTGCGGGAGTTTCGGCACTTGCGGTCACGGTATCTGAACAGCGGTCTTGCGCCGGAAATTTCAATTCCGAAGGCAAATTGGCTAAGGGCGGATTGGTTCACATGGCACAAAAATTAGAGGATATCTAAGCCCTAGGGATTAATGTTATGATGAGGTTGGTCATTCCACAAGACAACACAACTGTTATACCCCGTAGTTCCAGGATATATATGTGAGGATGTACGTACGAGAATACGACAGAAATTTTGGAAAGAAAGAAAGATGTGATTTTTCGACGGAAAAGTTTCCGGTTTTTGTGAAGAAAAAGGTTCGTTAATGGGAATTGGATTCCCAGATTTGGTATTTGGACTTCGTGGAATATTAGAGAATTATGGAATTTTATTTCCGGAATTGGTCACGTGGGGCCACGGAGGAATTCTGGTTTTGTGGGAGCCAGCTTTGTTTTGAGATTTTGGCCTTTATGGATATTTTGGAAGATGAAATATTTTGGGCCAGTAGGAGGCGACACGTGTCACCCCTAGGTGGCCTCATGGCCGAAATTTGCTAACAAGTGGCAAGACAAGTGGCCTTGTCTTGCTAGATATTTTTGTGTGGACAAGTGGCCAAGTCTTGCTAGATATTTTGTGTGGACAAGTGGCTTGTGGGACCCACACACTTGTCCCCAATCTCAACCACACACTTGCCTTCATCCTAGCCCTTGGTTGTCACATATATGCACCTTAGTTGATGAAAACTTCCACACTTAACCATTTGAGACAAGAAATTCCCTCCCTTCTCCCTTGACCTTGCTCTCGTTTTGAGCCCATTTCTTGACCTAAATTTGTCCAACAATTCTTAAACTCTCAAGTGTTCTTCCCAAGGTGTTAGGAAGATTGTATACCAAGAGTTGGAAAAGATTTCACACCACAACCTATTGTTCATGCCTTGGCGAAACTTACTAGTTGGAAACCACTAAGTGTTCTTCACTTTTTGGAGTTAGTTCTTGAAGAGAAGTTGGTTAGGAGCTTATGGGTTGCTTGTAGCGGATTGGAACGTAAAGAGTTGGAGCTAAGACTTTCTTGGAGCGACATTAAGTTCTTGGATAATTTTGGGCTATTTGAGGTAGTAAACCTTAACCTCTTTGTGAATTGGTCATTATACATATATTATAAGTATATTATGGAGTATATAATATATGGAGTAAAGTTTGGAAGAGTTGGATCTTGTTAACTTGTTAAAAGAAAGGATTAGGCGTTTGCCATTAAAATGGTAAGCGTATCTTACTTGTGAAGAAGTAATTAACAAAGTAACTATAACTTATATTAAGATGGAATATAAGTTGGATGACTAATGAAGTAATTGGATAAGTAAAATGGACAAAGTTGGCCAAGGACCCCAACTTAAGAATGTATTTACTTTGGGCGATATTTACTTTGGGCGGTATTTACTTTGGGTGTATTTACTTTGGGCGATGTTACTTTGGGTATTTACTTTGGACTATATTTACATTTACATTAAGGGAAGATTGTTCAATCGCGTTCGTTTAGGCGTGTGATCCCTTTTTAATTATTGTATTGTTATGAAGGCGTGATAGTAAACGCGTTACCGTTTGGTAGCGTAATCCCTTCTTTTACTTGTTGTTATTATGGGCGTGATAGTAAACGCGTTACCGTTTGGGCGTGTAATCCCTTCTTTATGTTGTTTAATTATTACGCCTTATATATATATATGGTATATATATTACGGTTATTCGGGCCTTGGTAAAAGATGGAAAAGTGAGTAAAAGCGGAAGTCTTTGAAATTTCCGTAGATTTAGAGGGCTTTTTATTGGTATAAGTCTTGATGGTGAAAGGTTTGATAAAAGTACTATGGCCGTTTTAGGAGTGGAGTACTACGTGTGGCGTGATCTACTTGGCTTAAGGAGTAGCCGACGGGTTGAAGTACTTGGGCGTTTTGCTATTAAATCGATAATCGTCGCGAGGTATGTGAACCTCTTCCTATCTTTTCTAGCATGATTGTTGTGAACTATGTAGTACGGTGAGCGTACATGTGCTAAGTGATTTGGTTGGTTTAAAACATAGGGTGTTATAATAGCTTTATGGGAAGTTAGTTATAACGACTTTATGTAGGTAAAAGAATGGTTTATTGATTGTAGAAAGTTAAGAGACTTGATCTTGAAAGATAAGAGACTTGACTTATACGACTTGATTTTGAAAGTTAAGAGACTTGATCTTGAAAGATAAGAGACTTGACTTAGTTTGACTTGTTATGAATTTTGTTAAAATATTGTAAAAACCTCATTCGCGAGTAATGAGTAGTTGGTTTTAAAAGAATAATGTTTCTTGATTTGGAAATGAGATTAAGTATCGAACAAACCATTTGCGTTAATAAAGGAAATGTATTGACTAATTGTTATTAAAACCAGATGAAACCTCAATCTGCATAGAAGCTAAGATGAGACAAAATGATATTACATTTCTAGATCATGGTTGCTTTTATAAGATTGTAATAGACAAGAACAACTACTACACATAAGGCATATGTTTCTCAAATTTGTTTTAAAGGAGAATTATATTCTTAAGTGATTAAAACTATGAACTACGAAACCTTTTGAAAATGAGAAAGCGAGCATTTGAAATTAGGCAAACTTGAGCGTTTGGAAAATAATGTGTTACTTGATTTTACAAGGGAAGTGTTTTGGTTTACTTAAAAGATAGTCACTCTATTTTATACTACGAACATTGTGTGACTTTTGTGAAAAAGCGTACCTTTTAAAAGAGTTAATGTATGTAATACTTTAGAATCGAGCAGGATTTTGGCATAAAATGATAGTACCTTAAGTTGTGTGTAACTTGCCTATGTTTGCGTGTGATAGCCTTGTTGTGCAAGTCTTGTATTTTACTCGACTAGGTTCGTAGGATGAGCAGGAATGTATTTCACCCATTACGCGTTCATAGGATGAGCAGGAATGTATTTCACTCGACTACGCGTTCGTAGGATGAGCAGGAATGTATTTCACTCGACTACGCGTTCGTAGGATGAGCGGGAATGTATTTCACTCGACTACGCGTCCGTAGGATGGGCCAGAATGTATTCCATCCGATTCCGAGTTCGTGAGATGAGCAGGAATGTATTCCACACGTTTCTATCTGGGTCCATGAGATGGGCCGAGACATATTATCGTATCACATGGTTTGTACCTAGGCTGCAGCGGTGAGGAAGGAGTTCCACGGGCATGAGGATGACTTTGAGGCGTGAGTCCACGACTTGACATGGCCCGATTTTATGTTATGAGTTGTAGTTTGGTTATCATACATGTCTCTGTTTTATATAGCTATTATGATTTCATTCTGATATTTTTGATTTCACATACTTGGTACTGTTATCGACCTCCTTGAGGCTGCGTTCATCTGCGAGTAGAAGTACATCGGTTGTGGATCCTCGCTCATGGGATCACGATTCGGCGTATTAGGAAGCCGTTTCTTGGAGGCTTATCTTTTGGTATGTTACCACAGTGCAGCAGGTTCTTGTACATTCGAGTATGGCGGGGACTGTCCGTCATAGTTGTTATCACTTCTTAGAAGTGTAATGCTTGTTGTGGCGAGTTTGTAAAAGGATAAGCGTTCGGGTTTTTATGTATATATCTGAGGCAAGCTGTTTTGGTTGGCTTTGTTTATTTATCATGTCTCTTGTTTCATGTTTATGTTTTTATTTCGCTGATTTTCTCGATGTTGTATCACGAGGTGCCGGGGTAAGGCACGATCCACGGGCCGGTTGTCGTGACAAAAGTGGTATCGAGCGATTAGTCCTCGGAAAGTGTCTACGACCGTGTCTAGTAGAGTCTTGATTATCGGTGTGTTGTGCACCACATCAATAATCGGAGGCTGCGGGACATTTAGGATTAGTTTCCATTCTTCTCATTACGAGATCGTGCCTTAGAGTTGTGTTGTCGATTGGACTCCTCAGCGTATTCTTATGTGCGATTATGCCTCCGCAAGGCAATCGGGGCCCAGAAGGGCAAGCGGCCGAGGAGGCGTGAGTAGAGCACGGAGGTTCTGAGGCGAGAGCCCGATCGTTACGAGATAGTTCTTGACGGCGAGTTTTGCGCCGCCCTTGGCCAGCGAGTTTAAAGCGCAGCGGTGGCTTACGAGACTCTGATACGAGCCTCGGTCCGGCTGGAAGCGGATGAGATAAGTACAAGAGATGGCGATTCTTGGCGGTCGTGGCGAATATGAGAGAGGTTGGATCTGGCGATTCCAGTCCAGTAGCACCGTAGTTCACCCCGAGCGATTTGAGACTACGGGACTTTACGAGTTGTAGCCGCGATGTTATGGATCGAGAGGCGAGGATGACCCTCGGGAGTTTATCAAGCGACTCTGGATCGTGAGTGATCCAGTCTCGAGGCGAGTCGGTGGTATTGAGTTCGCATCAGTGCGTGATCTGCGATCGTGGTTTGATTCATGGGAAGCGTCGAGGAACATGCGCTCAGCCGGTTAGGCGAGTTCTCGAGGCATTTCTTGCACATTTCTTGCCTCACGGATGAGAGGGCTCGGTACAGATTTTTGACGTTAAAGCGGGCCGCCGCGGTTAGGAGTACAACGTGGAGTTTGACTCGTTGGCTCGGTATGTCCCGCCTTAGTGGCCGATATGGAGGGCGAATGCACGCTACGTCACGGGCTCGATGATTACTTGGCGAGGCTTGTTGGTGTAGCTCTTGGCCACCGCATGGACATTGCGCGTGCGAGCTCATGCGCTTGGATGTGAGGCACGGAGAGGTCGGCGGAATGGCCGGATCAGCGAAGAAGGCGAGCAGCGAGGTCGCTTTGGTAACTTGCGGCGGCGGACCGCCTCGGCGAGCTAGTTATGCACCTTCGCCCGATGAGTGGTCCTTCGCGATCTTGGGGCGTTGGGTATTCGGGAGGCTGAGTCGGGCTCGGGGCTTCAGTTCGCGGATATCGTGAGTTCTAGCCGAGATTCATGTCCCCTCGGTGTGCGCGATGTGGCGGCGTCGTCGGGAATGTCGTCTTTCTGCGGTGCTTGTTTCACTGCGGCCGTCGAGGGCCATGTGGCGGAAGAATGTGCTTATAGGAGAATGCCGGCGCGCATGGCCGACTACGGATCGATGGTAGGTTCATCGCCTTCTCTGACTATGTGCCTGCAGGGCTATGATTAGAGTGAAGCGGTAGATACGGTATATCCTTAACCTGCAGAGTTTTGTTTGCGCGATATGATGATCTTATTATTGTGTGTGCTATGCGGATAGCGTTGTGTTATTTGTAAGTTAGAAAACATGGTTAGTTGGAAGGATAAGTGTGGGGCATGGAAAGTGTGAACCTTAGAGTTTTATACGTGGAGACCTTAGAGCGAGGCCGTCTTGAGTGGGTGATTTTATGGTTGGTCTTTGTCGATGTACTTGGTATGCGGGAAATATTGTGGGATAATTACATGGGTAGTGTGAGATGGAAGTGGTAGCTTTCATGGCGTGAATTAGTAAGATTGTTCGGATCGGGAACAAGAGTTGGCGCGTTTAGGGGTCGGGTTGAGGCCATTTGCGGTCAACTCGCGGCCCAGTTGAGGTGGGGTCGGTTCGAGGTGGTCCCGCCGGTGGTAGGGTCACGAGGGTGCTAGGCCCAAGTTTAGGTAACCATCGTACGAGTTCGTGGATGCGTTCAACCAGAATCAGATCGTGAAGGCCGGGAATGGCCTTAGAGTAAATTGAAGCTAGTGGGAGCTATTGTGAGATTATAAATGATTCCTCGTTGGCTTGGATTTGAGTTTTGCGCATGTTATATTACGGCCATTGGTGGCGTGATCGGTTTTGTAAGTATAGTAGTGAAGACTATCTGACACAAATGCGTTTGGATACTTAGAAGGAACATTCGGGACGAATGTTACTAAGGGGGGAAGAATGTTATACCCCGTAGTTCCAGGATATATATGTGAGGATGTACGTACGAGAATACGACAGAAATTTTGGAAAGAAAGAAAGATGTGATTTTTCGACGGAAAAGTTTAGGTTTTGTGAAGAAAAAGGTTCGTTAATGGGAATTGGATTCCCAGTTTGGTATTTGGACTTCGTGGAATATTAGAGAATTATGGAATTTTATTTCGGAATTGGTCACGTGGGGCCACGGGAGGAATTCTGGTTTTGTGGGGCCACTTTGTTTTCGAGATTTTGGCCTTTATGGATATTTTGGAAGATGAAATATTTTGGGCCAGTAGGAGGCGACACGTGTCACCCCTAGGTGGCCTCGTGGCCGAAATTTGCTAACAAGTGGCAAGACAAGTGGCCTTGTCTTGCTAGATATTTTGTGTGGACAAGTGGCCAAGTCTTGCTAGATATTTTGTGTGGACAAGTGGCTTGTGGGACCCACACACACTTGTCCCCAATCTCAACCACACACTTGCCTTCATCCTAGCCCTTGGTTGTCCTATATATGCACCCTTAGTTGATGAAAACTTCACACTTAACCATTTCAAGACAAGAAATTCCCTCCCTTCTCCCTTGACCTTGCTCTCGTTTTTTAGCCCATTTCTTGACCTAAATTTGTCCAACAATTCTTAAACTCTCAAGTGTTCTTCCCTAAGGTGTTAGGAAGATTGTATACCAAGAGTTGGAAAAGATTTCACACCACAACCTATTGTTCATGCCTTGGCGAAACTTACTAGTTGGAAACCTAAGTGTTCTTCACTTTTTGGAGTTGGTTCTTGAAGAGAAGTTGGTTAGGAGCTTACATGGGTTGCTTGTAGCGGATTGGAACGTACAGATTTGGAGCTAAGACTTTCTTGGAGCGACATTAAGTTCTTGGATAATTTTGGGCTATTTGAGGTAGTAAACCTTAACCTCTTTGTGAATTGGTCATTATACATATATTATAAGTATATTATGGAGTATATAATATATGGAGTAAAGTTTGGAAGAGTTGGATCTTGTTAACTTGTTAAAAGAAAGTTGGCCGTTTGCCATTAAAATGGTAAGCGTATCTTACTTGTGAAGAAGTAATTAACAAAGTAACTATAACTTATATTAAGATGGAATATAAGTTGGATGACTAATGAAGTAATTGGATAAGTAAAATGGACAAAGTTGGCCAAGGACCCCAACTTAAGAATTTGTATTTACTTTGACATGATATTTACTTTGGGCAAGTATTTACTTTGAATTGTATTTACTTTGGACTATATTTACATTTACATTAAGGGAAGATTGTTCAATCGCGTTAGTTTGGGCGTGTGATCCCTTTTTAATTATTGTATTGTTATGAAGGCGTGATAGTAAACCGTTACCGTTTGGTAGCGTAATCCTTCTTTTACTTGTTGTTATTATGGGCGTGATAGTAAACGCGTTACCGTTTGGGCGTGTAATCCCTTCTTTATGTTGTTTAATTATTACGCCTTATATATATATATGGTATATATATTACGGTTATTCGGGCCTTGGTAAAAGTTGGAAAAGTGAGTAAAAACGGGGGAAGTGCTGCCGAAATTTCCGTAAATTTAGAGGGCTTTTATTGGTATAAGTCTTGATGGTGAGAAAGGTTTGATAAAAGTACTATGACCGTTTTAGGAGTGGAGTACTACGTGTGGCGTGATCTACTTGGCAGGAGTAGCCGACGGGTTGAAGTACTTGGAGCGTTTTGCTATTCGTCGATAATCGTCGCGAGGTATGTGAACCTCTTCCTATCTTTTCTAGCATGATTGTTGTGAACTATGTAGTGCGGTGAGCGTACGTGTGCTAAGTGATTTGGTTGGTTTAAAACATAGGGTGTTATAATAGCTTTATGGGAAGTTAGTTATAACGACTTTATGTAGGTAAAAGAATGGTTTATTGATTGTAGAAAGTTAAGAGACTTGATCTTGAAAGATAAGAGACTTGACTTATACACGACTTGATTTTGAAAGTTAAGAGACTTGATCTTGAAAGATAAGAGACTTGACTTAGTTTGACTTGTTATGAATTTTGTTAAAATGTTGTAAAAACCTCATTCGCGAGTAATGAGTAGTTGGTTTAAAGAATAATGTTTCTTGATTTGGAAATGAGATTAAGTATCGAACAAACCATTGCAGCGTTAATAAAGGAAATGTATTGACTAATTGTTATTAAAACCGGTAGAAACCTCAATCTGCATAGAAGCTAAGATGAGACAAAATGATATTACATTTCTAGATCATGGTTGCTTTTATAAGATTGTAATAGACAAGAACAACCTACTCACACATAAGGCATATGTTTCTCAAATTTGTTTTAAAGGAGAATTATATTCTTAAGTGATTAAAACTATGAACTACGAAACCTTTGAAAATGAGAAAGCGAGCATTTGAAATTAGGCAAACTTGAGCGTTTGGAAAATAATGTGTTACTTGATTTTACAAGGGAAGTGTTTTGGTTTACTTAAAAGATAGTCACTCTATTTTATACTACGAACATTGTGTGACTTTTGTGAAAGAAAGCGTACCTTTTAAAAGAGTTAATGTATGTAATACTTTAGGTCGAGCAGGATTTTGGCATAAAATGATAGTACCTTAAGTTGTGTGTAACTTGCCTATGTTTGCATGTGATAGCCTTGTTGTGCAAGTACTGTATTTTACTCGACTCTGGTTCGTAGGATGAGCAGGAATGTATTTCACCCGACTACGCGTTCATAGGATGAGCAGGAATGTATTTCACTCGACTATCGTTTATGGGATGAGCAGGAATGTATTTCACTCATTACGCGTTCGTAGGATGAGCAGGAATGTATTTCACTCATTCACCGCGTCCGTAGGATGGGCCAGGAATGTATTCCATCCGACTACCGAGTTCGTGAGATGAGCAGGAATGTATTCCACACGTTTCTATCGGGTCCATGAGATGGGCGAGACATGTTATACGTATCACATGGTTTGTACCTAGGCTAGGCGGTGAGGAAGGAGTTCCACGGGCGTGAGGATGACTTTGAGGCGTGAGTCCACGACTTGACATGACCGCTTTTATGTTATGAAATGTAGTTTGGTTATCATACATGTCTCTGTTTTATATAGTATTATGATTTCATTCTGATATTTTGATTTCACATACTTGGTACTGTTATCTTGACCTCCTTGAGGCTGCGTTCATCTGCGGTAGAGTACATCGGTTGTGGATCCTCACTCATATGATCACGATTCGGCGTATTGGGAAGCCGTTTCTTGGAGGCTTATCTTTTGGTATGTTACCACAGTGCAGCAGGTTCTTGTACATTCGAGGGTATGGCGGGGACTGTCCCATCATAGTTGTTATCACTTCTTAGAAGTGCCATGTAATCTTGTTGTGGCGAGTTTGTAAAAGGATAAGCTGTTCGGGTTTTATGTATATCTGACAAGCTGCTTTTGGTTGCTTTGTTTATTTATCATGTCTCTTGTTTCATGTTTATGTTTTTATTTCGCTGATTTTCTCGATGTTGTATCACGAGGGTGCGGGGTAAAAATTTGTTATACCCGTATTTCAGTATATGCGTGGGGCGTGCGTAGAAAATTTTGAAGTGTAAAGTGGCTTGGCGAATTTATTTTGTTCACAACACCGTTTAGAGTCGTTTTTCGACGAAGCGTTTTCCACGACTTCGTAGGGAATTTACGGCTATGTCATTTTTAATTTTTGCGGATTTTTCCAGAGGCGAAACATTTTGGACCAACGAGAGGCGACACTTGTCACCTCTCATTGATGGAGTGTGGGCGGTTGGCTTGGGCGATTTGGTGACAATTTTGTCAAGTAGTAGGTAGGATATTTTGTGTGTTAGTTGGTTAGGGTGCACTTGGCAAGATCTTGGCCTACACTTGCTATGCACTTGGCATGATCTTGGCCATTGGTTGGCCTTTGCTAGACTATAAATACCCCCGGAAGACTTCTTCATCCATTCCAAATATTTCCTAAGTGTTAAAAATCCTCCACTCCGCTTTGTGTGGTGTTTTCGTCAACACCCATCTCCCTTTGAGTTGGCACTTTGGCGAGAGCCCTCCCCCCTTGGCGAGTACCCACAGTGGGGTAGTAGAGGTATACACCCCTTGTGGTGTTGTCTCGTATATACCACTCTTGGTAGAAATACTCTCAAAAGTATTGTTATAATGCCCAAATTACCTTAGTAGTATACCTTGTTGTATTCTAAGGTCATACCTACAAAAAGCCAGTTATACTATTATACTTCCCGTCGATCCTGGCAAACCGAAACCACAGGAAAATCTCCATAGTTAGTTGGAGTAGTATGTAGAAGTTGGTTAGAACTTCTAAGGGTAGTTTGGAGCGGGTTGGGCACGGAGTTGGAGCTAAGCGATTGCCCGGGATCGACTTTATACTCGGATAATTATGGGCTTATCGAGGTAAATATCTTGTCCTCTATTGTAATTGGAAATTACATGATTGTTAGACCATATAGTTGAAGTATACTATATATATAGAAGCGAGCGTTGTTGTCGGCAATGTCTTTGGACTTAAGCGAATAATAAGAAATCTTTTGAAAGAAAATCTTGTTGTTTTTACATAGGATTTGTATTGATGAACTTGTGTAGCTTTTACGTGAGGTAGAATTGTGCACGTCAGGTTAGATGTATGAACCCACTGGTTGGCTTGATGGCGGCCCAGATAGAGGAGGAGATTTCTGTGTTGCGGGAGGTCTTTGCGAATTTTACGTAGGATGTTCTACGATGGGATATAAATGTTAATAAGCGCTTGTGGCCTTATAGGTTGAAGTACTACGTATGGCGCGATCTTACGGCTAAGGAGTAGCCGACGGTTTGAAAGTACTTGGGCGTTTTGCTATTAGTCGATACTCGTCGCGAGGTATGTGAACCTCTTCCTATCTCTTCTAGCATGATATGTGTGTAACTATGTAGTGCGGTGAGCGTACATGTGTTAAATGTATTTGATTGGTCTAAAACATAAAGTGTTATAACGGCTTTATGGGAAGTTGGTTATAACGACTTTATGTTGATGCGAAAATACTTGTGGTCTTTAAAAGGTAAGCGATTTGAACTATAAGCGGCTTGTTATGTGTTAATAAAGAACTTGAAGTATTTCAAAGATTTTTGAATCATTTTGAAAGAAGAAGTAATACTTGGTTTTGAAAAACTTAAGAGTTATACTAGCTTTATGGGAAGTTAGGTATAACGGCTTAGAATGTTTCTTGATTTCGAAATCGAATGTATCGACAAACCATCTGCGGCGTTAATAAAGGAAATGTTTTGACTAATTAAGTATTATTAAAACCGGTAGAAACTTCCATCTGCATAGAAGCTAAGATGAGACAAAATGATATTTCTAGATCACAATTTCTTTGTAATAAGATTGTTATAAACAAGAATATCCTACTCACATATAAGGCTTATGTTTCTCAGTTGTTTAAAAGAGAATTATATTCTTAAATGAATAAGACTATGTACTCTGAAACCTTTCTAAAATAAGAAGCGTGAACATTTGAAATTAGGCAAACTTGGGCGTTTGGAAAATAATGTTGTTACTTGATTTTACAAAGGTAAATGTTTTAGTTTAATTAAAAAAATATCACTCTATTTTATACTACGTATTGTGTGACTTATGTAGCAACGGATCTTTTAAAAGATTTAATGTATGAAGTACTTTAGGGATAGATACGAACTTGTTAGCATAAAGTACCTTGTGTGAATAACTTGATTGTGTTGGTTTGAGATAGCCTTGTAAATACTTTCTTGTTGATGTGATAAGTAAACATGTTAGGATGCTACTTGTGTTAGTATCTTGTGTGATCGTGATGTAAAGGGGTCATTCTTGTTGTGCTTACGTTGTTAAGCGTTAAGCGTTATCTTATTATTGTATCACATACCCCTTTGACTTATTATACAGGGCTTGCCACCCTTGATGCGGTCTATCGGCTATGCGGTCCTTGTGACTATGCGGTCGCGGTAGCTCGGTGATTGATCATTCGGGTGTTTAGCCCGATGCGGGGATTCCTATGCGGTCTGTTGAGACTATGCGGTCTTTTGAGACTATGCGGGTTGCGGGAGCCTAGGCGGATCTGGGGTTAAGCCTCGATGCGGGGTATACCTCGGTGATGCAGGACCATGATTCGAGGATACCTCATGCGGTCGTGTGTGACCTATGCGAGGCTGCGAGAGTTCGAGAATAGACGCTCGGTGATCTTTGCGAGCGAGTGGCGGCTTCGATCATGTAGTGCGGTCTAGAAAGACCTTGTGATACGATTTATGGCATTTGTGGTGCTGGGGTCTTAGTAGTCGGCTATGCCTTCGCACTTACCGTGCGGTTTTATTGTGATGACTTTGAGGCGTGAGTCCACGACTTGACATGGCCTTGCTATTGAACTGTAGTTTGGTTATTATACATGTCTCTGTTTTATAGACTACTATGATTTCATTCTGATATTTTGATTTCACATACTTGGTACTGTTATCGACCTCGCCCTTGAAGTGGCGTATAAAGAGGCGAGCCTCTCACTCGAAACGAGCCGGAAGTGGCTCTCGTATGGCACATCACGAGAAGGGCCGTTGGGCATGCCTCGGGGATCGCATAGCGGCCGGTACACTTTGTAAGTCGCTGAGAAGGTTAATGCCTCGAGCGGCCGGAGGCACGATCACGGACCGGGCGAGTCGTGACAAAAGTGGTATCGAGCGATTAATCCTCGGAAAGTGTCTGAGGCCGTATCGATTCAGAAGTCTTGATTATCGGTGTGTTGTGCACCACAATAATCGGAGGCTATAGGATATTTAGGATTGGTTTCTAATTCTTCTCACTCGAGATCGTGCCTTAGAGGCGTGTTGTAAGTTGGACCCTCCGACGTATTTCTTTCCTTGCCGTTATGCCTCGCGTAGGCAACCCGGGCCGGGAGGCAAGGCGGCCAGGAGGCTGCGAGTAGAGTTCGGAGGGTGGCGAGGCACAGCCCAATCATTACCTAGGGTGGTGCTTCTTTGGGAGTTCTGCGGCGTCACTAGCCCCAGCGAGTTTAGTGCGGCGGCGGTGCCTCTGCGGCCATGATATTTGAACCTTCATCCGCGGCCAGAGCAGAGAATATAGATTGCCGAGACAACCTGTTACTAGCTATGGATTTGGCTACCGAGAGTATACCGAAGCGTCTGCGAGTCTTGAGGACTATATAAAGAGGGTTGTCAAGAGTAATTCTTGATTGGGCTTGAGCATGGCACGTATGCGGGCTTATGCGCGGCCGAAAGCGTGAGATCGACGGGTTAACAAAGGGCGGCGAAGGGCGAGCGGCAAGGTCCTTTGGTAACTTTCGGCGAGTCACCTCGCGGCCAGATTAGATATGCACCTCGCCGGTGCGAGTGGTCTTCCACGGATTTCGGGGCGTTCGGGGTGTGCGGGAGTTGGTCGAACTCGGGGCTTAGGTTCGCGATGTGACGACGTCATCGGGAATGTCGTCTTTTAGTTGGTACTTGTTGTACTACGACCGCCGTCAGTCGATGTCGATAGAATGTCGCTTGTAGGAGGACTTAGCCTTCGTGATCGGTGGGTAGTTCGTCATCTTCCCTAGCTATGCGCCTACGTGGCGAGTTTGATTAGAACGACTAAGGAGTGAAGCGATAGATATAGATATATCTTTAACCTCTAGAGTTTTGTTTATGTGATAAGGTGAGTATACCTTAAGTCTTTATGTTACGATAGCGGTGTGTTAGTTGTGATTAGATCGTGGTTGTTTAACCGAGTAAGAGTTGGGGGATAGAGAAGGTGTGAGCCTTAGAGTTCTATGCGTAGAGACCTTAGAGGTAAGGCCATCTCGAGTAAAGGTGTAGTGTTATGTTTGATCCTTATCAGTGCTTAGTGCATGTGAGATATATTGTATGATAAGTCCACGAGTAGTGTGGAATGAAAGGGGTAGTTGAGCTAAGAAGGCCGCTAGGTTTCGTAACGTGATTAGAAAAGTTGTTCGGACCAGGGAGCAAGTGTTTCTGCGAGAGTGGGTCGGGTTGAGGAGGCCATCTGCGGGTCAACCAGCGCCCTGTTTGTTGGTGGGGTCAGTTCGTGGTGGTCGCCGGGTGGTGGGTCACGAGGGTGTTAGGCCCCAAGTTTAGTTAACAGCGTCTGAGTTCGTGGATGCGTTCGACCGATGGTCGGGCGATGGGAGCAACGTCGTGTTTTTCGGGACCGTGTACTCAGCGATGTTGTTATATCGAAAGGTTATAAAGTGCGCGGTGCCTACCTTCACCTTATGTCGACAGTGGAGCCAGTTCACGGCTTTTTGTTTAGAAGCTTTGCCAAGCATGTGTTAAGAACTCAGGTGAGTCTCGAATCGCGTTCGCCTCCGGCGATGGTTGAATTTGAGGTAGTTGTGGAGATTGTTGTCTCCTGTGGAGGTAGTGTTTAAGCTACCATTTCAGTGTTCGGATGTCGCCTTATAAAGCCTTGTAGGGGCGGATGTGTAAGTTGCCGGTCGAGTGGTTCGATGTTGGCAAGGTTCAGACAGTTGGTTCAGGCTTGTTCCAGCAGACTGTGGATAGTGAGAAGCTTGTCTAGAAGAAGTTCTGGCAGCTCAGAGAAATCGTGCGGAAAAATCGGCGACGAGCTTAGAGTTCAGGTTGACGGTTGGTCTTCTTGAAAGTACCACCCCGGATTGGGTGTGACGAGCTTTGGAAAAACAGAGGAAACTTAGCCCGAGTTGTTTTGGGCCTTTTAAGTTCATGTGAAGAATAGGCCAGATTGCCTATATGTTAGCTTTTGCCGTCTGACTTGGGAGGCGACGTCCGGTCTTTCGTATTGTTATGTTTGGAAAGTATCGGAGATCCATCCAGAGTGTTCCCAGTTAATGATGACCACGTTAGAGATAGTAACCTCGAGTTTTGGAAACTGAAGCAGTATCAGAAATGTGGTAAGAGTTCGAGTGTACGTCAGCCTCAGGGATCGCATGCAGCCCGGTACCATTTGTTGGGTCGCCGGAGTGAACCTCGCGGCAAAGTGACAAAAGTGGTATCATTTCTTTTGTAAAGAGAAGGTGCGAATGAAGTATATTTTAGACCCCGGAGAGAGGTGTTTGTGGTGATGTTAGAGGTGTTTCCTCGTGGACTTGGAGGTAAGTATTTTGCGCAAGTTGGTTCCGTGGCCATGCGTGGCAGGATTGTTTTCGTAAGTATAGCAGTGAGGACTATACCGGCGCGCGTTTGTTTTGAGACTTAGAAGGAACATTCGGGACGAATGTTTCTAAGGAGGGGAGAATGTTATACCCCGTATTTCAGTATATGCGTGGGGCGTGCGTGAAAATTTTGAAGTGTAAAGTGGCTTGGCGAATTTATTTTGTTCACAACACTGTTTAGAGTCGTTTTTAAAAAGCGTTTTCCACGACTTTCGTAGGGAATTTACGGCTATGTCATTTTTAATTTTGCGGATTTTTCGAGAGACGAAACATTTTGGACAACGAGAGGCGACACTTGTCACCTCTCATTGATGGAGTGGGCGGTTGGCTTGGACGATTTGGTGACAATTTTGTCAAGTAGTAGGTAGGATATTTTGTGTGTTAGTTGGTTAGGGTGCACTTGGCAAGATCTTGGCCTACACTTGCTATGCACTGGCATGATCTTGGCCATTGGTTGGCCTTTGCTAGACCTATAAATACCCCTCGAAGACTTCTTCATCCATTCCAAATATTTCCTAAGTGTTAAAAATCCTCCTCCCTTTTGTGGTGTTTCGTCAACACCCCTCTCCCCTTTGAGTTGGCACTTTGGCCGAGAGCCCTCCCCACCCTTGGCGAGAGTACCCACAGTGGGGTAGTAGAGGTATACACCCCTTGTGGTGTTGTCTCGTATATACCCCCTCTTGGTAGAAATACTCTCAAAAGTATTGTTATAATGCCCAAATTACCTTAGCCGTATACCTTGTTGTATTCTAAGGTCATACCTACAAAAAGCCCAGTTATACTATTATACTTCCGTCACCAAACCGAAACCACAGGAAAATCTCCATGGTTAGTTGGAGTAGTATGTAGAAGTTGGTTAGAACTTCTAAGGGTAGTTTGGAGCGGGTTGGAGCGCGGAGTTGGAGCTAAACGATTGCCCAGATCGACTTTATACTCGGATAATTATGGGCTTATCGAGGTAAATATCTTGTCCTCTATTGTAATTGGAAATTACATGATTGTTAGACCATATAGTTGAAGTATACTATATATAGAATCAACGTTGTTGTCGGCAATGTCTTTGGACTTAAGCCTGAATAATAAGAAATCTTTTCGAAAGAAGAATCTTGTTGTTTTACATAGAATTTGACATAGACTTGTGTAGCTTTTACGTGAGGTAGAATTGTGCACGTCCGGTTAGATGTATGAACCCCCGCGGTTGGCTTGATAGCCGCCCAGATGAGAGGAGATTTACGCTGCTTGCGGGGAGGTCTTGCCGAATTTTTACGTAGGATGTTCTACGATGGGATATAAATGTTAATAAAGCGCGTGGCCTTATAGGTTGAAGTACTACGTATGGCGCGATCTTACGGCTAAGGAGTAGCCGACGGTTTGAAGTACTTGGAGCGTTTTGCTATTAGTCGATACTCGTCGCGAGGTATGTGAACCTCTTCCTATCTCTTCTAGCATGATATGTGTGTAACTATGTAGTACGGTAGACGTACATGTGTTAAATGTATTTGATTGGTCTAAAACATAAAGTGTTATAACGGCTTTATGGGAAGTTGGTTATAACAGCTTTATGTTGGTACGAAAATACTTGTGGTCTTTAAAAGGTAACTGATTTGAACTATAACTGGCTTGTTATGTGTTAATAAAGAACTTGAAGTATTTCAAAAGATTTTTTTGAAAGAAGAAGTAATACTTGGTTTTTGAAAAACTTAAGAGTTATACTAGCTTTATGGGAAGTTAGGTATAACGGCTTAAGAATGTTTTCTTGATTTGAAATCGAACGTATCGACAAACCAACTGCGGCGTTAATAAAAGGAAATGTTTTGACTAATTAAGTATTATTAAAACCAGAGAAACTTCCATCTGCATAGAAGCTAAGATGAGACAAAATGATATTTCCTAGATCACTACTTTGTAATAAGATTGTTATAAACAAGAATATCCTACTCACATATAAGGCTTATGTTTCTCAGTTGTTTAAAAGAGAATTATATTCTTAAATGAATAAGACTATGTACTACTGAAACCTTTCTAAAATAAGAAACGTGAACATTTGAAATTAGGCAAACTTGGGCGTTTGGAAAATAATGTTGTTACTTGATTTTACAAAGGTAAATGTTTTGGTTTAATTAAAAAAAATACTCTATTTTATACTACGTATTGTGTGACTTATGTGAAAGCAACGGATCTTTTAAAAGATTTAATGTATGAAGTACTTTAGGGATAGATACGAACTTGTTAGCATAAAGTACCTGTGTGAATAACTTGATTGTGTTGGTTTGAGATAGCCTTGTAAATACTTTCTTGTTGATGTGATAAGTAAACATGTTAGGATGCTACTTGTGTTAGTATCTTGTGTGATCGTGATGTAAGGGTCATTCTTGTTGTGCTTACGTTGTTAAGCGTTAAGCGGTTATCTTGTTATTGTATCACATACCCTTTGACTTATTATACCGAGGGCTTGCCACCCTGATGCGGTCTATACGGCTATGCGGTCCTTGTGACTATGCGGAGTCGCGGTAGCTCGTGATTGATCATTCGGTGTTTAGCCCGACGCGGGATTCCTATGCGGTCTGTTGAGACTATGCGGTCTTTTGAGACTATGCGGGTTGCGGGAGCCTAGGCGGATCTGGGGTTAAGCCCCTCGATGCGGGGTATACCTCGGTGATGCAGGACCATGATTCGAGGATACCTCATGCGGGTCCGTGTGTGACCTATGCGATGCGAGAGTTCCAGAATAGACGCTCGGTGATCTGCGAGCGAGTGGCGGCCGATCATGTAGTGCGGTCTAGAAAGACCTTGTGATACGCTTTATGGCATTTGTGGTGCGGGGTCTTAGTAGTCGGCTATGCCTTCGTACTTACCCGTCACGGTTTTATTGTGATGACTTTGAGGCGTGAGTCCACGACTTGACATATCGCTTATTGTGAGCGTAGTTTGGTTATTATACATGTCTCTGCTTTTATAGACTACTATGATTTCATTTACGATTTTCGATTTCACATACTTGGTACTGTTGTCGACCTCCTTCGGCTGCGTTCATGCCGCAGAAAAGGTACACCGATCGTTGATCCTCGCCTTAGGGTCACATCCGGCGTTGGGAAAGCTCCGTTTCTCGGAGGCTTATCGATGGTATAGTCCTGCCGTTGTAGGTATTTACATTCGGGTATGGCGGGGCCCGTCCGCCATTGTTGTCGTATCATTTCTTAAGTGCAGTAATCTTTGTTGTGGCGGGGTTTGTAAAAAGGATTAAAGCTCATGTTGAAAAGGTTGTTATTTATATATATCGAAAGCAAGTTTTCTCAGTTATTGTTTCATATTTCATAATATGTCTTGTATCGTTTTATGTTCCGCTGATTACTCTGATGTTGTATCACTAGGGTGCCCGGGGTAAGGCACCAGTCACGGACCCCGGAACGGGTCGTGACAAAGGCACCAGTCACGGGCCCCGGTTCGGGTCGTGACAACAACATAAGGCGAATTTGGAGCTACAATTGGAGACTCTGTTCAACGTAATTTTCTTTCTTTCGTTTTTAATTCAGTTTTTGTATGGATATTGTGTTAGTTCTTAGTGTGACTATGGCTAGGAGCTAAACACTCTATTAGAGCTTTCCTTATGAATCGCTTGAAACTGTTATTCATGAATTAATGAAGTAGTTTGATTTCTTCTTCTCTTGATTAAGATTTAGTCAATATTTGGTATGAATGTTTGATAATTAATTGATCACTAGTTATCATAACCTATATGATTTTGAATAAAAAACCGAAAGGATAGATTTGGATATGTTGTAATTGACTAGACATAGGTTAAAATCGCGGACGAAAGTACCCCGATACTTGTGTAGCATTATAGGTTATTGTTCTTAATCCTCCTATGTGGTAAATCCTATCATAGAAATATAGAAGGGTTCTGCACTGGGGTAGAGTGATTATATGTCTTAATCGGAATATAAGACATTCTAGTTAACCGCTATCTTAACGAAGAAGAAGAATCATTTTAGTTGCATTAAGGATTGAAGAAAGTGGATAGTCGAGGATTTTGGAAGCCCTAATTCATTCATAACTGATTACAACTTTATTAGTTTAAATCTTGCAATTATTCTAGTAGTTAAATAAATACCCCGATCGAATATCAATTGTCAAATAGATAACATAAAATAGATGAACGGTACTTAGAAACCAGTCTTTGTGGACGATATTCGATCTTACAGACTATATTACTTATGAACGATGCGTACGCTTACGTGAGCAGTCGAAATATCGCTAACACTCTTTCCGGCCGCCACCGATATCGGGAAAATTATTTGAGACCATCACTGTGATCATCCCAACGAGGGGAATCGACCGGTGGTGGTGGTTCACCGCCAAGGTACTGGAAAAAAGAGTTGTCGCGACTCTTTGGTGACAACCGACGGCAGAAAGATTTTCGGCCACCAAACCGGGATTAAAAAAACACCGGTGAGTTCGGTCCAATGTGGGTTGTCGATCGGTGGTGTTTAATTTCGTCAATTTTGCCCTGAAAATGAATCCCCAATTTTGATTTGGGGTTGGATTATTGTTGAGAATTTGAAATAGTCCAGGGATCGATTTTCAAATAAAATAAGGTTTTAAAATTACAAATGGTCTCTGGGCAAATTTGAAAATATTTTAAGTCGTAAATTGCAAATTTGGTCCCAGGAAATTTTCTGCAAATTTAAAAGGTTTTAAAATGAGAAGATTTGGTCCTTGGGGCAAATCTGTAAATTTCAGAAAAGTAGATTTAGTCCCTCGGTAAATTTGTAAATTTCAGAAAAGCAGAATTGGACCCTGGGGCAGATCTGTAAATTTCTGAAAAACAGATTTGGTCCCTGGGCGAATCTGTAATTATTTTAATGTTTTTAAAATTGAAGAAAAACCCTAAAAATTAAATTTTAATTTTTGAATTATTAAGGGACTGTTCGGATGAACATAAAATTTCAAAAAATTGAAAATTGAGTTTTAAATTTGGAATTTGAATATTTTCTAAATTGAAACAAATTAATTAACCCACAATTATTGTTATTTAGCATATTATTAGATAATGTGCACATAAATTAATTGTTTCTCCTAATTGTTTAATTGATCGACATTTAAATAATTAGTATAGAGTCAACATATATATGTATGGGTAGGCGGCACCTAGTATTTCTTAGACTGCATCATACATGTCTGGGTAGGCGACACCCAGTATTTGTCGGACCACATTAAATTATGTTTGGGTAGGCGGTTGTCACGACCCGATCCGGGGCCCGTGACTGGTGCCTTACCCGGGCACCCAAGTAGACATACATCAGAGTAACCAGCGGAATATAAAACAAGACATGAAACAATATGAAGTGAGAAACAGTTGTCTTTCGGCATATATATATATAAAAACTTGAACAGTTACATCCCTTTTACAAACCCTGCCCACAACAATACTACAGACCTCTAAGAATGTTATAACAACAATGGCAGGACAGGGCCCCGCCATACCCCTGAATGTAAGTACCTACAACGACAGGGGACTATACTAATAAGCCTCGAGACACGGAGCTTCCCAAACGCTGAATGACCACATGGCGAGGATCAACAATCGGTGTACCTCACTGCGGCGTGAGCGGCCCGAAGGAGGTCGATAACAGTACCAAGTATGTAAATCGGAAAATCATGGCGAAATCATAACGGTTTATATAAAGCAGAGACATGTATGATAACGAACTACGATTTACAACATAAAAGTAGTCATGTCGGCGGGGACTCACTCCTCAAAGTCATCCCTCACGCGTGGAACTCCTTCCTCACCGCCGTGATCTAGGTATAAATCGTGTGATACGTATAACATGTCTCGGCCCGTCCCATGGGACACGAGGTGGAATCGTGTGGTATCGTGTCGCCCATCCGTGGGACTCGGTGAGAATCGTATGGAATACGTGTCGCCCGTCGTGGGACTCGGTGAGAATCGTATGGAATACATGTCGGCCCGTCATGGGACTCGGTGAAAATCGTATGGAATACATGTCAGACCCATCCCATGGGACTCGATAAAGAATCGTATGGAATACGTGTCGGCCCATCGTGGGACTCGGTGAGAATCGTATGGAATACATGTCGTCCCATCCATTGGGACTCGATGAAATCGTCCATAACATTTAAACCCTCTTTTAAGACAGATTAAGACAATACCATGCCTTTATTTTAAACCAACACATTTTCCCTTTTTAAGGTCAAGTAACAACATTCTTTTCCAAAAGTTCAAGTTGCATATTTTTAAATACTTAAGTCTCTTATTTTCGAAAGATTTCATAGTTCATAGTCCTAATCACTTAACAACGCAATTTCTTCTTTTAACAAAATTGAGTAACATACATTTTATGTGTGAGTAGTTTATTCTTGTTTATAACAACCTTATTAAAGTAGCCATGATCTAGGAAATGTAATACAATTTTGTCTTATCTTAGCTTCTATGCAGATGGAGGTTTCTACTTGTTTTAATATAATTAATTATTTGTCATTACATTTTCCTTTATTATCGCTGCAGTGGTTTGTTCGATGCTTATTCTCATTTCCGAAATCAATACAAGGCTTTCATAAACAATTAAGTAAACCGTTCCTTTTATCTCTCTTAAGTCGTTATATCTAACTTCCCATAAAGCTAGTATAACTCTTAAGCTTTTAAAACTAAGTATTACTCTTCTTTCAAAATGATTCATAATTCTTTTGAAATACTTCAAGACTCAAGTCAACAGGCATCAGAGTAAAACCCTTTTTAGTTAACACACGTCGCTCTGCGTCTATATATATATATCAAAATATCATGCTTAAGAGGATAGGAAGAATCACATACCTCCCGGCGAAATCCACCGCCAAGTCGAATATGTCGCGCAGAGTATCAACCTATAATAGTCAAATACGCCTATCAACGTCTAGACTACTCAGTAGAATATTCTAGCGAAGGTTCTTAATTCTACGGAAAATTGGGCAGCACTTCCCTACCCGTCAAACTACACAAGTCTACTGTAAATACAGTCCTATGTAAGTATAGTTCAATTCTCTTCTTTCATATCCTTCTATATCTTATACTCAAATCTAAACTACTCTTATATGTAATCTCCAATTACAATAGAAGGACAAGAGTATTTACCTCGATAAGCCCAAAATTATCCAAGTTTAAATGTCGATCTGAACAACGTTTAGCTCCTAATTTGCACGCTCGATAGCTCGAAACCCTTAGAAGTTTCTAAACAACTTCTACTTAATACTTCAACCAACTATGAAGATTTCCCCAGGGTTTCGTTTAGTGACTAATGGATATAAGGTAGTATTTCTGGGCTTTTAGTATAGAGGTGACTTTGGAATACTACAAGGTATTTGGCTAAGGTATTTTGGGATAGTAACAATACTTGGAGAATATTTTTCTACCAAGGGGGTATTTCGTGAGGGCTTCACAAGGGGAGGAGCTTGGATGAGAGCTTTCAAGAGGGGGAGAGGGATTTTGAGACTTGGAAAATGTTTAAGGGATGAAGAATAAGTCTTGAACTTAAGGGGTATTTATAGGCCAATCAATGGCCAAGATCAAAGCAAGTGGAGGGTGAAGATTTGGACAAGTGCTACCTTATCTATCTACTTTGCAAGACTTTTTACCAAAGGTGTTTGGCCTTTTAAATGAAAAAAACGTGCCAATCAATTCCTCCACCAAAAATCGTCCACTTGAGGGTGACACATGTCGCCCTCTCGTTGGTCCAAAATATTTCATCTCTCAGAAAAATCCAAAATAAATAAATTCCTGAAAACGTAAAATTCCTTTAGAAGGTTCGGAAAATTTTCCGCCGGAAAAACAAATCTTTTTCGTGGATGTGCACAATTTCGTCCTTAACAATAATTCGGGCTTACAAAATTGTACGTACGTCCTCACATACATACTCTGGAAATACGGGGTATAACAGCGGTCCCCAAATATGTGCGTTATTTGATCTAACACGCGTACTAGGATCTTGATAAAACCCCGATTAAAATATTCCCCAATTTAATATAAGTCTCATTTGGAATCCATGCATCGTCCGTTATAATTGAATGAGTGCAAAATCCTTTTCTGCTATAAGAGTATTTAAACCCTAGTGTTTGCTCTAAGTCTACGAGGACTCAGACTCTTCATAGATGCATATGTTTGCAGTAGCGAGTGAGAAACCCCTGTGAGTATTACGCCATAGCGTTTGCTCTACAAGCCCAAACTTGGTTAGATGCACGATTACAGTTGCATAATGAGGTTGACTTACTTAGTTATGTCTTGACGCCCTAGCGTCGGATAATCTAAGGGCGCATATCGATTGTTTAGAATAGTCGGTCAAACTAAGAGTTGAAAATTGTTTGTACTTGGTTTGGAGACCTACTAGGTTGTACTATTGAAGTTATCAGCCCTAGCAAACGCGAAGACAATATAAGCTTAGATCTTGGCCCATTATGATCATATTTGATATGAGTCTGTATTCTTCCACGGGGTCATAGAATATGTTAAAATAGTGGAAGCTAATTAAGCTAAAGACCAAGTTAGTTAGTTAACGAATATGTTCATAGAAATTATATTTGAATTTAAATTTCAGTCTATCTATTTCTTCATATTATTTAAAATGTCAAACCTGTCATTGCAATGCTTGGTTGAGACTAATAAGTTGACTGGAGCTAATTATCCGTAATGGTTGCATAATTTGTGTTTGGTACTGAGACAAGAGAAAATTGAGTATGTGTTAGACACATCTGTTCCAAAAGTTCCTGATGAAAATTCTGTTGAGTATACTTTGTTTGATAAGGTTGCTTATCAGAAGCATTTAGATGATGCTACCTCAGCACAGTGTGTCATGTTGTCCTCCATGACTGTAGAGTTACAGAGGTAGTATGAGAATATGGGCCCCTATGAGATGCTAGAACATTTGAAGAGTCTTTATGATTCACAGTCACACTATGAAGTATGAGTTGTTGAGATACCTCTTCAAATGTAAGCTGAATGATGGGGGCCAAGTGTCTGGTCATGTTTTGAAGATGATTGGGTTGATAGAAAGGTTGGCTTCGATTGGAACAAAGTTGCCCCAGAATGTGTCTGTTAACCTGATTTTGAATTCGCTTCCTGGTTCGTTTGAGAATTTTATTGTGAACTTCAACATGAATGGAACCAATGTGAATCTTCCAAAACTTCACAACATGTTAAAGACTTATGAATAATCTACTTCAAAGTGAAAGATTGAGCTTATTGTGGGCTCATCTACTAGGTTCAAACCTAAAGGTCAGAACAAGAAGAATAAGGTATGTTTGTCTGAACACCTCCTTTACAACAGGAGGATACAAGGCAATGGGTGCTTCTGGACAAGGTATGTTTGTCATTGAAATAAATATGTCTATAAGTAATTCCCACTGCTAGGTATTGGATACTGCTTATGGCTCGCACATTTGTAATAATGTGGAGGGACTAATTGACAACAGAAAGGTTAGACCATGGGAAGTGGACCTACACGTTGGAAATGGAGCACGAGTTTATGCTGAGCGTGTGGGAACTTATATATTAGATTTACCTCGGGTTTTACATTAGAACTTAATAATTGTTATTTTATTCCCTTGATTACGAGGAATATTATTTCCATTCCAATGTTAGACATTGAGGGTTTTTTCTCTTATATTGCTAATGACAGTTACATATTATCATTTAATGATATTATTTGTGGAAATGCTCCGCTTGTGAATGGTTTATATATTCTCAATGTGCAAAACAAACGAGCTAAAATAAGTAATCCAAGAAATCCCACCTACTTATGGCAAAGTAGACTTGGTCATATCAATGAATCAAGGATAGCAAGATTAAGAAAGTTAGACTACCTTGAACCATTTGACTTGGAGTCCTATGATGACTATGAATCTTTCTTGAAAGGAAAAATGACCAACATACCATTTTCTGGGAAAGGTGTGCGAGCCAAAGAGGTACTTGAGTTGGTCCATACAGATGTATGTGGGCCATTTTCCACTCAAGCTAAGAGAGGTTTTCTTTACTTCATAACTTTTACAAACGATTTCACAAGGTTTAGATATGTGTATCTTATGAAGCACAAGTCCAAAGACTTTGAGAAATTCAAGGAGTATAATTTAGAAGTAGAGAAATAACTTGAAAAGAGTATCAAGAGCCTTCGATCAGATCGAGGAGGTGAATAATTGAGTAGAGAATTTCTAGATTATTTGAAACTTCATGGAATCCAATCAGAATGGACACCTCCTAGAACACCACAAATGAATGGTGTTGCTGAAAGGACAAATCGAACCCTATTGGATATGGTTAGATCCATGATGAGTTTTTCAGCTTTTCCAACATACCTTTGGGGCTATGTTTTACAAAACTCAATCTATATTCTGAATAGAGTTCCTTCAAAGTCAGTAGAGAAACACCGTATGAGTTATGGCATGGAAAGAAACCTGCTCTTACATATACACGAGCCTAGGGATGCCCTGCATATGTAAAGAGGATTCTTACTGACAAGTTGGAATTTAAAAGTGAGAAATATTACTTTGTGGGGTATCCTAAAGAAACAAGAGGATACTATTTCTATCTTCCTAGAGAACATAAGCCATTGTTTCAAGAAATGCAACTTTCCTTGAAGACTATGTCTACAGGGAACAAAGTTACAATAAGATAGAACTTGAAGAATTCAAGAACCACAAAGCAACATAGAGGTTTAATCCATGTCGAATGACCTATACAAGAATTCAGTGAGAGTATTTAGTGAAGGTGTGTTACTTAGAGCGCAACATTCAACCAATGAGAGTGATATGATGATTGATGCAGAAATGCAAGATTCTCATACACACCCAATCAAAGATGATCAATGGTTGTACATCCCCCACCTGTTGAGTCTTACTATCACCTACAAGACGAGTCTTATGCCTCACAAAAGAACCGTCAGAATTATCCTTATGAGCAAAAATCCACATAAACTGAATAATATCAACACCAAATGGACATGACACCAACTCCCACATCTTATTATCAATAAGAGCATTATATTCGTCGGTCATATCAATTTTCCAATTAGGGTCATTTAATGCAGAAGGAGTTTAAGCTTAGAACTTGGTTAAAATACATCATTCTGTAAACAAGGTATGTTTTGACCTCAAGTCAAAGGACCTTTATATTCCACGCGCCGATTAACACTATAGACATATATAACAAATAGTTTATCGGCATGGTATACCAATACTTCTCCAAAGTATCCATGTGTCTATCGTGAGTAACCATTACTCATAGCTGTGAGACATACTACATTCTCCAAGAATGTGATGCAGACCACATGTTGACTTATAGCATATCATCGATATTCCATTCTCGATGATCATTAGTCGAGGCTATTTTAAGAGTTACGTTCTATCATTAATATCTCACTCTATTAATAAAAACGTAAGCTCAAGGGATGCACATATATGAATAATTGCAAACAATCAAACAATAATTAAATAATTGCAAATGCCATAAATATTAATCTCATTAATAATACGAATGTGTTCAAGTACATTTTGTCCCAAATATAGATTGTCTCTAGGACATACATACTTTCAATCTCCCACTTGGCCTAGAGTCAATCTCCAATGTATCTAATACCCATATTTTCGAAATAACCATTATGCTTAGCTAAGCTTAATGGTTTAGTAAATGGGTCAGCTAGATTATCATCTATGGGAATATAGTCTAGATCTATTTCTTTAGATTCCACCATCTTTTTTAGTATGTGGTATTTCTTATGTACATGATTATTTCTGTTTGTTGATCTTGATTCCTTTGCTTGCGCAATCGCACCAGTGTTGTCATAATATATCGTTATTGGATGACTGACACTTGGAGCAACCCATAGTTCTTTTAAGAACTCAGATATCGAGATAACTTCTTTACCAGCTTCCGATCCAGTAATGTACTTGACTTCAGTTGTCGAATCAATAATGGTTTCTTACTTGAAACTTTTCCAACTTACTGCTCCACCATTGAAAATGAAGGCATATCTAGACTGTGATTTGAAGTCATTAAGATCTATTTGGAAACTAGAATCAGTGTACCCAATAACGACTAGTTTCTCTTGCCCAACATAGACTAAAAAGTATTCTTTAGTTCGTCTAAGATAGTTAAGAATATTTTTGAATGCTTTCCAGTGTTCTTCCTCAGGATTTTGCTGAAATTTGCAAGTCATACTAAGTGCAAATGTCACATCTGGCCTAGTTCAGATCATGTCATACATGATTGATCCTATAGCGAACCCGCCACCAGATACCTAAGCTGCGGCATGAAAAACAGATCCTCGACAAAGAGGCGTCGATCTGGTGATGTCGAGTATGTTAGGAATGAAGAATATCATACTAGAGACCTGAAAGTAACATGAGACAAGAAACAACCAACCAATACAGAATGCCTCTAAGAGCCATAATATGTATAAGTATTATGTCTGTGTAGAATGCCTCTGAGGGCCATAACATGCCTAAGTGTCATGCACAATGCGATCTTATATATATATATATATATATATATATATATATATATATATATCTATATATATGTGTGTGTGTGTGTGTGTGTGTGTGTGTGTGTGTATTTACACCATTGGCCTCATTGAACATCTTCCTTACCATAACAACCTCTGTGGGCATCATATCATATCAACCTCTGTGGGCATAATCATTATCGTGTATATCTGTACCAGCTGAAGGTGGTGTCGTATCCCGTTTATCATTCTCATACATTTGAGGTCAAGGTATATACATAAATATAATGCATGAATGATATAATAAGACACGATAAGTTTATCATAGTGATATAATATCGATTCACCTCTGATTAACATTATGAATACTAACATCTTTCCCATATACCTCAATATGAATTTAAGAACATATTTAGACATGCTTTGACAATAGGAATGAATAACATGAACATTCTTAACTACTAAGAGTAGAATCAGTTATTGGACAATATTACGTTTTCATTTTGTTACATGGAACATGCCAAAAGAAAGATGGATTTTCCTTAACATACCTCAATCGTAAATGTCTTTCACACTTTCCAACAACGGCCCGTCAATACGCTAATCTTATGGGTCAAGAACAACCCATTTCTTAACTTCGCCTTGAAGTAATCTACAACCCAACAACGAAGTGGAAGAAGCAAGCTATACTCGTACTCTAAATTCTCCAATTTGATATCATCCGGAGGAAAGCGATGTGGTCATAAACTCTATGTCGTTATTCATCCTTGTACTTCACAACTAACATCTGAAAGTCATGTATTATAGCGTCAATGATCATATATACTAATTATTTGGTACATAAAAATGATTGATCTAAAATGGATGTCAAAAGAGATGGAATTTTCATCCTTCTTGAGCTCAACACCTAATTAAAAGAGAGTTTTAAGTAGCTTCTCCATTTTGTATTGTAAATTTAACACCATTTTAGTTAACATGACAACTTTCTAGTTACTTAAATCTAAAGGAAAGATAGTGAGTTAATACCAAAGAAACACTTGGTTGTAACTAAGCCACCAATATGCATGTATAATGGATTAGTGTTGCACTTTGCACATGCGCACATACACATGGAAGTACTAATACGACACTTATGCATTAACTCTTAATTATATCTCAATTCACTTAATATTGGTCACTTTAACACACTTCATATATTCATTATCATGGTCATGTGATATAACACTACTCTATAGCCTCTTTCGGTACAAATAAAATACTATTACTAGTCATCATTGTCATATTCTTTTTAAATTCTTAAATTATTTCGGGACCACATCTTTTTATATACTAAGATCTTGATGTGCATACCCACAATATAACAAAATTTCCTCGATCTCAGGTATACTTGCATACGTCTAGCTGTTAAAATTACCTCCCGAAAGTACGGGATGTTACATAATTTCCCCCTTAGAAACATTCATCCTCGAATGTTGAGGTGACATATCTAATCCCCATCACGTAGCCAGAAACACAACTACCACTTCATGGGCCATATAACATACATCATTATGCCAGACCACACATGTTCACCAAGCAGTAATTATAATAATCTGAAATAGAACTCACCTTATGCTTTTCTTGGAACCTCGACATTGGTCTGGACTAAGTAAGGATATTTGTATTTCATCTTCTCTTCCGCCTCCCATGTAATTTCTTCTATATTCTTATTCCGCCATAGAACTTTCACGAAGTCTACTTCTTTTGTCCTCAACTTGTGGACTTGTCGATCCAAGATAGCAATATGAATCTCTTCATATGATAGATCCTTTGTAACCTTGACATCGTTAATGGGTACAATCCGGGAAGGATCCCCGACATACACTCTTAATATAGAAACATGGAAAACTGGAAGAACAAACTCTAACTCCAAAGGCAAGTCTAATTCGTAAGCTACTTGGCCGATTTTTTGAATTATGTGATATGGCCTAGTGTAACTTGGACTAAGCTTTCCCTTTTTCCTAAATATTATTACACTATTCATAGGATAAATCTTATTACACTATTCATAGGATAAATCTTATTACACTATTCATAGGATAAATCTTGAAGAAGACCCAATCATCCACTTAGAACTCTAAGTCCCTCTGTCGTCGTTCTTGGATAAGCATCACATTCTCTATAGCTTGGTGCACTAGGTCAGTCCCATATAATTACGATTTGCCTACTTCGAACCTGTTACACCCCGTATTTCCAAGAGAATGAGATGAGAACGTACGTGAGAAAAATAAGATTTGAATTTTGGAACGAAAGAAAAATCATTTTTTCCTAAGGAGAAATTTCGGAACTTTGTGAAGAAAAAAAAAGTTGATAACTTGAAATTTGATTCTCAAATTTTGTATATGGAATTATTATAGTATATTAAAGTTTTAGATTTTTAAGTCTCGGATTTGGTCATGTGGGGCCCACAGGAAATTTTACGATTTTGTGGGGCCCACGAGATTTTTAGATATTTTGGCCAAGTATGGGATTTATTGGTGAAGAAATTATTTTGGACCAATAAGAGGCACTTGCCTTGAAAGACTTTGACTCATCCTTAGATATTTTGAGAAAGGGGACAAGTGGACATGGGTCCCACTCCACTTGTCCTAATCTTGGGTCTTGATGATTATATATGTATACAAGTTGCAAGACTTCACAACACTTAGCCAATATTCCTCACACAAATATATATCTCTCCTCTCTTTGTATTTTTGGCCATGGAAAGAAATGAAGAACAAGAATTCATTTCTCTTCCAAGTTAGTTTATTATACAAGATTAAGGTCCCTAACCTAGCCTTAAGCCAAGATAACACTCCATTAACCTCAAAATCTCCCTTAAGCCGTGAAAGGGTTTGAAACCCTAGGGGGTTCCGTTGATTTTTTGGTGTTGAAACGTGAAGGGAAGTTGATCATAAGCTTATAGGTGTTACGTATATGTAATTGGAACTTGGAGAAGTGGAGCAAAACAAAAACTGCGGGCCATTAAAGTGTGGATTGTTTTGCCGATTTTTAGGGCAAAAATTAAGGTAATGATTCTTCTTCTTTTAAAGTAATTGGATATTACTTATTGTTGTTAAGTATGGATGAACTGTACTAAAAAGAATGAACTTGTGGGCAGTTTTATGGGCTGTTTTGGACGTGTGTATATGCAGGAAATTGGTGGTTATATTTTATGATTAACCATAAAATGCCTTGACTTGAAAATGCCTTGAGTTTCCCTAATATTGCATGACTTGAAAATGCCTTGAGTTTTTGTAAAATGATAGTTATTCATTTTATTCTAATGAAAGTCAAAGATGATTTAAAGTGTACATGTTTTCTTATGATAGCTATAGGTGTACAATCTTTTATGTGTGGACCGCGTCCCAGAATGGGTCGGGTAGTATACCTTAATGGGCAGACTTTACATGACTTTACCGTGTCTCAGAATGGGTCGGGCAGTATACCTTAATGGGTAGACTTCACAGGACTTTACCGTGTCCCAGAATAGGCCGGGCAGTATACCTTAATGGGCAGGGCAGTATATACCTTACATGACTTCACTATGTCCTAGAAAGGGCCGGGCAGAATACCTTATTGACTTACATGACTTTACCGCGTATTAGAAAGGGTCGGGCAGAATAGTACGAATTTAGATACCCATGCGGTCACATTACGTGATAGATATATATGTGGATTATACAGACATGTATTCTTGATTTGACATGGCCTTTATATCTGAAAGGGTGCGATGGATTTCATATTTTGAAATGGAAATGATTTCATGATTTAAAATGACGCAGTTGATCTTACTTTTAAAAAAGACATATTTTAAAAGGTACGTTGACTCTCATTTCTATCACATTTTACAAGGCTTAGTTGTACTGGTATTTTTTATCATACTTGCTTCCTGTTATATTTTGGACTGTTATGATTTAATTTGCAGTACTTACAATTTCACATACTTGGTACATTTTTTGTACTGACCCCCTTTCCTCGGGGGGCTGTGTTTCATGTCGCAGGTGTAGGTACACAGGTTGGTGATCCTCTCTCTTAGGATCTCTATTCAGTTTTTGGGAAAAAGCTCCATTACTCTGGAGCTTACCATTGGTACAGTTGGTTTAGACTTTTGTGTGTTTCAGGGTACGGCGGGTCCTTGTCCCATCATGTTGTACATTTTCTTTATTTCCTAGAGGTCTGTATACATATGTGGGATGAGTGTGTGTGTTGTATAAACTGGAGTCCCTTGGGGACCTTTTTATGTCTGGCAGCCTCGCTTGGCCAGCCGCTTTATTTACATGAGTTGTTAATTCAATTGTTGTCTATGGGTTTTGTGGGATAAGGGTGCCCAGGTAGGGAACCAGTCGCGGGCCCAGGGTTCGGGTCGTGATAGAGTGGTATCAGAGCAGTTAGTCCTCAGAATGTCTACAAACCGTGTCTAGTAGAGTCTTGGGTATGTGTATGTGTGCACCATACTTATACCCAGGAGGCTACAAGATATTTAGGATTGGTTTCAATTCTTCTCACTCTGATATCGTGCAATAGAGCTGTGTTATTAGGTTGATCCCTCTCTGACGTATTTTTATGTATCAGTTATGCCTCCACGGAAGGCAACATCGCCCGTAGCGGCAAGTCGGCCGGAGATGCTAGTCAGACGCAGAGAGTTACGAGGGCACAGGCCCAGTCTATGCCTGAGGTTGTGTGTCAGATGGCTAGTTCAGTTATGCCACCGTCACTAGAGGAGCTTAGAGCAGCAGCAGCTCCAGAGGCTCCGACACCTGAGCCTCAGCTTCCTCACCGGGCGAGAGGATAGGACTTCGAGATACATCCATCTTCGCTAGGATAGTAGCAGGACATAGCTCTTTGACTAGTGCTACCTCCGGTGAAAGGTTACAGACATGAGCCGACAGCTAACCCCAGAGCAGACAGTTTGAGGATCCGGGACTTCTTGAGTTGTAGTACGCTGGAGTTTTATGGGTCGAGGCCTGGGGATAATCCTCAGGAGTTTATCCGCCAGATTCAGCGGACGATGAGAGTGATTAAGGCTTCGGAGATCGAGTCGGTCGTATTGGCTTCTTACCGGTTGCGCGATGTAGCAGTTAATTGGTTTGAGTCGTGGGAGCTGTCCAGGGGCGAGGGTGCTCCTCCAGCTATGTGGGACGAGTTCACGGAGGCCTTTCTTGACCACTTCTTACCTCCTGAGATGTGGAGAGCCAGGGTTGACAGGTTCTTGACCTTGAGGCAGGGTGGAAGAACTATTAGAGAGTATAGCCAAGAGTTCGACTCATTGGCTCGGTACGCGCCCACTATAGTAGAGGACATGACAGACAGAGTGCACCGCTACGTGATGGGGCTAGACCACTATCTTATTGATGGGTGCATGGCAGTAGCTCTTCAGCCGGGCATGGATATCGCTCGGATTCAGGCATATGCCCAGGGAGTAGAGGACAGACGTAGGGGAAGTCATCCAGACAGAGGTCATGATGGGGATAAGCCCAAGAGGGCCAGTACGGCAGGATTTTCGAGTGAGTTTCGAGGCGGAGAACCTCAACAGCATGGTAGGTATTCCTCCCAACCAGCATCGAGTGCTCCTCCATAGTGTTCAGGCAGGAGGTTTGACCGTCCTGGGTATTGATGGGCCGGTCAGAGCTTCAGGGTCTCAGGGAGACGGGGATCCCAGTTAGTAGAGGCCGCTTTTGCCTCAGTACACCCAGTGTGGTAGGTTTCATTCTGGGGTGTGCTGTTCTGGTACGGGTGCTTGTTTTTCTTGTGGTCGTCTAGGCCATGTGATGAGAGAATGTCCTCATAGAGATGGTACTGGTGGTATAGAACAGGCTACTAGATCAGTTGCGGGTTCTTCGCCTTATTTAGCTATGCGCCCCGCAGGGCAGGATATTCATACGCCAGCAGGCCGTGGTGGAAGTTTCCAGTTTTAGCGGTCTTTCGAACAGCCTACATGCTTTGACCGGTAGACGTGACCAGGAGTCGTCACCAGATACGCACATAGTACTTTGGGTTCAATTTCCCTAATATTGCATGACTTGAAAATGCCTTGAGTTTTTGTAAAATGATAGTTATTCATTTTATTCTAATGAAAGTCAAAGATGATTTAAAGTGTACATGTTTTCTTATGATAACTATAGGTGTACAGTCTTTTATGTGTGGACCGCGTCACTGAATGGGCCGGGTAGTATACCTTAATGGGCAGACTTTACATGACTTTACCGTGTCTTAGAATGGGTCGGGCAGTATACCTTAATGGGTAGACTTCACAGGACTTTACCGTGTCCCAGAATAGGCCGGGCAGTATACCTTAATGGGCAGGGCAGTATATACCTTACATGACTTCACTATGTCCTAGTAAGGGCCGGGCAGAATACCTTATTGACTTACATGACTTTACCGCGTATTAGAAAGGGTCGGGTAGAATAGTACGAATTTAGATACCCATGCGGTCACATTACATGATAGATATATATGTGGATTATACAGACATGCATTCTTGATTTGACATGGCCTTTATATCTGAAAGGGTGCGATGGATTTCATATTTTGAAATGGAAATGATTTCATGATTTAAAATGACGCAGTTGATCTTACTTTTAAAAAAGGCATATTTTAAAAGGTACGTTGACTCTCATTTCTATCACATTTTACAAGGCTTAGTTGTACTGGTATTTTTTATCATACTTGCTTCCTGTTATATTTTGGACTGTTATGATTTCATTTGCAGTACTTACAATTTCACATACTTGGTACATTTTTTGTACTGACCCCCTTTCCTCGGGGGGCTATGTTTCATGTCGCAGGTGTAGGTACACAGGTTGGTGATCCTCGCTCTTAGGATCTCTATTCAGTTTTTGGGAAAAAGCTCCATTACTCTGGAGCTTACCATTGGTACAGTTGGTTTAGACTTTTGTGTGTTTCAGGGTACGGCGGGTCCTTGTCCCATCATGTTGTACATTTTCTTTATTTCCTAGAGGTCTGTATACATATGTGGGATGAGTGTGTGTGTTGTATAAACTGGAGTCCCTTGGGGACCTTTTTATGTACAGCGGCAGCCTCGTCGGCTAGCCAGTTTTATTTACATGAGTTGTTAATTCAATTGTTGTCTATGGGTTTTGTGGGATAAGGGTGCCCAGGTAGGGAACCAGTCGCGGGCCCAGGGTTCGGGTCGTGATAGAGTGGTATCAGAGCAGTTAGTCCTCGGAATGTCTATAAACCGTGTCTAGTAGAGTCTTGGGTATGTGTATGTGTGCACCATACTTATACCCAGGAGGCTACAAGATATTTAGGATTGGTTTCCATTCTTCTCACTCTGATATCGTGCAATAGAGCTGTGTTATTAGGTTGATCCCTCTCTGACGTATTTTTATGTATCAGTTATGCCTCCACGGAAGGCAACATTGGCCCAGAAGGGCAAGTCAGCAGCCGGAGATGCTAGTTAGACGCAGAGAGTTACGAGGGCACAGGCCCAGTCTATGCCTGTGGTTGTGTGTCAGATGGCTAGTTCTGTTATGCCACCGTCACTAGAGGAGCTTAGAGCAAAGAGCTCAGAGGCTCGACACTGAGCCTCAGCCTCCTCACCGGCGGAGGATGGGACTTCTAAGATACATCCACCATCGCTAGATAGTAGCAGGACATAGCTCTTTGACTAGTGCTACCTCCGGTGAAAGGTTACGCATGAGCCGGCTACCAACCCTGCAGAGCGCATGGTTTGAGGATCCGACTTCGAGTCAGAAGACTGGAGTTTTATGGGTCGAGGCCTGGGGATAATCCTCAGGAGTTTATCCGCCAGATTCAGCGGACGATGAGAGTGATTAAGGCTTCGGAGATCGAGTCGGTCGTATTGGCTTCTTACCGGTTGCGCGATGTAGCAGTTAATTGGTTTGAGTCGTGGGAGCTATCCAGGGGCGAGGGTGCTCCTCCAGCTATGTGGGACGAGTTCACGGAGGCCTTTCTTGACCACTTCTTACCTCCTGAGATGTGGAGAGCCAGGGTTGACAGGTTCTTGACCTTGAGGCAGGGTGGAAGAACTATTAGAGAGTATAGCCAAGAGTTCGACTCATTGGCTCGGTACGCGCCCACTATAGTAGAGGACATGACAGACAGAGTGCACCGCTACGTGATGGGGCTAGACCACTATCTTATTGATGGGTGCATGGCAGTAGCTCTTCAGCCGGGCATGGATATCGCTCGGATTCACGCATATGCCCAGGGAGTAGAGGACAGACGTAGGGGAAGTCATCCAGACAGAGGTCATGATGGGGATCAGCCCAAGAGGGCCAGGACGGCAGGATTTTTGGGTGAGTTTCGAGGCGGACAACCTCAGCAACATGGTGGGTATTCCTCCCAACCAGCACCGAGTGCTCCTCCACAGTCTTCAGGCAGGAGGTTTGACCGTCCCGGGTATTCAGGGGCTGGTCAGAGCTTCAGGGTCTCAGGGAGACGGGGATCCCAGTTAGTAGAGGCCGCTTTTTCCTCAGTACACCCAGTGTGGTAGGTTTCATTCTGGGGTGTGCTGTTCTGGTACGGGTGCTTGTTTTTCTTGTGGTCGTCTAGGCCATGTGATGAGAGAGTGTCCTCATAGAGATGGTACTGGTGGTATAGAACAGGCTACTAGATCAGTTGCGGGTTCTTCGCCTTCTTTAGCTATGCGCCCCGCAGGGCAGGATATTCATACGCCAGCAGGCCGTGGTGGAAGTTTCCAGTTTTAGCGGTCTTTCGAACAACCTACATGCTTTGACCGGTAGACGTGACCAGGAGTCGTCACCAGATATGATTACAGGTATATTTTTTATCCTATAGAGACATATATGCATCGACAAGATTGTTGTATTGCTTAGCGTTATAGAGATATGAAAGCAGTTAATAAGTATAAGTGGAACTATATGATCGAGTATCAAGGTAGTGATATTTGTGGTTAATAATGAGTAGGATGAAGGGTTACTACAAGGATGATAAAGGTGAACGAAATAATAGTTGTACAGGTAATCCTATTCTTCTCCGGGTTATATTGATTGAAGTATATGCATGAGTAATATATTGTGGCCATGTGTGACATATTTGATTGTGTTGGGTATAGTTAAACGGGACTATGCTGATATCTGTTTAGTTTGAACCTAGTATGAACATTCGGGACGAATGTTTCTAAGGAGGGAAGGATGTTACACCCCGTATTTCCAAGAGAATGAGATGAGAACGTACGTGAGAAAATAAGATTTGAATTTTGGAACGAAAGAAAAATCACTTTTTCTTAAGGAGAAATTTCGGAACTTTGTGAAGAAAAAAAAAGTTGATAACTTGGAATTTGATTCTCAAATTTTGTATATGGAATTATTATAGTATATTGAAGTATAGATTTTTAAGTCTCGGATTTGGTCATGTGGGGCCCATTGGAAATTTTACGATTTTGTGGGGCCCACAAGATTTTTAGATATTTTGGCCAAGTATGGGATTTATTGGTGAAGAAATTATTTTGGACCAATAGGAGGGTGACACGTGTCACCCCCACTTGCCTTGCAAGACTTTGACTCATCCTTAGATATTTTGAGAAAGGGGACAAGTGGACATGGGCCCCACTCCACTTGTCCTAATCTTGGGCCTTGATGATTATATATGTATACAAGTTGCAAGACTTCACAACACTTAGCCAATATTCCTCACACAAATATATATCTCTCTTCTCTTTGTATTTTTGGCCATGGCAAGAAGTGAAGAACAAGAATTCATTTCTCTTCCAAGTTAGTTTATTATACAAGATTAAGGTCCCTAACCTAGCCTTGAGTCAAGATAACACTCCATTAACCTCAAAATCTCCCTTAAGACGTGAGAGGGTTTGAAACCCTAGGGGGTTCCGTCGACTTTTTGGTGTTGAAACGTGAAGGGAAGTTGATCATAAGATTATAGGGGTTACATATATGTGATTGGAACTTGGAGAAGTGGAACAAAACGAAAACTGTGTGCCATTAAAGTGTGGACTATTTTATCGATTTTAAGGCAAAAATTAAGGTAATGATTCTTCTTCTTTTAAAGTAATTGGATATTACTTATTGTTGTTAAGTATGGATGAACTTGTACTAAAAATAATGAAGATTAAAAAGGGTTTGGGCCATTTTATGAAGTTGAGGCCGAGAGTGAGTCCCTTTCGGGTCTTGGATTTGGTTGGTCCTTTTGTTGTTATTTACACTTCCTGCATGTTATATAATGAAGGAAATATTGTTTTTGATAGTTTGTATGATAAATATAAGTGTTGAAATGTAAATTGGATCATAAGGAATTAAGGAAAAGGGCTTTGAAATATGGAAATTGTTGTGACCGATTTTGGGCAGTTATGTCACCTTAAGCTTTCGTTGATTATTGTCGTTGTTGTCTTCATTAACTACATGTTATATGTTGAAGGAAATCATGTCATTAATTGTTGGTATGGATTATGTATAAGTGTGGAATTATGACTTGAAGTATAATGGATTTAATGAAGGTTTATGGTGTTGTTGTTAAAGCCGAGAATGGGCTTAATTGTGGGTATATTTGGTGCAG
The DNA here is from genome assembly GCA_029844215.1 of Przewalskia tangutica. Classification (NCBI taxonomy): domain Eukaryota; kingdom Viridiplantae; phylum Streptophyta; class Magnoliopsida; order Solanales; family Solanaceae; genus Przewalskia; species Przewalskia tangutica. Next base: position 106,398,176 of record CM056721.1, read on the forward strand.
TTTTGTGGGCAGTTTTACGGGATATTTTGGACGTGTGTATATGCAGGAAATTGGTGGTTATATTTTATGATTAATGTGATAGAATTGGCTAATGAAAGTCCTAAGGAAAAATAGTAGTTAAAGGCTTCATATTGTACCCTTAATGTTGGTTAATTATGGACTATTTTATGGACTGATTTTATATGATTGTGGGGCAGAATTTTACACGTCAAGTTGGCATGTAATCCCCTTCGGTTGCTGTTTTATTGTGCCTTAAATATGGCTTGTTGGTTGTTGAATTCGGGCCTTGAAAAAGGTGGAAAAGAACGTATATACAGGGGAAGTGCTGCCCAATTTTCCATAGAATAAGAGACCCTTTATTGGTATTAATCTACCTTAGAAAGCTTGCAATTGATAGAAGTGCTATTGTCATTTTAGGTTGAATTACTATGTGGGCATATTCTACTTAGCGTGTGGATTAAGCCGAAGAGGTATGTGGAACTCTTCCTATCTTTCTTTGAGCATGAACCTTATAAAATATATAGTAAAGTGGACGTACATGTTTTAAATGAAATCGGATTCATTATAGTACTTGATTTGAAAAGTACAAGCATACTTGATTTTAAAAAGATAGGAGTGACTTTATTGGAAAAGAATGAGTTACTTGATTTAAAAGAATAATTGCCTTAATGTTGAAAGTAGAAGTTACTTGATGTTAAAAGTATAGATGACTTGATTTTATATGTGAAGTGACTTGGTGTTAAAAGTGTAGTAACTTGAATTTGAAACTGAAAGTGCCTTGGTTTAAAAGTATAAACTTGATTTCAAAAGAGTATGTAACTTGAGTTTTAACAGTAGAAGAGCCTTGGTACTACGAGTGTGAGTATCTTGGGGTTTATAAATGAAAGGACGTGCGGCGAACGCACATAGTACTTTGGGTTCAATTTCCCTAATATTGCATGACTTGAAAATGCCTTGAGTTTTTGTAAAATGATAGTTATTCATTTTATTCTAATGAAAGTCAAAGATGATTTAAAGTGTACATGTTTGCTTATGATAGCTATAGATGTACAGTCCTTTATGTGTGGACCGCGTCCCAGAATGGGCCGGGCAGTATACCTTAATGAGCAGACTTTACATGACTTTACCGTGTCTCAGAATGGGCCGGGCAGTATACCTTAATGGGCAGACTTTACATGACTTTACCGTGTTCCAGAATGGGCTGGGCAGCATACCTTAATGGGCAGACTTTACATGACTTTACCGTGTCCCAGAATGGGCCGGACAGTATACCTTAATGAGCAGACTTCACATGACTTTACCGTGTCCCAGAATGGGCCGGGCAGTATACCTTAATGGGCAGGGCAGTATATACCTTACATGACTTTACCGTGTCCTAGAAAGGGCCGGGAAGAATACCTTATTGACTTACATGACTTTACCGCGTCTTAGAAAGGGACGGGCAGAATAATGCGAATTTAGATACCCATGCGGTCACATTACATGATATATATATATATATATATATATATTTATATATATATATATATGTGTGGATTATACAGACAGGTATTCTTGATTTTACATGGCCTTTATATCTAAAAGGGTGTGATGGATTTCATATTTTGAAATGGAAATGATTTCATGATTTAAAATGACGCAGTTGATCTTACCTTTTTAAAAAGGCATATTTTAAAAGGTACGTTGACTCTCATTTCTATCACATTTTACAAGGCATAGTTGTACTGGTATTTTGATTATCATACTTGCTTCATGTTATATTTTGGACTGTTATGATTTCATTTGCAGTACTTACAGTTTCATATACTTGGTACATCTTTCGTACTGACCCCCTTTCCTCGGGGAGCTGCGTTTCATGCCACATGTGTAGGTAGACAGGTTGGTGATCCTCGCTCTTAGGATCTCTGTTCAGTTTTTGGGAAAAAGCTTCATTACTCCGGAGCTTACCATTGGTACAGTTGGTTTAGACTTTTGTGTGTTTCAAGGTACGGCGGGGCCTTGTCCCGTCATGTTGTACATTTTCTTTATTTCCTACAGGTCTGTATACATATGTGGGATCGGCTAGCCGGTTTTATTTACATGAGTTGTTAATTCAATTGTTGTCTATGGGTTGTGTGGGATAAGGGTTCTCAGGTAGGGCAGCAGTCGCGGGCCCGGGGTTCGGATCGTGACAGAACCATCCAATAGGAGATCTATATTTCCTTCTATACAAAGTGTCGTATAGAGCCATTTTAATGCTAGCATGATAACTGTTATGTACGCCAATTCAATAAGGGGTAAATGATCATTCAAACTTCCCTTAAATTCTAATACACAAGCTCGTAGCATGTTCTCGAGCATTTGAATCGTACGGTCGACCTTTCCGTCTGTCTGAGGGTGGAAAGTTGTGCTAAGATTAACATGGGTGCCCAAACCATTTTGAATTAATCTCCATAAATTAGTTGTGAACTGCGCACCTCAGTCAGTTATAATAGAAATAGACACACCATAAAGGCAAATAATCTACTTAACATACAACTTTGCATAGTCCTTGGCTGTGTAGGTAGTTTTGACTACCAAGAATTGAGCTGATTTGGTCGGTCTATCAACAATCACCAAAATAGAATCAACTTATGATAAGAGCGAGGTACACCCACAATGAAATCCATATTAATAATTTTCCATTTCTACATCGGGATTTTCTCAATGTTCTGAGTCAAGCCACCGGACTTTTGGTGCTCTATTTTTATTTGCTGATATTTAGGACACTAAGCTACAAACTCCACAATGCTTCTCTTCATGTCGTTCCACCAATACATACCTTTGAGATCTTGATACATCTTAGTAGATCCAGTGTGAATGGAATACCGTGAGCAATGGACCTCCGTCATAATCTTGCTACATTGGGAATACACAAATGGATCTTCCACTTGGCGTCCCTCTACTATTATGCTCGAAGGTTGCGGTTCTCTTTTGTTAGATATCCTTCTCGATCTTCCCTAAAAATGGGATCTTCATCATGATGTTCCTTTTCTTCCAGTATAAGGGGTGTCCCTGCTGTATTTTGAGTCATAGGGCTATCACTATCTGAATCTTTCAATTGGACTCCCACTTAGCTAACTGATGTGTTTCCTTAGGTCAACTTCTCTCCTTAGTCCTCACATTAGTCAAGCCACTTGTGGGTGAATGATCATAATGTCAACTTAGCTTTCTTTACTAACAGGTGTGCTGAAAATTGTTATATTTGTAGTATCTCAATCGTCAACACTTTATGGACAATATCATTCGAATCTTGTGTGCGTGTAATATCGTAGTTAACTTTCATTCACGGTCCGAAAGGAATCTTTTTTTTTTCCTTTCATACTTTCTTACCTTTTAATTTTAAACAACTTTCTTTTTTACTTATTTTGACACTTGTTCATTCATTTTCTTACTTGTCGTACTCTTCATAATTCCAAAATGTTCTGGTATACATACGTAATCTCAAACATTGCTCCTGATTCCAATCATTGGCATTACTACCCCTTAAAAGATGAGTTGTTAACTTATTCCCTCATTCAGTACATGGAAAATTCTGAAGAATTTGAATTACATGATGTTGGCCTACTATTGTTATACCCCGTATTTCCAGAGTATGTACGTAGGGACGTACGTAGAAAATTCGAACTTTAAATAGGCTTGGCCGAATTATTTTTGTTCACAACACCCGGTTAGAGTCGTTTTTCGACGAAACGTTTTCACAGCTTTCGTAGGGAAAATTCCGGCTATGTCATTTCCAATTTTTGCGGATTTTTCCGAGAGACGAAGCGTGTTGGACCAACGAGAGGGCGCCACTTGGCACCCTCTCATTGGCGGAATAATGGGGCGGCACATGGGACGATTTGGCCATTGTTTTGGTCAAGGGGTTGGTAGGATATTTTGGTGGTAGATGGATAAGGTGCACTTGGCATGATCATGGCCCTACACTTGCCTTGCACTTGACATGATCTTGGCCATTGGTTGGCCTTTGCTAGACCTATAAATACCCCCCTCTTTGATGACTTCTTCATCCATTCCACAAAGTTTCTAAGTCTTGAAAGTTTTCCCCTCTCCTTGTTGTGTTTCGTCCAAACACCCCCTCCTCAGCGAGGCCCTCTCGCCGAGAGCCCATCCCCTCGTCGAGAGTACCCCCCCCTAGTGGGGTAGGCCGAGGGATATACACCCCCCCCTTTGTTATACCCCGTAGTTTCAAGGTATGTATGCGAGGACGTACGTACGAGAATACGACATTGGAATTGGAATGGAAGAAAGAGGTGATTTTTCCACGGAAAAGTTTCCGGTTTTTGTGAAGGAAAAAGATTCGTTAATGGGAATTGGATTCCCAGATTTGGTATTCGGACTTCTTGGAATACTTGAGAATTATGGAATTTTATTTTCGGAAATGGTCACGTGGCCCACGGAGAAAATTTACTGCTTTGGGCCCACTTTGTTTTCGAGATTTTGGCCATTGTGGATATTTTCTAAGATGAAATATTTTGGACGAGTAGGAGGGCGACACGTGTCACCCCCTAGTTGGCTCGACGAATTCCACTTTGTACACAACACCCGCTAGAGTCGTTTTTAAACATTTTACACAACTCGCGTAGGATAAATTCCGGCTATGTCATTTCTAATTTTTGCGAATTTTTCCGAGAGACGAAACATTTTGGACCAACGAGAGGGCGACACTTGTCACCCTCTCATTGATGGATGTTACACGGCATTGAGGCCAATTGGATGACAATTTTTGTCAAGTAGTTGGTAGGATATTTTGTGTGCAAGTTGGCCAAGGACACTTGCCTAAATCCTCACCCTACACTTGCCTTGCACTTGGCATAATCTTGGCCATTGGTTGGCCATGTCTTGACCTATAAATACCCCCCTTGTTGAAGAGTTATTTCATCCTAAATTGAGCAATCTATCTAAGTCTCAAATCCCCCCCTCTCTCTTGTTGTTTCGTCCAAACACACCCCTCCCCTTTTGAGAAGCCCTAGCCGAGAGCAACCCCTCTAAAGCTAGCCTAGAAACACTACCCCCTCCCTTGGTAGAAAAGTTGTCTTCTAGTATTGTTATAATGCCCAAATTACCCTAGCCCAAATCCCTTAGTCCTTAGTAAGTTGTGAAGAACTTCTAAGGTTTTCTTAGCTCTGAGCGCACAACTTAGGAGCTAAACCTTGCTCAGGCGCGACTTTTATCTAGGATATTATTGGGCTTACCGAGGTAAATAACCTTATCCTCCTTTTGTAATTAGAATATATATACTGTAGATGTTATACCCCGTATTTCCAGAGTATGTACGTAAGGACGTACGTAGAAAATTTTGAAGTGTAAAGTGGCTTGGCCGAATTATTTTGTTCACAACACCCGTTTAGAGTCGTTTTTAGACGAAACGTTTTAACAGCTTTGGTAGGGGAATTTGCGGCGATGTGAGTTATATTTTTTGCGGATTTTTACGAGAGACGAAACAATTTGGACCAACAAGAGGGCGACACGTGTCACCCTCTAATTGGGAGTGGGCGAAATGTGTGATGGGCGAATTGGCCTTGTGGTCGAGGAGTTGGTAGGATATTTTGTGTGCAAGTTGGCTTAGGACACTTGCCCAAATCTTGGCCTTACACTTGCCTTGCACTTGGCATAATCTTGGCCATTGGTTGGCCTTGGCTTGTAGTATAAATACCCCCTTAGTTGATGAACTTTCTTCATCCAAAAATTGAGCTATCTACCTAAGTCTCAAAATACTCCCTCCCTCTTGTGGTTCTCGTCCAAAGCCTCTCCCCCTCCTAGTGGCCTTTGGCCGAGAGTTTCCCCCCCCCCCTAGCCTAGTTGTCTCGTATAAATACCCCTTGTTGTGGTATAGAAATACTCTCCTAGTATTGTTATTATGTCCAAATACCTTGGCCCAAATACCTTGTAGTATTCCCAAGGTTACACTTATACTAGCCCAGAAAATACCGTTATACTTTCCCTCAGTAACTAAAACGAAACCCTAAGGAAATCTTCACCCGTTGTTGAAGTATGGAGTAGAAGTTGCGTAGAACTTCTAAGGGTTGTTTGGAGCGGATTGGAGCACTCGGAGGAGGAGCTAAACCTTGCTCAGGAGCGACTTTAAACTCGGATAATTTTTGGGCTTATCGAGGTAAATATCTTGTCCCCCTATTGTAATTGGAAATTACATAAGTGTTGAATATATAGTGTTGTATACTATATATAGAATCGAACTTAGTATTGTGGCAATGTCTTTTGACTTAAGCTGAAGAATGAAGAATTGAGCAAGAATCACATAGAAGGATAATAAAGAGAAGAATCAATCAGTAATTACCTAGGGTTGTATTACAGTAGACTTATGTAGCATTACTGTGTAGTAGAATTGTACGCGTCCGGTTAGACGTGTTAACCCCCCCCCCCCTGGTTGGCTTGGTAGCCGGCCTCGATAGAGGAGGAGATTTACGCTGTTGCGGGAGGCCGCCAATTTTCTCAGAAAGATGGGAACGCGTGTGGTTAAGATTTAATAGACGTTTGTGGCCTTTATAGGTGAAAGTACTAAGAGTAGCGTAATCTACTCGAGGAGTGGAAAGGGCTAGCAAGGTTGTAGTACTTGGAGCATTTTGCTTATTGTCGTTAAATCGTCGCGAGGTATGTGAACCTCTTCCTATCTCTTCTAGCATGATATGTGTGAACTATGTAGTGCGAGACGCATACGTGTTAATCGTGTTTGATTGTTCTTAAAACATAAAGTGTTATAACGGCTTTATGGGAAGTTGGTTATAACAGCTTTATGTAGGTAAGAAAATACTTTGTGGTTTTAAAAGGTAACTGATGTGAATTATAACTGGCTTGCTATAATAAAGAACTTGATGTATTTCAAAAGATTTATAAATCGTTTTGGAAGGGAGAGTAACACTTTGTTTTAAAAGGTTTTAAAAAGAGTTATACTAGCTTTATGGGAAGTTAGGTATAATGTCTTAAGAGAGGTAAAGAAAATGGTTTACTGATGTTAGAAGTTAAGAGACTTGATCTTATAAGATAAGAGACTTAACTTATTTGTTTTAATGTGGATGTTTGTGTGAAACCTCATTCGTGAGTAATGAGTACTTGGTTTTATTTAAAGGGATAATGTTTTACTGATTTCGGAAATCAGAATGTGTATCGACAGACCACTGCAGCGTTAAGAAAGGAAAATGTATTGAATAATGATGTATCGTATTAAAACCATAGAAACTAAGATGAGACAAAATGATATTACATTTTCTAGATCATGGCTGCTGTAATAAGAATGTTGTAAACAAGAATAACCTACTCTCACGTAAGACATATATTACTCAATTGTTCTAAAAAGGAATCAAGTGATTAAGTTTATGAACTATGAGACCATTTGAAAATGAGAAGCTTGAGTAATTGAAACTAGGCAAACTGGAACTTAGGAAAAGAATGTTGTTACTTGATTTTGAAAAGGAATGTGGGTTGGTCATTCTAATACTACGGGTATCGGGTGACTTTGATAAGTAATGGATCTCTTTAAAGAATTTAACGACGTAGTACTTTAGGAGTTGAAACCCGACTTTGGCATAAAACGAAGGTACTTTGAGTGATGTGAAACTTGCCTATGCTTGTTGTGGTGAAACATTCCTATGCTTGTTGTTGTGAAACTTGCCTATGCTTGTGATGATAGCCTTTGTTGTGCAAGTGTGGTGTTTCGTGTTACCGCGTCTCGATAGAGGCCGGTTGGTCGTTGAGGTTTCTTACCGTTCGCACAGGTATCCGGTGGTCGGCTCGTGATTTGCCCCGCCTCGTGATCGATTCGGCCTTGGTATCGGTAGTCGGCCGCACTTGCCCCGTTCAAGATAGTGACGGTTTCGTGATACGCCTTGGTCCCCGTGGTCACCAGACTTGCCCGGTCAGTGCGTGACCGCCTTGGTATCCGTAGTCGGCTCGCACTTGCCCCGTGACGGCTTCGTGTTTGGTTGCATTGTATTATTGGTACGGTCGGATCTGGTAGTTATACCGGTCTGTGCGGTTTTTATAACACGTGGGACATGGTGTTCATGTATAATCCTTGGTATTGTTATGTCATAAACCGCCAGTGAGGAAGAAATTCCACGCACGAGTGATAATTTGAGGCGTGAGTCCTCGTCTTGATATCGGTTATATGTTATATCTTGTAGTTTGGTCATCATACATGTCTCGCTTTATATAGACTATTATGATTTCATTTACAGATTTACGATTTCACATACTTGGTACTGTTAGATCGACTCCTTCGGCCGCGTTCATGCCGCAGTAGAGGTGCATCTACCGCCGATCCCGCGTTTAGGATCTCATTTCGTTTTGGGAAGCTCCGTTCCGTCGGAGGCTTATCTTTGGTATGTTACCCTCGAGTGCGTAAGTTACTGCACGTTCGGGGTATGGCGGCCCCGGCCCCGCCATAGTTGTTGTATAAATCTTAGAGGTCTGTAGTACTGTTGTGGGCAGGGTTGTAAAAGGATTAAACTGTTCCGGTTTTATGTATATACTGAAGGCAACTGTTTTGGTTGGCCTGTTTATTTACTATATCTCTCATTTCATGTGTAAAGTTTTTATTTCCGCTGGTTTTTCTCTGATGTTGTATCACTAGGGTGCCCGGGGTAAGGCACCAGTGACGGGCCCAATTTTCGGGGCGTCACAAGTGGTATCAGAGCAGTTAATCCTCGGAAAGTGTCTACAGACCGTGTCTAGTAGAGTCTTGATTATCGGTGTGTTGTGCACCACATCTATAATCAGGAGGCTATAGGACATTTAGGATTGGTTTCCATTTCTTCTCATTCTGAGATCGTGCCTTAGAGGCGGTGATAAGATCGACCCTCCGACGTGTTTCGTTTTACCGATTATGCCTGCGAAGGCAACCCGCCCGAAGGCGAGGCGGCAGAGGGATCTGCGAGTAAGCGTGGCGAGACCACGATACTGAGCCTCCACTCCCGCAGTCTGGAGCAGAGGAGATGAGTTACAAGGAGTGGGCCCGATTAATGGCGGGGTTGTGGCCGACTTGAGGATAGCCGGACGCAGCGGCCGAGAGCACCGATGGTTCACCCTAGATCAGATAGTTCGAGGCTACGGGATTTTCTGAGTTGTAGGCCGCCAGAGTTTTATGGGTCGAGGCCTGAGGATGATCCGCAGGAGTTCATCCGACAGTTACAGCGGATCATGAGAGTAATCAAGGCATCGGAGGCCGAGTCAGTGGTCCTAGGTTCACATCAGCTGCGTGATACCGCAGTCGACTGGTTTGATTCGTGGGAGCTGTCCCGGGGAGAGAATGCACTTCCAGCTATATGGGACGAGTTCTCAGAGGCATTCCTTGCACATTTCTTGCCTCCACAGATGAGGAGGGCTCGGGCATGCATTTTTGGTGTTGCGGCGAGCGGCGTACGGTTCGGGAGTACAATGTGGAGTTCGACTCATTGGCCCGGTACGTCCCCGCGTTAGTAGCTAGTATGGAGGATCGAGTGCACCGATATGTTACAGGGCTCGATGATTGCCTTGCAGAGAGTTGTTCGGGTGTAGCTCTTGGTAGGGCATGGACATTGCCGCACGCAGCGTATACACTTGGATGTGAGGAGCGGATAAATCGACGGAATGACCAAAGTCGCGAAGAGGCCGAGCAGCAGGTCCTTTGGTGACTTTCGAGGCGGACCGCCTCAAGCAGACTAGTTATGTACCTCGTCGATGAGTGGTCCTCCCGGCTTTCGGGACCTTCGGGATATTCGGAGCGGTCGGGGCTCCTGTGTTTCAGATTTTCGGGGAGCGGAGTGCTCGCGGATGAGGTTGCCCTTGTCTCGGTGTGGCGTTGTGGAAAGCTTCATAAGGGAGAGTGTCGTACTAACTCGGAGATTGTTATTTTTGCGCCAACGGGGCCATCCGCAAGCAGATCGTCCACTGCGGTAGTGGTAGGATAGCATGGACTACTAGAGCGATTGCGGGTTCTTCACCTTCCGTAGCAGGCATGATGTTCGTACTCGGGAAGGCCCCGGGAGAGGTCGCGGTGGGAGTTCCCAGTTTTAGCGGTCCTTGATCCGCCTAGTTTCTGGTATATCATTATCCCTCTTGAGTTTTGTTTGTATTGATGTTGTTGATGTGTTTAATGTTATGTTTGGATAGCTTTGTGCTAAAATGTGATTTAGAAACACAGTTAGTGAAAAGGGTAAGTCCACAGGTAGTGTGAGATGGAAGTGGTAGCTTTCATGATGTGAAATAGTAAGATTGTTAGGATCGGGAACAAGAGTTGGCGGTTGGGGTCGGGTTGAGGACCATTTGCGGTCAACCCAGAACCCGGTTTAAGGGGTCGGTTCGGTGGTCCCGCCAGTGGTAGGGTCACGAGGGTGCTAGGCCAAAGTTTAGATGACCATCGTATGAGTTCTTGGATGCGTTCGATCATAATCAGTTCGTGAAGGCACGGACTGGCCTTAGGGGAACTCGAGGTGAGTGAGATGAACAAGTTTGGAGGTAGTGACTCGGGTTGGAAACGTGCGTTGCTGAAGTGGGGTACGGATACTAGAACGAGTTCGAGTGTTCGTGACGAGTACTACGAGAAAGGGGAAAAGTGAACGTATGTTTTTGTGGCCAGGTGTGGCATGATTGTTTTCGTACGTATAGCAGTGAAGACTATACTGACGCCTGTTTGTTTTGAGACCTTGAAGGAACATTCGGGACGAATGTTTCTAAGGGGGGGAGAATGTTATACCGTATTTCGCAGTATATGCGTGGGGCGTGCGTAGAAAATTTTGAAGTGTAAAGTGGCTTGGCCGAATTATTTTGTTCACAACACCCGCTTAGAGTCGCCGATTTTGGCAAACGTTTTCACAGCTTTCGTAGGGGAATTTCCGGCTATGTCATTTATATTTTTTGCGGATTTTTCCGAGAGACGAAACATTTTGGACCAACAAGAGGGCGACACTTGTCACCCTCTAATTGGTGGGAGTGGGCGGAAATGTGTGATGGATTTAATTGGCCTTGTGGTCAAGGGGAGTTGGTAGGATATTTTGTGTGCAAGTTGGCTTAGGACACTTGCCCAAATCTTGGCCTTACACTTGCCTTGCACTTGGCATAATCTTGGCCATTGGTTGGCCTTGGCTTGTAGTATAAATACCCCCTTAGTTGATGAACTTTCTTCATCCAAAAATTGAGCTATCTACCTAAGTCTCAAAATACTCCCTCCCTCTTGTGGTTCTCGTCCAAAGCCTCTCCCCCTCCCCCTCCTAGTGGCCTTTGGCCGAGAGTTTCCCCCTCCCCCTTTGTGGTGTTTTGCCGTGGGGTACCCCCCCCCCTAGCCTAGTTGTCTCGTATAAATACCCCTTGTTGTGGTATAGAAATACTCTCCTAGTATTGTTATTATGTCCAAATACCTTGGCCCAAATACCTTGTAGTATTCCCAAGGTTACACTTATACTAGCCCAGCAAATACCGTTATACTTTCCTCACTACCAAAACGAAACCCTAAGGAAATCTTCACCCGTTGTTGAAGTATGGAGAAGTTGCGTAGAACTTCTAAGGGTTGTTTGGAGCGGATGGAGCACTTAGGAGGAGCTAAACCTTGCTCAGGAGCGACTTTAAACTCGGATAATTTTTGGGCTTATCGAGGTAAATATCTTGTCCCCCTATTGTAATTGGAAATTACATAAGTGTTGAATATATAGTGTTGTATACTATATATAGAACTGAACTTAGTATTGTGGCAATGTCTTTTGACTTAAGCCTGAAGAATGAAGAATTGAACAGTAATCACATAGAAGGATAATAAAGAGAAGAACTGAACTGTAATTACCTAGGGTTGTATTACAGTAGACTTATGTAGCATTACTGTGTAGTAGAATTGTACGCGTCCGGTTAGACGTGTTAACCCCCCCCCCCTGGTTGGCTTGGTAGCCGGCCTCGATAGAGGAGGAGATTTACGCTGTTGCGGGGGGGGGAGGTGCTGCCGAATTTTCTGTAGAAAGATGGGAACGTGTGGTTAAGATTTAATAGACGTTTGTGGCCTTTATAGGTGAAAGTACTAAGAGTAGCGTAATCTACTCGAGGAGTGGAAAGGGCTAGCAAGGTTGTAGTACTTGGAGCATTTTGCTTATTGTCGTTAAATCGTCGCGAGGTATGTGAACCTCTTCCTATCTCTTCTAGCATGATATGTGTGAACTATGTAGTACGGTGACGCGTACGTGTTAATCGTGTTTGATTGTTCTTAAAACATAAAGTGTTATAACGGCTTTATGGGAAGTCGTTATAACAGCTTTATGTAGGTAAGAAAATACTTTGTGGTTTTAAAAGGTAACTGATGTGAATTATAACTGGCTTGCTATAATAAAGAACTTGATGTATTTCAAAAGATTTATAAATCGTTTTGGAAGGGAGAGTAACACTTTGTTTTAAAAGGTTTTAAAAAGAGTTATACTAGCTTTATGGGAAGTTAGGTATAATGTCTTAAGAGAGGTAAAGAAAATGGTTTACTGATGTTAGAAGTTAAGAGACTTGATCTTATAAGATAAGAGACTTAACTTATTTGTTTTAATGTGGATGTTTGTGTGAAACCTCATTCGTGAGTAATGAGTACTTGGTTTTATTTAAAGGGATAATGTTTTACTGATTTCGGAAATCAGAATGTGTATCGACAGACCACTGCAGCGTTAAGAAAGGAAAATGTATTGAATAATGATGTATCGTATTAAAACCATAGAAACTAAGATGAGACAAAATGATATTACATTTTCTAGATCATGGCTGCTGTAATAAGAATGTTGTAAACAAGAATAACCTACTCTCACGTAAGACATATATTACTCAATTGTTCTAAAAAGGAATCAAGTGATTAAGTTTATGAACTATGAGACCATTTGAAAATGAGAAGCTTGATGTTATACCCCGTATTTCCAGAGTATGTATGCGAGGACGTACGTACGAGAATACGGCAGAAAGATTGGAAAGGAAGAAAGAGGTGATTTTTCCACGGAAAAGTTTCCGGTTTTGTGAAGGAAAAGGTTCGTTAATGGGAATTGGATTCCCGATTTGGTATTCGGACTTCTGGAATATTAGAGAATTATGGAATTTTATTTTGGAAATGGTCACGTGGGCCCACGGGAGAAATTCTACGGTTTTGTGGGCCCGCTTTGTTTTGAGATTTCCAGAAATTGGATATTTTCTAAGACGAAATATTCTGAAGCGAATCGGGCGACACGTGTCACCCCATGTGGCACCCTTGGCCGATTTTACATTTGGGCACAACACCGGTTAAGTCGTTTTCGGCGAAGCGTTTTCGTAACTGCGAAGGAAAATTCCGGCTATGTCGTTTTGTTTTTTTGCGGATTTTTCCGAGAGGCGAAACATTCGGACCAACGGGAGGGTGACACGTGTCACCCTCACAATGGAGACAAGTGGGCGCACTTGGCCAAACAAGGGCAAGTTGGGCTTGATATTTGTGTAGATATTTGTGAGGGTTTTAAGGGTAGGGTCTAGGGTGCACTTGGCTTGATCTTGGCCTTACACTTGCCTTGCACTTGGCTAGATCTTGGCCATTGGTTGGCCTTTGGGTTTGCTATAAATACCCCTCCCTTGTGAAGACTTATTCATTCACCTCACTTTGTCTAAGTCTTGAAATCCCTCCTCCTCTAGTAGCTCGTCCTAAGCCTCTCCTCCTCCTCCTCCTTGGCCTTTGGCCGAGAAGGGTTCCCCTCATGTGCTAGCCGTAGGGTACCCACTGCCTAGTTGTTTCGTATTATACCCTTGTTGTGGTATAGAAATACTCCCTAGTATTGTTATAATGCCCAAAATACCTTAGCCTTGTACCTTGTAGTATTCCAAAGATACCTCTTTACGTAGAGTCCGAAATACTACCTTTTGTCCTTTTTAGTCTCAAACCAAACCCTAAGGAAATCTTCATAGTTGGTTGAAGTAATTGAGTAGAAGTTGGTTAGAACTTCTAAGGGTTGTTGGAGTGGTTTGGGCGCACGGAGCGAGCTAAACCTTGCTCGGGAAGCGACATTAAACTCGGATAATTTTGGGCTTATCGAGGTAATTATCTTGTCCTCTATTGTAATTGGAAATTACATGTTTGTTAGGATATATAGTTGAAGTATACTATATATGGAACTATACTTAGTATTCGGCAATGTCTTTTGACTTAAGCTGAAGAATTAAGAATGAACTAAATCAGTATTTACATGGGATCAGACGATGAGGCTTGTGTAGAATTGTACACGTCCGGTTAGGCGTAAACCCCCTGGTTGGCTTGGTAGCCGGCCTCGATAGAGGAGGAGATTTCTGTTGCGGGGAGAGTCTTTGCCAATTTTCTATAGAAAGATAGAAACTTATGTTTTGGGGTTAATAGGCGTTTGTGACCTTTATAGGTGAAAGTACTAAGAGTAGCGTTCTACTCGGAGTGGAAAGGGCTAGTGGTTGTAGTACTTGGAGCATTTTGCTTATTGTCGATAAATCGTCGCGAGGTATGTGAACCTCTTCCTATCTTTTCTAGCATGATTGTTGTGAACTATGTAGTACGTGACGCGTACGTGCTAAGTGATCTGGTTGGTTTAAAACATAGGGTGTTATAATAGCTTTATGGGAAGTTAGTTATAACGACCTTATGTAAGTGAAAATGGTTTACTGACGTTAGAAGTTAAGAGACTTGATCTTATAAGATAAGAGACTTAACTTATTTGTTTTAATGTGGATGTTTGTGTGAAACCTCATTCGTGAGTAATGAGTACTTGGTTTTTAAAGGGATAATGTTTTACTGATTTCGGGAGTCAGAATGTGTATCGGCAGACCACTGCAGCGTTAATAAAAGGAAAATGTATTGAATAATGATGTGTTGTATTAAAACCGGTAAACCTCCATCCGCATGTAGCTAAGATGAGACAAAATGATATTAAATTTTCTAGATCATTGATTATGTAATAAGATCGTTATAAACAAGAATAAACTACTCACGTATATGACATATGTTACTTAATTGTTCTAAAAAGGAATCAAGTGATTAAGTTTGGGAACTATGAAACCATTTGAAAATGAGAAGCTTGAGTAATTGAAACTAGGCAAACTGGAACTTAGGAAAAGAATGTTGTTACTTGGTTTTGGAAAAGGAAGGTGGGTTGGTCATTCTAATACTACGTATCGGGTGACTTTTATAAAAGAAATGGATCTCTTTAAAAGAACTTACGATGTAGTACTTTGGGGTTAAAACCTGACTTTGGTATAAAATGAAAGTACTTTGTGTTGTTGTGAAACTTGCCTATGCTTGTTGTGAAGCTTGGCTATGCTTATGCGATAACCTTTGTGCAAAGCGTTGTATTTACGTATTCCGCGTCTCGATGGAGGTCGGTTGACTTGTTGAGAACTTACTTGGGCGTCGGCATGGCGGAGAAATTCCACGCACGTTCCTCGCTGATAGTATTATTGTTGTTAATCACTTTGGACATCACCGACACGATCGTGGCGCACGTATGCTTCCATTTTGGTTAAAGGTCTTGTGGTTAATCGCTTTGGATATCTTGACACGATGCGTGGCGCACGTATGTTTCCATTTTGATTATCGCCTTGTGATTTCCTTTTGGACATCTTGACACGATCGTAAGCGCGCGGGTATCGTCCATTTGGAATGCCGTCCTATTGTTTCCTCTGGACATCTCGACACGATGCGTAGCGCACGGGTATCGTCCATTTGGAAAGTTGTCTTATTGTTTCCCTTTGGACATCTCGACACGATGCGTAGCGCGGGTATGCTTCCATCCGATTGCTTTGTCTTGTTGTTGAGGTCACATGGACATGTCTACACCGATGCAGATTCGGGCATGCGCTACGATCGACCACGATTGATGTTGAGGGCGTGAGACCCATAGTTATATGGAGTGATGACTTTTTTATGTTGTGAACTGTAGTTTGGTTATCATACATGTCTCCTGCTTTATATAGACTAGTATGATTTCATTTACTGATTGTATGCTTCACATACTTGGTACTGTTATCTTGACCTTCGGGGCCGCGTTCATGCCGCAGTAGAGGTACATCGGTCGTGGATCCTCGCTCTTAGGATCACAAGCCAGCATTTGAAGCTCCGTTTCTCCGAGGCTTATCTTTTAGTAGGTGTTCCCCGAGTTGTAAGTTCTTGTACATTCGGGGTATGGCGGGCCCTGTCCGTCATAGTCATCAGATATCTTAAGTGCAGAGTAATCTTGTTGTGGCGGGGTTGTAAAAGGATTAAACTGTTTGAGTTTTATGTATATACGGAGGCAACCGTTTTGGTTGCTGCTTATTTATTATATCTCTTGTATTATGACTCATGTTTTATGTTCCGCTGAATTTTCTCTGATGTATGTATCGCTAGTGTGCCCGGTAAGGCACGATCCACGCCCGATTTTTGGGGTGTGACATAGTGGTATCGAGCGATTAATCCTCGGAAAGTGTCTACGCAGGTGTACAGTAAGTCTTGATTATCGGTGTGTTATGCACCACATCTATAATCAGAGGCTATAGGACATTTAGGATTGGTTTCCATTCTTCTCATTCCGAGATCGTGCCTTAGAGAATTTGTAAGTTGTACCCTCCGACGTATCTCGTTTTACCGATTATGCCTCCGCAGGCAACGAGCCCGAGGCGGCAAGGCAAAGGAGGTGCTGCTAGTAGATACGAGGAGTGCGAGGCGCAGCCCGAGCAATACGAGGTTGTGCTGAGACGGCGGGTTTAGCGCCGCCAAAGACCAATGAGTTTAGAGCCGCGGCCGTGGGCGATGAGACTCTGATACACGAGCCTCCACCCCATGCAGAGGCGGAGAGATGGGTTACGCGAGATGGCCCGATTGTTGGCCGTTGTGGCGAGATATGGCGACAGCCGACGCAGCAGATCCGGTTCGATGCACAGCCGTTCACCCCGAGCAGATAGTTTGAGGCTACGGACTTTCGAGTTGTAGCCCGCGAGTTTTACGTCGAGGCACGAGGATGATCCGCAGGAGTTCATCCCAGCTTCTGAATGATCACGCGGTGATCAAGGCTTCAGAGACCGAGTCTGTGACCTTTGTTCGCGGCATGCGTGATACCGCAATCGATTGGTTTGATTCATGGGAGCTTTCGGGAGAGCATGCACCTCCAGCAGATGGGATGAGTTTTCGGGGCTTTCTCACGCACTTCTTGCCTCCGCATGAGGAGGGCACGCAGGCTGCATTTTTATTCTTGAGACAGAGAGGCGACCGTCGGGAGTACAATGTCGAGTTCGATTCTTTGGCTCGATATGTCCCTGCGCTAGTTGCAGATATGGAGGATAGGGTTGCATCGCTACGTCACCGGGCTTGATGATTATATGGCCGAGTCTTGTGCGGGTGTTTCTCTTCAGCCGGGCATGGACATTGCCCGCATGCAGGCTCATGCACTAGGATGTGAGGCACGGAGGGGTCGACGGAATGACCTGGATCAGCAGAGGAGGCCGGGGCGGCAGGTCCTTTGGTGGCTTTCGAGGCGGACCGCCTCGTGAGCTAGTTATATACCCCCACCGGCATGCAGTGGTCCTCCACCGTCTTGAGAGCGGTCGGGCTCGAGGTTCAGATTTTCGGCAGAGCGGGGTGTTAACCACCGGCCACCCCTACCTCGTTGTGACCATTGTGGTAGACTCCATTTTGGAGAGTGTCGTGCTAGATTGGGAGTTTGTTTTGCATGCACAGCGGGCCATTTTTCGAGGAACTGTCCACCAAGGGAAGCGGATGTTACGACTCACCTTCGGGATCTGTGGCTGGTTTATCACCTTCTACGATGCCTGCAGTGTGCCTATGATTAGAGTGGGCAAAGAGCTTGTGTATATCCTTAACCCTCTAGAGTTTTGGTATGCTTGTTATGATGATCTCATTATTGTGTGCTATGTACGGATAGCATTGTGATATTGTGAGTTTGAAAACATGTTTAGTTGGGAGGTTACGTATGGGGGCATGGTAAGTATGAACCTTAGACTATGTCACGACTGAGACCTAGTGGTAAGGTCGTCTTGAGATTAAAGATTCGTTTTATGTTTGACTTTTATCAGAGTAGTAGTATACGTGGGATTTATTTGTGTGATAAGTCCGTGGGTAGTGTGAGATGGAAGTGGTAGCTTTCATGATGTGAATTAGTAAGATTGTTAGGATCGGGAACAAGAGTTTGGCACGGTTGTGGGTCGGGTTGAGGGCGTGATACGGTCAACCCGTAGTCGGATTAAGGTAAGTCAGTTCTGGTGGTCCCGCCGGTGGTAGGGTCACGAGGATGCTAGGCCCAAGTTTGTATGATCATCGTATGAGTTCGTGGACGCGTTCGACCAGGCGGTTCGTAAAGGCGGGAATGGCCTTAGGAAGTTTGAGGTTAGTAAGATGACCAAGTTTGGAGGTGGTGACTCCAAGGTTTTGGGAAGCTGGCGATGATGAAGTGTGGTACGTATGCTAGAAGAGTTCAAGTGTTCGAGAAGGGCACGACGAGTAAGGAAGGAAGATAACGTGTGTTATTTCGCACTGCCGCGCGTTGGCAATTTGTTAGAAGAGCTTCTTCGATATCCGTCTTGTGAAGGAACATTCGGGACGAATGTTTCTAAGGAAGGGAGAATGTTATACCGTATTTCCAGTATGTATGCGAGGGCGTGCGTGCGAGAATCTGGCGAGAAAGATTGGAAAGGAAGAAAGAGGTGATTTTTCCACGGAAAAGTTTAGGTTTTGTGAAGGAAAAAGGTTCGTTAATGGGAATTGGATTCCCAGTTTGGTATTCGGACTTCTGGAATATTAGAGAATTATGGAATTTTATTTTGGAAATGGTCACGTGGGGCCCACGGAGAAATTCTGATTTTGTAGCAGCTTTGTTTTGAGATTTCCGGTAAATTGGATATTTTCGAAGACGAAATATTCAGGCGAATCGGAGCGACACGTGTCACCCCATGGCACCTTGGCGATTTTACATTTGGGCACAACACGGTTAGAGTCGTTTTTGGCGAAGCGTTTTCGCGTAACTGCGAAGGAAAATTCCGGCTATGTCGTTTTGTTTTTGCGGATTTTTCCAGAGGCGAAACATACGGACCAACGGGAGGGTGGCGTGTGTCACCTCACAATGGAAGACAAGTGGGGCGTGACTTGGCGAAACAAGGGCAAGTTGGGCTTGATATTTGTGTAGATATTTGTGAGGGTTTTAAGGAGTAGGGTCTAGGGTGCACTTGGCTTGATCTTGGCCTTACACTTGCCTTGCACTTGGCTAGATCTTGGCCGTTGGTTGGCCTTTGGGTTTCTTATAAATACCCTCCTTGTGAAGACTTATTCATTCACTCCTCACTTTGTCTAAGTCTTGAAATCCCTCCTCCTCTAGTAGCTCTCGTCCTAAGCCTCTCCCCTCCCTCCTCCTCGTGGCCTTTGGCGAGAAGGGTTCCCCACTTTGTGGTGCTTGTAGTGGGTACCCACTGCTAGTTGTTTTAGATTATACCCTTGTTGTGGTATAGAAATACTCCTAGTATTGTTATAATGCCCAAAATACCTTAGCCTTGTACCTTGTAGTATTCCAAAGATACCTCTTTCGTAGAGTCGGAAATACTACCTTTTGTCCTTTTAGTCTCAAACCAAACCACAAGGAAATCTTCATAGTTGGTTGAAGTAATTGAGTAGAAGTTGGTTAGAACTTCTAAGGGTTGTTTGGAGTGGTTTGGAGCGCACGGAGTGGAGCTAAACCTTGCTCAGGAGCGACATTAAACTCGGATAATTTTGGGCTTATCGAGGTAATTATCTTGTCCCTCTATTGTAATTGGAAATTACATGTTTGTTAGGATATATAGTTGAAGTATACTATATATGGAACTATACTTAGTATTCGGCAATGTCTTTTGACTTAAGCTGAAGAATTAAATGAACTAAAGCGTATTTACATAGAATTTGTATTGCGATGAGCTTGTGTAGAATTGTACGTCAGGTTAGGCGTGTAAACCCCACAGTTGGCTTGGTAGCGGCCTCGATAGAGAGGAGATTTCTGCTGTTGCGGGAGGAAGTCTTCTTGAATTTTCTATAGAAAGATAGAAACTTATGTTTTGGGGTTAATAGACGTTTGTGACCTTTATAGGTGAAAGTACTAAGAGTAGCGTATTCTACTCGAGGAGTGGAAAGGGCTAGCAAGGTTGTAGTACTTGGAGCATTTTGCTTATTGTCGATAAATCGTCGCGAGGTATGTGAACCTCTTCCTATCTTTTCTAGCATGATTGTTGTGAACTATGTAATGCAGTAGACGTACATGTGCTAAGTGATCTGGTTGGTTTAAAACATAGGGTGTTATAATAGCTTTATGGGAAGTTAGTTATAACGACCTTATGTAAGTGAAAATGGTTTACTGACGTTAGAAGTTAAGAGACTTGATCTTATAAGATAAGAGACTTAACTTATTTGTTTTAATGTGGATGTTTGTGTGAAACCTCATTCGTGAGTAATGAGTACTTGGTTTTAAAGGGATAATGTTTTCACGATTTGAGTCGAATGTGTATCGTGACGACCGCTGCGGCGTTAATAAAGGAAAATGTATTGAATAATGATGTGTTGTATTAAAACCCGGTAGAAACCTCATCTGCATAGAAGCTAAGATGAGACAAAATGATATTACATTTTCTAGATCATGGTCTTTGTAATAAGATCGTTATAAACAAGAATAAACTACTCACGATATGACAGATGTTACTTAAGTGGTCTAAAAAGGAATCAAGTGATTAAGTTTGGGAACTATGAAACCATTTGAAAATGAGAAGCTTGAGTAATTGAAACTAGGCAAACTGGAACTTAGGAAAAGAATGTTGTTACTTGGTTTTGGAAAAGGAAGGTGGGTTGGTCATTCTAATACTACGGGTATCGGGTGACTTTTATAAAAGAAATGGATCTCTTTTAAAAGAACTTACGTGTAGTACTTTGGGGTTAAAACCGGACTTTGGTATAAAATGAAAGTACTTTGTGTTGTTGTGAAACTTGCTTATGCTTGTTGTTGTGAAGCTTGGCTATGCTTATTGCGATAACCTTTGTTGTGCAGCGTTGTATTTACGTATTCTGGCGTCTCGATGGAGGTCGGTTGACTTGTTGAGAACTTACTTGGGCGTCTGCGGTGGCGGAGAAATTCCGCAGTGCGTTCTGTTGATAGTATTATTGTTGTTAATCACTTTGGACATCTTGCGACGATCGTAGCGCGCGGGTATGCTTCCATTTTGGTTAAGGTCTTGTGGTTAATCGCTTTGGATATCTTGACACGATCGTGGCGCGCGGGTATGTTTCCATTTGATTATCGCGCTTGTGATTTCCTTTTGGACATCACGACACGATCGTAGCGCTGCGGGTATCGTCCATTTGGAATGTCGTCTATTGTTTCCCTCTGGACATCTTGACCACGATCGTAGCGCGCGGGTATCGTCCATTGGAAAGTTGTCTTATTGTTTCCCTTTGGACATCTTGACACGATCGTAGCGCGCGGGTATGCTTCCATCTGGATTCTTTGTCTTGTTGTTGAGTCACATGGACATGTCTACACCGTCTGATATTTAGGGCGTGCGGCCGTGATCGACCACGATTGATGTTGTGGGCGTGAGACCCGTAGTTATATTGGAGTGATAGTATTTTATGTTGTGAGCGTAGTTTGGTTATCATACATGTCTCTGCTTTATATAGACTAGTATGATTTCATTTCTGATATTATGCAGTTTCACATACTTGGTACTGTTATCTTGACCTCCTTGAGGCTGCGTTCATCTGCGGTAGAGTACATCGATCGTGGATCCTCGCTCTTGGGATCACGATTCAGTAGCATTTGAAGCTCCGTTTCTCGGAGGCTTATCTTTTAGTAGGTGTTCCACGAGTTGTAAGTTCTTGTACATTGAGGGTATGGCGAGCCTGTCCGTCATAGTCGTGTATATCTTAAGTGCAGTAATGCTTGTTGTGGCGGGGTTGTAAAAAGTTAAAGCATTGAGTTTTATGTATATCTGAAGGCAACCGTTTTGGTTGCTTTGTTTATTTATTATATCTCTTGTATAATGACTCATGTTTTATGTTCGCTGATTTTCTCGATGTATGTATCATTTAGGGTGCGGGGTAAGGCACGATCCGGGCGATTTTCGGGTGTGACACTTGAGTAGTGAAACTAGGCAAGCTGGAACTTAGGAAAGAATGTTGTTACTTGATTTTGAAAAGGAATGTGGGTTGGTCATTCTAATACTACGGTATCGGGTGACTTTGATAAGTAATGGATCTCTTTTAAAGAATTTAACGTCACGTAGTACTTTAGGAGTTGAAACCGGACTTTGGCATAAAAATGAAGGTACTTTGAGTGATGTGAAACTTGCCTATGCTTGTTGTGGTGAAACATTCCTATGCTTGTTGTTGTGAAACTTGCCTATGCTTGTGATGATAGCCTTTGTTGTGCAAGTGTGGTGTTTTACGTATTCTGCGTCTCGATAGAGGCGGTTGGTAGTTGAGGTTTCTTCTTGTTCGGCTGGGTATCAGGTGGTCGACTCTGCGTACTTGCCGTCTCGTGGATTCGGCCTTGGTATCGGTAGTCGACCCTCGCGCTTGCCCGGTCGATTATAATGCGAAGTTTCGTAATCTGACCTTGGTCCACAGTGGTCGACCCTCGTACTTGCCCGGTCGGTGCGTGGCCGGCCAGTATCCGATGATCGGCTCTCGCACTTGCCGTGTCGGCCGTGTTTTGGTTGCATTGTATTATTAGTGCGGTCGGATCACGGTAGTTATCTTGTCTGTCACGGTTTTATAACAAGTGGGACATGGTGTTCATGTATAATCCTTGGTATTGTTATGTCATAAAGCTAGCGATGAGGAAGAAATTCCACGCACAGTGATAATTTGGAGGCGTGAGTCCACTGTCTTGATATGGCGGTTATATGTTATATCTGTAGTTTGGTCATCATACATGTCTCGCTTTATATAGACTATTATGATTTCATTTCTGATATTCTGATTTCACATACTTAGTACTGTTGTCTTGACCTCGCCCGGGGCTGCGTTAAATCTGCCGCGGTAGAGGTGCATCGGTATCGATCCGCGTTTAGGATCTCATTTCAGCGTTTTGGGAAGCTCAGTTCCGTGGAGGCTTATCTTTGGTATGTTACCACAGTCAGTAAGTTACAGTACGTTCGGGGTATGGCGGGGCCACTGTCCGTCATAGTTGTTAATATAAATCTTAAGTGCAGCAATCTTGTTGTGGCGGGGTTGTAAAAGGATTAAGCTATTAGGTTTATGTATATCAAGGCAACTGTTTTGGTTGGCCTGTTTATTTACTATATCTCTCATTTCATGTGTAAAGTTTTTTTTTCCGCTGGTTTTTCTCTGATGTTGTATCACTAGGGTGCCCGGGGTAAGGCACCAGTGACGGGCCCAATTTTCGGGGCGTCACAGTAGAAGTATAGGAATAAGTATTAAATACTTAGAAGGATATTGCAGAATAGAATTGAACTGTTATCACAGTATAAGGGTTTAAAAGATGAATAATAGAACTGTACTTACATGTGAATTTGTTTCCTGATGAACTTGAGTAGCTCGCGGGTAGGAAGTCTTGCCCGAATGACCATAGAATAACGAACCCTCTGCTTAGAACTTTTGTATGCGATCTGATGCGGGCGTTGATAGGCGTGTTGGATATTATGAGTCGATACTCTGCGCGACATATTGACTTGGCGGGAGGTTTTCGCCGAGAAGGTATGTGATTCTTCCTAAAGCATGATATTTTACAATATATATGATGCGGTAGGCGTCGTGTGTTAAGCGAATAATAACTACGGCAATGTCTTTGACTTAAGCTGAATAATACTTACGGCGATGCCTGGCTTAAGCTGAATAACAACTGCAGCAATGCCTCACGGCTTAAGCCTGAATAATAAAGAACTGAAAACATTTCAAAGGAATACTGAATCATTTTTTAACAGAAGAGTAACATTTGGTTTTAAAAGCTTAAGAGTTATACTAGCTTTATGGGAGGTTAGGTATAACGGCAGAGTGATAAAAGAACGATTTATTGATTTAAGGAAATAAGAGACTTGACTTATTATACTAATATGAATTTTGTTAAAAAGTGTGAAACCTCATTAGTGAGTAATTAGTATTTTTGGTTTTCAAAGGAATGATGTTTTACCAATCGGAATAAATGTCGAACAAACCACGTGGCGCTAATAAAGGAATTATTTTGACTAATAAGGTATTATTAAAACTAGTAGAAACTTCCATCTGCATAGGAGCTAAGATGAGACAAAAGGATATTACATTTACTAGATCATGACTGCTGTAATAAGATTGTTACGAATAATAATAACCTACTCACACTTAGGGTATATGTTTCTCAAATTGTTTTAAAGGATTAAAACTATGAACTACAAACCACTTTCGAAAATGAGAAACTTGAGTAATTGAAATTAGGCAAACTTGAGCGTTAGGAAAAGAATGTTGTTACTTGATTTTACAAGGAGAAGTGTTTTAATGTACTTGAAAGATAATTACTCTATTTTTATACTACGGTTATTGTGTGACTTTTGTAAAAAAGCGGATCTTTTAAAAAGTAATACATGAAGTACTTTGGGGCTAACAACCGAACTTGTTATCATAATGTAGAAAGTACCTTGTGTGAATAACTTGATTGTATTGATTTGTGATAGTCTTGTAATATTTTCTTGTTGGTGGATAAGTAAACATGTTAGGATCTTCGTGAGTTAGTATCTTGTGATATTTGTGTAAAGGGGTTTTCCTTGTTGTGCTTATGTTGTTTAGCAATAATCGGTTATGTTGATATTATATCATTCATAACTCAGGGGTTAAGCCGCCCTCCGTCACGGGGTAGACTTCAGCGGGTCGATGGACTATGATTCGAGAATACCTTATGCAGTGCAGTATGGCCTATGCGGGCTGCGGGAGTTCGAGTTAGTATCGGCCGCTTGTGGTCATGCGGTTCTTGTAGCCATGCGGACGACGAGTCTAGGGCGGCTGCGGGAGTAGCTACCCTCGATGCGGGGTTATACCTCATGCGGGCCTATCTGTTTGGCCTATGCGGGCTGCGGGAAGTTCGAGGACTAGATGCGCACATTAGATCTGCGGGCGAGTGGCGGCTTTGATCATGTGACGATGCAAAGACAGATCTCATAATCTGATTTATGACCTTGTTGGTGCGTGGGTTTTAGTAGTCGGCTACGCCTTACATTTACCGCGGTTATTGTGATGACTTTGAGGCATGAGTCACGACTTGACATATCGCTTATTTATTGTGAGCGTAGTTTTGGCTTATCATACATGTCTCACGCCTTATATAGACTACTATGATTTCATTCTGATATTTTGATTTCACACTTGGTACTGTTATGCGGACCTCCTTGGGGCTGCGTTCATCTGCGGTAAAGGTACTCTCTGTTGATCCTCGTTCTTAGGATCACGCTTGGCGTTGGGAAAGCTCCGTTTCTCGGAAGCTTAGCATTTTGGTATGGTCCATCGTTGTAGATATTCGTATTCGGGGTATGGCGGGCCTGTCCGCCATTGTTGTTTTAAACTCTTAGAGTGCATGTAGACTGTTGTAAGGTTGGGATATGGCATTCATTTTGGGTTATTTATATACATTATGCCGAAAGGCAACTTTTTCGAAGCGTATCTTATTTATCTTGTTTCATATCTTGGTTGTTTTATATTCCGGTTTTTCTCGATGTATGACTACTTGGGTGCGGGTAAGGCACGATCCACGAACCCAGGCAGTCGTGACAAAAGTGGTATCGAGCGATTAATCCTCGGAAAGTGTCTGACCGTATCTAGTAAGTCTTGATTATCGGTGTGTTGTGCACCACACCAATAATCGTGAGGCTATAGGATATTTAGGATTGGTTTCCATTCTTCTCACTCTGAGATCGTGCTCTAGAGGCGTGTTATAAGTTGGACCCCTCTAACGTATTCCTTTCCTTTACGGTGATGCCTCGCGCCAGACCTCGGGCCCGAAGGCAAAGCGGCCGAGGAGGCTGCGAGTAAATCTGAGAGATTTAGAAGCACAGGCCCAATCATCACTGAGGTGATGCTTCATGCGAGGGAGTTACGAGGCGTCGCGGCAGCATGAAGTTTAGCCTGCGGCGATTCCTCTGCGGTCATGACATCTGGACTTTCGATTCCACGGCTTGGAGCGAAAATATGGATTGGAAGGAGAGCGGCCTGTTGCTAGCAAAGGACTTGGCGGCCAGTATTTTATGTACCGGTATTCCAAGGATATTGATGCTTATCTAAAGAAGGGTTGTGAGGAGTAGCTCTTGATCGAGGGCGAGCGAGCTTGCGTTCGGGATTATGTGCGTGGTGAGAGAGGTAGAGATCGGCCAGTGGCCAAAGGCGGCGAGAAGAGGGCCCGATTGGCGGGGATCATTTGGTAACTCTCGGCGAATCGCCTCGGCCAGCGAATTAGACATGCGCCTCGCCCGGTCTGAGTGTCCCTCGCGAGTTGATTTTCCTCGGTGTTCCGCAGTGTGGCGGTGTAAATCCGGGAAGTGCGTCTTTTTGCGGTGCTTGTTTTTATTGCGGCCGTCGAGGGCCGTATAGCGAGGAATGTTCTATGAGGAAGGATACAAATGCGAGGACTCGGCTACTAGACCGATTGTGGATCACGGTGGTTCGGAGAGGAGGGTGTAAGCGAGAGGCCACCCGCTCGGTGTGGCCGTTGTGGTCGATGTCATCATGGGAGTGTCGTTCTTGCGTCGGCTTGTTATGTTTGCGGCAGCGGGGCCATTTGCGAGGAATTGTCCAGGCCAAGGGTGGTGCGGATGTAGAGACTCGGCCCGAGGATCGTGGATAGTTCATCACCTTCCCGGTATGCGCCCGAGCGGGTTTGATTAGAACGACCTAAGGAAGTCGGCGTAGATCTGGTATATCCTTAACCGCTTTAGAGATTTATATGTGTAGCGAATATCTTAAGTATTATTTTGAGATAGCATTGTGTTAAGCGTGATTGGGAATCATGATTAGTTAATCGGGAAAGATTGGGGATAGAAAGTGGGAGCCTTAGGATGTGTGCGTAGAGACCTTAGAGGCGAGGCCATCTTTGGTAAAGAATTACCGTGTTTGACCGCTTGTCGAGTGCATAGTATCGTGAGATATTTTGTGGGATGAATCACGAGTAATGTGGAATGGAAGAGGGTAGAAGACGCTAGGTTTTAAATAACGTGATTGGTGAGATTATTAGAATCGGGGAGCTAGTGTTTTGCGTTGCGGGTTGGGTTGAGGCCGTGTGGCGGGTCGACCGTGGCTTTGTTTGGTGGTGAGGTCAGTTTTGGTGGTCCCGGGTGGTAGGGTCACTAGGGTGTTAGGCCCAGTTTAGTTAACCAGCGTGCGAGTTCGTGGATACGTTCGACCGATGGTCGGGCCGAGGAGGTCGGCCGTCTTGTCTTCTAGCAAAGGCAGTGTACTCGGTAGTAAGTTGCGAGATGATTATTTGAGAAAGGTTGTAAGGCTGCGGTGCTACCTTCACCTTATGATGACAGTGGAGCCAGTGCTGTTTCCTTTTTGGAAGTTTTACGAGCGGGGTTAAGAACTCGAGTAAGTCTGAGAATCGCGTTCGCCTCGGGCGATGTTTGGATTTCGGGAGTAGTTATGGGGATTGTTGTCTCTGTAAAGGAATGTTTAAGCTACCATTTTCGATTCGGATGTCGCCTTAGGAAGCCTTGTAGGGGCGGAAGTATACGTTCGTTGCCGTCGATTGGTTCGATGTTGGCGAGTTCGAATAGTTAGTTGAGTTTGTTCCGGTAATTTGTGGATAGGGTGTGATGAGTTTTGGAAAGCGAGAGAAACTTAGCGTGTTACTTTGGGCCTTTTGAGTTCATGTGAAGATTAGGCGGGTTGCCTATATGTTAGCATTGCCGTCCGACTTAGGAAGCGATGCGTCCGATCTTCGTATTGTTATGTTGGGAAAGTATCGAAATCCACCAGTGTTCGATTAATGATGACCACGTTAGAGATAGTAACCGAGATTTGGAAACTAGCGATATGAAGGGTGGTAAGAGTTCGGCGTACAAGAAGTGTCGACATCCTCGAGGATCATGGCGGCCGGTACCATTTGTTGGGTCGTCGAGGCAAGGCTCGCGACAAAGTGACAAAAGTGGTATCACGGCGAGTAAGGAAGAACGAGCATGTATTACGAGCATAGGTGTGATCATTCGTTTGTAAAGAGTAGGGCGAAGGAGTATCTTTTTAGATTTTGGTAGGAGTTTTTGTGATAGAGGTGATTCCTCGTGGACTTGGAGATAAGTATGCGCTTGTTGTGTAGTGACCAGGTGTGGCATGGTTGTTTCAGTAAGTATACCAGTAAGGACTATACTGTCGCATGTTTGTTTTGATACCTAGAAGGAAAATTCGGGACGAATGTTTCTAGAGGAGAATGTTATACCCGTAGTTTCAAGGTATGTATGCGAGGGCGTGCGTGCGAGAATCTGACATGGAATGGAATGGAAGAAAGAGGTGATTTTCCACGGAAAAGTTTCGGTTTTGTGAAGGAAAAAGATTCGTTAATGGGAATTGGATTCCCAGTTTGGTATTCGGACTTCTTGGAATTTTAGAGAATTATGGAATTTTATTTTGGAAATGGTCACGTGGGGCCACGGGAGAAAATTCTGATTTTGTAGGCCCACTTTGTTTTGAGATTTTGGCCATTGTGGATATTTTGGAAGATGAAATATTTTGGGCCAGTAGGAGGCGAAGCGTGTCACCCCTGTAGTTGGCTTGGGCGAATTCCACTTTGTACAACACGTTTAGAGTCGTTTTTCGACGAAACAAATTACACAACAAGCGTAGGATAAATTCCCGCTATTTCATTTGTAAGTTTTGCGAAATTTTACGAGAGACGAAAAAATTTGGACCAACGAGAAGGCGACACTTGTCACCTGGTTGATGGATGTTACACGGCATTGAGGCCAATTGGATGACAATTTTTGTCAAGTAGTTGGTAGGATATTTTGTGTGCAAGTTGGCCAAGGACACTTGCCTAAATCCACACCCTACACTTGCCTTGCACTTGGCATAATCTTGGCCATTGGTTGGCCGTGTCTTGACTATAAATACCACTTGTTGAAGAGTTATTTCATCTAAATTGAGCAATCTATCTAAGTCTCAAATCCCTCCTCTCCCTCTTGTTGTTTCGTCCAAACACACCTCCCCTTTTGAGAAGCCCTGGCAGAGCAACCCCATACAAAGCTAGCCTAGCCGAAACACTACCCCATAATGGTAGAAAAGTTGCCTTAGTATTGTTATAATGCCCAATTACCTAGCCCAAATCCTTAGTCCTTAGTAGAAGTTGTGAAGAACTTCTAAGGTTTTCTTAGACTCTGAGCGCACAACTTAGGAGCTAAACCTTGCTCAGCGTGACTTTTATCTAGGATATTATTGGGCTTACAGGGTAAATAACCTTATCCTCCTTTTGTAATTAGAATATATATACTGTAGAAGTATAGGAATAAGTATTAAATACTTAGAAGGATATTGCAGAATAGAATTGAACTGTTATCACAGTATAAGGGTTTAAAAGATGAATAATAGAACTGTACTTACATAGGACTGTTTTCACAGTAGACTTGAGTAGCTCACCGGGTAGGGAAGTGCTGCCCAAATGACCATAGAATAACGAACCCTCTGCTTAGAACTTTGTACGATGCTGATGCGGGCGTTGATAGGCGTGTTGGTATTATAGGTCGATACTCTGCGCGACATATTCAACTTGGCGGGAGGTTTTCGAGAAGGTATGTGATTCTTCCTAAAGCATGATATTTTACAATATATATAGTATGCGGTGACGTACGTGTTAAGCGAATAATAACTACGGCAATGTCTTTGACTTAAGCTGAATAATACTTACGGCAATGCCTGGCTTAAGCACGAATAACACTGCGGTGATGCCTCAAACTTAAGCTGAATAATAAGAAGCGAAAACATTTCAAAGGAATCTTGAATCATTTTTAAGCGGAAGAGTAACATTTGGTTTTAAAAGCTTAAGAGTTATACTAGCTTTATGGGAGGTTAGGTATAACGGCTTAAGAGTGATAAAAGAACGATTTATTGATTTAAGGAAATAAGAGACTTGACTTATTATACTAATATGAATTTTGTTAAAAGTGTGAAACCTCATTAGTGAGTAATTAGTATTTTTGGTTTTCAAAAGGAATGATGTTTTACCAATCAGAATAAATGTCGAACAAACCACGTGCTAATAAAGGAATTATTTTGACTAATAAGGTATTATTAAAACTAGTAGAAACTTCCATCTGCATAGGAGCTAAGATGAGACAAAAGGATATTACATTTACTAGATCATGGTCTTTGTAATAAGATTGTTACGAATAATAATAACCTACTCACACTTAGGGTATATGTTTCTCAAATTGTTTTAAAGGATTAAAACTATGAACTACAAACCCTTTGAAAATGAGAAACTTGAGTAATTGAAATTAGGCAAACTTGAGCGTTAGGAAAAGAATGTTGTTACTTGATTTTACAAGGAGAAGTGTTTTAATGTACTTGAAAGATAATTACTCTATTTTTATACTACGGTTATTGTGTGACTTTTGTAAAAGCGGATCTTTTAAAGAGTAATACATGAAGTACTTTGGGGCTAACAACCGAACTTGTTATCATAATGTAGAAAGTACCTTGTGTGAATAACTTGATTGTATTGATTTGTGATAGTCTTGTAATATTTTCTTGTTATTGGATAAGTAAACATGTTAGGATGCTACGTGAGTTAGTATCTTGTGATATTTGTGTAAAGGGTTTTCCTTGTTGTGCTTATGTTGTTTAGCAATAATCGGTTATGTTGATATTATATCATTCATAACTCAGGGGTTAGCGCCCTCCGATCGGGGTAGACTCAGTGGTCGATGGACTATGATTCGAGAATACCTTATGCGGTGCAGATGGCCTATGCGGGCTGCGGGAGTTCGAGTTAGTATCGGCCTTGTGGTCATGCGGTTCTTGTAGCCATGCGGACGACGAGTCTAGGGCGCTGCCGGAGTAGCTACCCTCGATGCGGGGTTATACCTCATGCGGACCTATCTGTTTGGCCTATGCGGGCTGCGGGAAGTTCGAGGACTAGATCGCGCATTAGATCTGCGCGAGTGGCGGCTTTGATCATGTGATGATGCAAGCGGATCTCGTAATCTGATTTATGACCTTGTTGAGTGCGTGGGTTTTAGTAGTCGGCTACGCCTTCGCACTTACCCGTGCGGTTCTATTGTGATGACTTTGAGGCGCATGAGTCCACGACTTGACATGGCTTATTTATTGTGGTATGTAGTTTTGGCTTATCATACATGTCTCCGCCTTATATAGACTACTATGATTTCATTTCGATATTTTGATTTCACATACTTGGTACTGTTATGCGACCTCGCCCGGGGCTGCGTTCATCTGCGCAGTAAAGTACTCTCTGTGATCCGTTCTTAGGATCACCGCTTGACGTTAGAAAGCTCCGTTTCTCGGAAGCTTAGCATTTTGGTATGGTCCCTGTCGTTGTAGATATTCGTATTCAGGTATGGCGGGGCCCTGTCCCGCCATTGTTATTTAAACTCTTAGAAGTCTGTAGACTGTTGTAAGGTTGGGATGTAATCGTCATTTTGGGTTATTTATATACATTATGCGAAAGGCAACTTTTTTTCGAAGCGTGTCTTATTTATCTTTGTTTCATATCTTGGTTGTTTTATATTCATTGGTTTTCTCGATGTATGACTACTTGGGTGCCGGGTAAGGCACGATCCACGGAGCCCGGGCAGTCGTGACACCACGTGGTGTTGTCTCGTATAAATACCCCCATCTTGGTAGAAATACTCTCAAAGTATTGTTATAATGCCCAAATTACCTTAGCCGTATACCTTGTAGTATTCTAAGGTTATACTTGTCTGAAAAGCCCGAAATACTATTATACTTCCCTTAGTCACAAAACCAAAACCTAAGGAAAATCTCCATAGTTGGTTGGAGTATTAAGTAGAAGTTGGTTAGAACTTCTAAGGGTTGTGTGGAGCGAATTCGGGCGCACGAGTAGGAGCTAAACCTTGCTCAGGATCGACATTTAAACTCGGATAATTTTGGGCTTATCGAGGTAAACACTCTTGACCTTCTATTGTAATTGAAAATTACATGTTGTTAGAATATATAGTTGAAGTATACTATATATAGAAATGAAGCGTAGTTATCGGCAATGTCTTTTGACTTAAGCTGAATTATAAGAAACCTTTTGAAAGAAGAGTCTTTGAATCTGTAATTACATAGGACCGTATTCTGATGGACTTGTGTAGCTTTTACGTGTGATAGAATTGTGCACGTCCGGTTTAGGCGTACAACCCCACGGTTGGCTTGGTAGCGGCCCAGATAGAGGAGGAGATTTCTGCTGTTGGGGAGGTCTTTCAATTTTACGTAGAATGTTCTAAGATTAGACACAGATGTTAATAAGCGCCTTGGCCTTATAGGTTGAAGTACCATGCGTGGCGCGATCTACTTGGCTTAGGAGTAGTCGGCGGTTTGAGGTACTTGGGCGTTTTGCTATTAGTCGATAATCGTCGCGAGGTATGTGAACCTCTTCCTACCTTTTCTAGCATGATATGTGTATAACTATGTAGTACGGTGAGCGTACATGTGTTAAGCGTATTTGATTGGTTTGAAACATAAAAGTGTTATAACGGCTCTATGGGAAGTTGGTTATAACAGCTTTATGTAAGTAAGAAAATGCTTTATGGTTTTAAAAGGTAACTGATTTGACTTATAACTGACTTGATGTGTAATAATAAAGAATCTTGAAGTACTTGAAAGAATCTTTGAATCATTTTTAATGAAGAATAATACTTGGTTTTGAAAACATAAGAGTTATACTAGCTTTATGGGAAGTTAGGTATAACGTCTTAAGAATGGTAAAATGAATGGTTTATTGATCTTAAAAGATAAGAGACTTAACTTGTTTTACTTGGTAATTAACATTTTGTTAGAAAATGTTGTAAAACCTCATTCGCGAGTAATGAGTACTTGATTTTAAAAGCAATAATGTTTCTTGATTTCGGAAATCAGAATAAGTATCGAACAAACCACAACAGCGCTAATAAAGGGAAATGTTTTGACTAATAATGTATTAGTAAAATCATTAGAAACTTCCATCTGCATAGAAACTAAGATGAGACAAAATGATGTTACATTTCCTAGATCATGGCTGCTTAAATAAGATTGTTATAAACAAGAATAACCTACTCACGTATCAGACATATGTTTCTCAAATTGCTTTTAAAGGAGAATTATATCATTAAGTGATTAAAATTATGAACTACGAACCCTTTCGAAAATGAGAAACTTGAGTAATTGAAATTAGGCAAACTTGAAACATCTGGAAAAGAATGTTGTTACTTGATTTCTGAAGAAGTGTTACGATTTACTTGAAGGATAATCACTCTATTTTCATATACTACGGGTATTGTGTGACTTTTGTAAGCAACGTATCTTTTAAAAGATAATGTATGAAGTACTTTGGGAATAGATGCCGATCTTGTTAATCATATATTAGAATGTACCTTGTGTGTATAACTTGATTGTGTTGGTTTGTGATAGCCTTGTAATACTTTCTTGTTGATTTGATAAGTAAACATGTTAGGATGCTACGTGTGTTAGTGTCTTGTAACGTTGGTATAAGAGAGTATTCTTGTTGTGCTTATGTTGTTTAACGATAAGCTGTTATGTTAGTATAATATCACTCACCTCTTGACATATTTAGGAGGTTAGGCGCCTCCGATGCGGGGTAGACTTCGGTGATGCAGGACCGTGATTCGAGAATACCTCATGCGGGTCAAGGGATCCATGCGGAACTACGGAGTTCGAGTTAGTTTGCGGCCCTTGTGGTCATGCGGTCTCTGTGGCCATACGGATTGCGGGTCGGGGCGATGCGAGTAGCTACCCTCGATGCGGGGTTACATACCTATGCGGGCCTATGAGTGGCCTATGCGGACTACGGAGTCGAGTTAGGCTTGCATGGTGATACCACGGGCAATTGGCCTGCCGATCATTCGCAGCCTAGAAAAGACACATTCTGATTTACCTATTGTTGCTCTTGTTTATGATGTGTATGTGCGATTACCTTGGTTGTTTCATACATACTTGCAAAACTGATTTTAAAATGATATGTTTTCATTTAAGTACTTTCTGATTTCACATACTTGGTACTGTTATCGACCTCCTTGAAGTGCGTTCATACGCGAGTTGAGGTACACGATCGTTGATCCTAGTTCTCGGGTCACGATTCGGCGTATGGGAAGCACCGTTTCTCGGAGGCTTATCGGTGGTATAGTCCCTGTCGTTGTAGGTATTTACATTCGAGGTATGGCGGGGCCTGTCCGCCATTGTTGTCATATCTTTCTTAGAAGTGCATGAAATCTTGTTGTGGGCGAGTTGTAATGGGATATAGCGTTCGGTTTAAATTGATCTATATATATATGCGTAAAGCAAGTTTTCTCGATTACTATTTCTTACTTCATAATATTTTCATGTCTTGTTTTATGTTCGTGATTACTCGATGTTGTATCACTAGGGTGCGGGGTAAGACACGATCCACGGGCGGGTTGAGTCGTGACAAAAGTGGTATCGAGCGATTAATCCTCGGAAAGTGTCTCTGACCGTGTCGATGAAGTCTTGATTATCGTTGTGTTGTGCACCACACCAATAATCGTGAGGCTATAGGATATTTAGGATTGGTTTCTATTCTTCTCACTCTGAGATCGTGCCTTAGAAGGTGTTGTAAGTTGGACCTCTCACGTATTTCTTTCCACTGCAGTTATGCCTCCGCGTAGGCAACCGGGAGGGCAAAGCGGCCGGAGGCTGCGAGTAAGTCTGAGTGTCACGTAGGCACAGCCCAATCATCACACAGGTGGTGCTTCATTCGGGAGTTCTGCGGCGTCACTAAGCCCAGCGAGTTTAGCCGCGGCGGCGGTTCTCTGCGGCCATGATGTTTGAACCTTCGATTCCGGCCAGAACAGAGAATATAGATTGCAAAAGCGACCACATTACTAGCTATGGATTTGGCTACCGAGAGTATACCGATGTACGCGAGTCTTGAAGACTATCTAATAGAGGTTGTGCAGAAGTAATTCTTGATTAGGCTTGAGCATGGCCACGTATGCGGGCTTATGCGCGGCGAGCCAAAAGCGTAGAGATCGGCGGGTTAACGAAGGGCGGCGAGAAGGGCGAGCGGCGAGTCCTTTGGTAACTTTCGAGGCAAGTCGCCTCACCAGCAGATTATATATGCACCTCCGCCGTGCAGAGTGGTCTTCCACGGATTTCAGGACGTTCGGGGTATGCAGGAGTTGGTCAGAACTCCAGAGTTTTTGGTTCACAGCTACACGTAGGCTCGGCGGCCGGATTCGATTTTCCCGGTGTTCACGATGTGGCGTCGTCCGGGAATGTCATCTTTTAGTTGGTACTTGTTTTACCTGCGGCCGTCAGGGCCATGGGTCGAAAGGATGTCCTAGTAGGAGGACTTAACCTTTAGGATCGGTGGGTAGTTCGTCATCTCCCCTAGCTATGTGCCCTACGGGGTAGGTTTGTTTAGAACGACTAAGGAGAGTGAAGCGATGAATCAGTATATCCTTAACCCTCTAGAGCTCAGTATGTATGATAAGATGGGTATATCATAAGTGTTATGTTCTGATAGCAGTGTGTAATTAGTGATTAGAAATCATGGTTCAGTAACCGGGGAAGATTGGGGGATAGAGAAAGTGTGAGCCTTAGAGTGTTATACGTAGAGACCTTAGAGGTAAGGCCATCTCGAGTAAAAGACGTATGTTTATGTTTGACCCTTATAGGAGTGCATAGTGCACGTGAGCTATGTTTATGGGATAAGTCCCTGAGTAGTGTGGAATGAAAGAGGTTAGTGAGCTAAGAAGACCGCTAGGTTTTCGTAACATGATTAGTGAGAGTTTTCCTTCGGGGAGCTAGCGTTTTGCGCGTTGCCGGGTCGGGTTGAGGCCACGTTGCGGGTCAACCCGCGGCATGTATGGTGGTGGGGTCAGTTTGTGGTGGTCCCGCCGGGTGGTAGGGTCATGAGGGTGTTAGGCCCAAGTTTAGTTAACCAGCGTACGAGTTCGTGGATGCATTCGACCAGTAGTCGGGCCGATGAGGTCAGCCCGTCTTATCTTTTAATCCAAACCGTGTACTCGGTGGTATGTTGCGAGGCGTTATATCAGAAAGGTTGTAAGGCTGCACGGGGTGCCTACCTTTACCTTATGATGACAGTGGAGCCAGTGATTCTGTTTCTTTTGGAAGTTTTACCAGCGGGATTAGGAACTCAGGTGAGTCTCCGTATCGTATTCGCCCTCGGGCCAGTGTGTGGATTTCAGGGGTAGCTGTAAGGATTGTTGTCTCCTGTTGAGGGAGTGTTTTAGTAGCTATCATCTCAGTATTAGGATGTCGCTTTATGACGCCTTGCAGGGCGGAAGTGTAAGTCGCCGGTCGATTGGTTCGATGTTGGCAAGATTCAGATAGTTGGTTCAGGCTTGTTCCGGTGATTTGTGGATAGGGTAACGCTTGTCTAGAAGAGGTTGGCAGCTCAGAGAAATCGTGCGGATAATCGGCGACGACGCTGAGAGTTCAGGATTGACGGTCGGTCTTCTTGAAAGTACCACCCTGGGTTGGGTGTGGCGAGTTTTGGAAAACAGAGGGAACTTAGCCCGAGTTACTTTGGGCCGCACGAGTTCATGTGAAGAATAGGCGGGTTGCCTATAGGTTAGCTTTTGTCGTCCGACTTAGGAGGCAATCGTCCGGTCTTCGTATTGTTATGATCGGGAAAGTATCGGAGATCCATCCGAGTGTTCCGGTTAATGATGACCACGTTAGAGATAGTAACCAGAGTTTTTGGAATCAAGCGATGTCGAAATGTGGTAAGAGTTCGAGTGTACATGACCTCGGGGATCGCATGCAGCCGGTACCATTTGTTAGGTCGCGGGTGACACTAGAACCTCGCGGCAAAGTGACAAAAGTGGTATCACGAAGAGTAAAGGAGAAGCGAGCATGTATGGCGGCATAGATGTGATCATTTCTTTTGTAAGGAGAAGGTGCGAAGGAAGTATATTTTAGACCCGGAGAGAGGTGTTTGTGGTGATGTTAGAGGTGATTCCTCGTGGACTTGGATGTAAGAATTTGCGCGGATGTTTTACGTGGCGGTGTGGCAGATCGTCCTCGTAAGTATAGTAGTGAAGACTATCTTGTGGCGTTTGTTTCGAGACTTAGAAAGAACATTGGGACGAATGTTTCTAAGAGGAGAATGTTATACCGTATTTCGGAGTATATGCGTGGGGCGTGCGTAGAAAATTCGAACTTCAAATAGGCTTGGCGAATTATTTTCACAACACCCGGTTAGAGTCGTTTTTCGACGAAACGTTTTGACAGCTTTTGTAGGGAAAAATATGGCTATGTCATTTACAAATTTTGCGGATTTTTAGAGGCGAGCGTGTTGGACCAGCGAGGCGCCACTTGGCACCTCTCATTGGCGAGAATTATGGGGCGGCACATGGGACGATTTGGCCATTGTTTTGGTCAAGGGGTTGGTAGGATATTTTGGTGGTAGATGGATAAAGTGCACTTGGCATGATCATGGCCCTACACTTGCCTTGCACTTGGCATGATCTTGGCCATTGGTTGGCCTTTGCTAGACCTATAAATACCCCTCTTTGATGACTTCTTCATCCATTCCACAAAGTTTCTAAGTCTTGAAAGCTTTCCCTCTCCTTGTTGTGTTTCGTCAAACACCCCCCTCCCCTTGAGGCCCTCTTGGCGAGCCCATCCACGCTTGGCGAGTACCCCACAGTGGGGGTAGGTAGGGTATACCACTTGTGGTGTTGTCTCGTATAAATACCCATCTTGGTAGAAATACTCTCAAAAGTATTGTTATAATGCCCAAATTACCTTAGCAGTATACCTTGTAGTATTCTAAGGTTATACTTGTCTGAAAAGCCCGAAATACTATTATACTTCCCTTAGTCACAAAACCAAAACCTAAGGAAAATCTCCATAGTTGGTTGGAGTATTAAGTAGAAGTTGGTTAGAACTTCTAAGGGTTGTGTGGGAGTCGGAGCGCACGAGTAGGAGCTAAACCTTGCTCGGGATCGATATTTAAACTCGGATAATTTTGGGCTTATCGAGGTAAACACTCTTGACCTTATTGTAATTGGAAATTACATGTTGTTAGAATATATAGTTGAAGTATACTATATATAGAAATGAACGTAGTTATCGGCAATGTCTTTTGACTTAAGCACGAATTATAAGAAACCTTTTGAAAGAAGAGTCTTTGACTGTAATTACATAGGACCGTATTCTGATGAGCTTGTGTAGCTTTTACGTGTGATAGAATTGTGCGTCAGGTTTAGGCATAACCCCTGGTTGGCTTGGTAGCCGGCCAGATAGAGGAGGAGATTTACGCTGTTGTTGAGGGGAGGTCTTTGCGAATTTACGTAGAATGTTCTCTGATTAGACCTAGATGTTAATAAGCGCTTGTGGCCTTATAGGTTTAAGTACCTTGCGTGGCGCGATCTACTTGGCTTAAGGAGTAGCCAAGCGGTTTGAGGTACTTGGGCGTTTTGCTATTAGTCGATAATCGTCGCGGTATGTGAACCTCTTCCTACCTTTTCTAGCATGATATGTGTATAACTATGTAGTACGGTAGACGTACATGTGTTAAGCGTATTTGATTGGTTTGAAACATAAAAGTGTTATAACGGCTTTATGGGAAGTTGGTTATAACAGCTTTATGTAAGTAAGAAAATGCTTTATGGTTTTAAAAGGTAACTGATTTGACTTATAACTGACTTGATGTGTAATAATAAAGAATCTTGAAGTACTTCAAAAGAATGCTGAATCATTTTTAACAGAAGAATAATACTTGGTTTTGAAAACATAAGAGTTATACTAGCTTTATGGGAAGTTAGGTATAACGTCTTAAGAATGGTAAAATGAATGGTTTATTGATCTTAAAAGATAAGAGACTTAACTTGTTTTACTTGGTAATTAACATTTTGTTAGAAAATATTGTAAAACCTCATTCGCGAGTAATGAGTACTTGATTTTAAAAGCAATAATGTTTTACTGATTTCGGAAATCAGAATAAGTATCGAACAAACCACAGCAGCGCTAATAAAGGGAAATGTTTTGACTAATAATGTATTAGTAAAACCGGTAGAAACTTCCATCTGCATAGAAACTAAGATGAGACAAAATGATGTTACATTTCCTAGATCATGGCTGCTTAAATAAGATTGTTATAAACAAGAATAACCTACTCACGTATCAGACATATGTTTCTCAAATTGCTTTTAAAGGAGAATTATATCATTAAGTGATTAAAATTATGAACTACGAACCCTTTCGAAAATGAGAAACTTGAGTAATTGAAATTAGGCAAACTTGAAACATCTGGAAAAGAATGTTGTTACTTGATTTCTGAAGAAGTGTTACGATTTACTTCAAAGGATAATCACTCTATTTTCATACACTACGGGTATTGTGTGACTTTTGTAAACGTAGCGTATCTTTTAAAAGATAATGTATGAAGTACTTTGGGAATAGATACCCGATCTTGTTAATCATATATTAGAATGTACCTTGTGTGTATAACTTGATTGTGTTGGTTTGTGATAGCCTTGTAATACTTTCTTGTTGATTTGATAAGTAAACATGTTAGGATGCTACGTGTGTTAGTGTCTTGTAACGTTGGTATAAGAGAGTATTCTTGTTGTGCTTATGTTGTTTAACGATAAGCTGTTATGTTAGTATAATATCACTCGCTCTTGACATATTTCCGGAGGTTAAGGCGCCTCCGATGCGGGGTAGACTTCGGTGATGCAGGACCGTGATTCGAGAATACCTCATGCGGGTCCAAGGATCCATGCGGAACTACGGGAGTTCGGGTTAGTTTGCGGCCGCTTGTGGTCATGCGGTCTCTGTGGCCATGCGGTGCGGGTCGGGGCGATGCGAGGAGTAGCTACCCTCGATGCGGGGTTACATACCCTATGCGGGCCTATATGAGTGGCCTATGCGGACTACGGTAGTCCAGGATTAGGCTTGCATGGTGATACCACGGGCAATTGGCCTGCCGATCATTCGCAACCTAGAAAAGACCTGTTACAGTTTACCTATTGTTGCTCTTGTTTATGATGTGGCACTATGTGCGGTTACCTTGGTTGTTTCATACATACTTGCAAAACTGATTTTAAAATGATATGTTTTCATTTAAGTACTTTACAGTTTCACATACTTGGTACCTGTTATCGACCTCGCCCGAAGCTGCGTTAAATCCGCGAGTTGAAGGTACACGATCGTTGATCCTAGTTCTCGGTCACGATTCAGCGTATGGGAAGCTCCGTTTCTCGGAGGCTTATCGGTGGTATAGTCACTGCCGTTGTAGGTATTTACATTCGAGGTATGGCGGGGCCCTGTCCGCCATTGTTGTCATATCTTTCTTAGAAGTGCAGAAATCTTGTTGTGGGCAGAGTTGTAATGGGATGTAACTGTTCGGTTTTAAATTGATCTATATATATATGTCGTAAGGCAAGTTTTCTCCGATTACTGTTTCTTACTTCATAATATTTTCATGTCTTGTTTTATGTTCCGCTGATTACTCTGATGTTGTATCACTAGGGTGCCCGGGGTAAGGCACCAGTCACGGGCCCGGGTTCGGGTCGTGACAACTATATCAAAACCTTGTCATTATATTTAGATTTGAATTCCTTCACTTGCCTCATAACTAAGACTTTCTGTCAATGGCGCTTTAGGAAAATATTCCTTGATCTCGTTAAGCTGTAAACCCATTACTTTATATATCTCGTAGAACCTTTGGTCAGTTAAAAAATGCTCATAGCCATTTGTATGTTCCTGACATTTTATCTTTATTATAATGTCACTATCTATTGACATATATCTTTAATGTCTACATTGTATCTATAGGCGTCATTGGCTCATTTTCACATGTTTAGGTGCTAATCTAGAGCTTTACTCACTGTTATTTCCGTTTACATACTTTTTAAAATGTATGACCGTATATGTTGTGGAACCGGTGCTCCGTATGTTTAGATTCAATTCACGGTGTTACATGATCCAATGACTTTCCAAGCTTTTGTCACGACCCAAACCCGAGGGCCACGACGGGAAGCCGGACCCAACCCACCGGATACCACACAACCCATACTTAACCCAATTATACACGGACTAAGCCGAGAAGGATTAAGTAAAGCTTCAACCCAAAAGCCCCAACTTATATAATGATGTCAATGCAACAAAGTCATGCATGACCACTAGCCACATGACACTTATCTACAAGCCTCTAAGAGTATAACGTACCACAATCAGACTGCAACTCTGATATAAGTAGAGTGCTCCCACACAGCTGAACCATCAATCTCCTAGACAATATGTCACCCTCTTAGTATAAATCTGTGGGCATAAAATGCAGTGTCCCCCAACAAAAGGGACGTCAGTACGACTGATGTACTGAGTATGTCAGACATAAGAAATAACATAACAGAGATGTATGATAACCTGAAACAGAAACACTGACCAACAATACATGCCTCTGAGGGCCCTAGTACATATGTCTAAATGTTATGCTATACCAATGCAGTATACTGATGGCCACACATGAGTCTTTGTTTTTATAACTGCCTTTGTGGGCATAATATACATAAATGTCATGCATGAAACAAATGCGGTATACTAACTATTTTCCATAACCGCCACACATGCTTTCAGTTATATTGGAATCTTACTTCCGATAACCGCAACACAGACATCTGGTTATATTGGAATCCAATTTCCCATAAGCGTCACACAGGCTTTCGGTTATATCATATAAGCCACACATGCTTCAATGTTGGCCTCTTAGGGCTCTTTTGTGATAATATGTACCAGCTACAGGTGGTGTGTGTGTATATAACGTCTTTTTCCCCTTTTTTCCATTCCCTTACATATATATATATATATATAACATTTATCATATAGTAATGTGCATAGCACAAGTGGTCCAGGGTAATATGCGAATGCAATGCAAATGAAAATGCATAAATGGTAACACCTTATTCCAATCTCAACGGTCACCATAATACCTTTGTAACTTTGGCAATGTTGTGAATATCAACATTCCTTTCCAGATGCCTCAATAAGGACTTAGAACACACTTACACATGCTTTTAGCACAGGATTCAATAATATGAATATCCTTAACTACAAAGAGTATAGTACATTATGGAGTAACATGACGATTACGTTTGTCCACATAATTATGCCAAATTAAAGGAATGAATTGCCTTCACATACCTTGTTGTCGAATATATTCTATGTTCCCACGGTTCCTTGTAAGCTCTACGAATGGTTTTCCACATCCTATGAGTGATTGATATCACACACAATCAATATACTAGGAACAAATTCCATTAAGACATTCTAGCGAACACTTTGTACGCGTAAAATTTATATTCTTCTAAACTGAAACCTATGCATATAGCGAAACACCCAGTCTTATTAATCCCTCTTTTTACTGCTACAATGTTCGAAATAGTCCAGAAATTATACATGCAATCCCCCCAATCTTCTACCTACAGTCCCAGCGATACCCAATAACCCCAACAATATCCAACCAACTTAGTACTCAATAATCATCTCAGGATCAGTAAGAATCATATTCTATAATTTTTGTAACCTTAGAGGATAAGAAAATTACCTCTGTTAGCAACAAAAATCGTTGGAAACCCTTCGCCGGTACCGAACTTCGACGAGAAGAAAACAGTACCCAAAACTCGATTTCCAGCACATTTTCCAAATCTAAAGTTTCAGTTTGGTTTCTGAGTTTTCAAACTTGCTTCTAGGTTTTGATTTTTGCTTAATTCAAGGCCCAAACTGTCATGAATTTCTTCCTTTTCGATGTGCAGAAACTCACAGGATTCACCTAATTCGGTCGAGATTCCAGAGGGTCATTACTGGGATTATTCCTTTTGATTTCGAGATGGTCAGTCTCTTTTTTGGAAAGGATTTTATAGAAAAACTAAAGGAGATAGAAGAGATAAAGAAGTATTAAGGCTAAATATGTGTGTATGTGAAGCTGCCAGCGACCGTCTGCCTAGCAGAGTCATTGCATCGCTGTTTTATAAAACAAAACATAGTATCCCATTCAAATTGGGTCCTCTAC
This sequence comes from Przewalskia tangutica, assembly GCA_029844215.1. NCBI lineage: Eukaryota > Viridiplantae > Streptophyta > Magnoliopsida > Solanales > Solanaceae > Przewalskia > Przewalskia tangutica. The sequence continues at coordinate 106,441,333 of CM056721.1, forward strand.
TTATAATTAATTAATCACACAATTAATTTCTGATCCCAATTCACTTAAATCCTGATGACTTATACAACCTTTTTTTATTCAATGTCATAATTCTTATAATATGACACTAGTCAGTAGCCTCTTTGAGGATATCTAATTATTATTACAAATCCCTATTGTCGCATTTGTTAAATCCAACATTATTTCGGGATCACATACTTTTATATACTAATTTCCTTATTAGTATACACAGGTACAATATAATTTTCTCAGAGTTCGGATCCACTTGCCCACGATTATGTGCCCAAATCATTACTCAGAAATACGAGGTGTTACATCATCTCCCCCTTAGAAACATTCATTCTCGAATGTGTGGGTGACATATCCAAACCAGGGTAACTACATCCTACCGTACCTAGCCTTTACTAGGTGGTATTCTACAATACTATTGTCACACCAATTTATCAAACTGGGAATAAGACACTCATGGACTCATATATATATATATATATATATATCTGCACTTTTGTTCTCACAAAGTTCATTTGTCATATTAGTATGCATATGTCTTAACCAGGACTAGACCTTTTCTATTAATTCTTTAAATCAAGAAATTCAAGTTTGTCACAATATGACCCATGGAACTAAATGAGATATTGGTAGATTACTGTAAAGTGTCCTTTGTGCAAATAGATAGTTAGATAGGATTATATCACAGTCCAAGTATTTACCATAGGTATATAAGTAGTTTCAAAATATTAGAAAATCAGAATAAAATTTCAAGTTGTCACAAACTCATTTATGGGTCAATCTTATCCTACTAAGACCAGCACAAATAGGATAACACCCTTACTCAATCATGTATTACACAATACATCACTATGTGCTCCCATAGTGTAGTATCTGTTTATTTAAAAAGGGAAAAAATTAGCAGTTCATCAAGAACATATACTGCAGCCTCTGGACAAGAATGCAGCAGCTAGCAAGTAAAAATAGAATGATAAAGATCCAACAATAAGTCACACTCAAAATGAGGTGTTAATGGCTAAGGTACATCAATCTCCAAGCTCTAAAATTTTCTCAAAATATAACAAGTTTCAGCCTTAAAACACAAAATATTTCAGCTTCAAGACTGAACAACTTTTTGGCCGATAGCCATGGACCACCTCACACTTCAGTAATTTAGAAAAAAGGACACAACCACAAGTAGTATAAAGCAAGAATCATAACATGGCATCATACATCAGTCTCAAGTAGTAGAAACAAAATCCGCACAGGCCTGTGGCTAAAGTGAGCATTCGTTTCAAGGTATGTAATAGTTGAAGTGCAGTACAACAGCTAAACAGTCATGCTTTGCAGCAGAAAAATAGCTGCAGATGTGGTAACAAAAATGCTCACTGTTACACCAACAGTTTGTGCAGTAAACATATGTTCCTAGTATAGCATTTGTTACTCAGGGAGTTGCAAAAGTAACAGCTCCTTAGGTGACACATTGCAGCAACAAATGTCAACAGTTTAAGGTGCAACAATTATAGCAAATGACAGTAAAAAATAGCAGTCAACCAGTGGTAATAAATAACACCAGAAACAATCATAGAACTTGACAAGCCAGATACCAGCTGGAATAATCACAGTAGCATTAGTAGATTAATCAAATACCCCAGCATAGCCACAGATAGCAGAATCCAAATTAAGACAGTTTTATCTAATTAAACAAGCTCTCAAACTATCATGTTAACACTATTTCAAGCATAAACAGTCTGCATACCAATTAATACAGTTTCATTTATCAAATTCAGGTCTAGATTAGTTGTGCAAACTCATCTATGGATATGATTATGCAGAGCATGACATGTTAAAAGGTAAACAACTTGGCATGACAATCCTAAGTCAAACAACCATTATACCCCAGTTATCCAACATCAAATACTTGCTGAATCAATTGCAAAAACTTATCAAGACAACTTGCTTCAGTATTTGCACCTAACCCATGATTACACCATGTCCAGGGGTCAAAATAGATACATTAGGATTCAAGAACAATATGTTATCCTAGATTCATGTGTTATCTCTAGGGTATTATTCATGGCATTCTCCAGTTCCAAATATATTGATCCTTCCCAATTAGAACTAGTGGTAAATAAACCAGTCAGGATAAGTAGGCAAGATTGACAATATTTTTAGTTAGTTATGATTGTATGCTTAAGATCAACATGAAATTGGCAAATATCTAACACACAGAACCCACATGGCACCATAAAGGAATGAGCATGTCATTTCAGTTCACACATACACTTATTCTTTCAATAAACTTAATCCTAAGTTAGGCAACTATATATCCTTGCACCAAAGTAATGTAAGGCATCATGGCAATACCTTCAAATCATCTAGACACACCTATACAATTCATATAAGACTATTGACCAAACTTGTGATTTAGAACCACACACAAACAGTAAGGAAAATAGACATGTTTCAATCACACATGACAAAATCCACAATTTTAAGCAATTTCTTCTAACATTATATCAAGACAATATCATTCCACCCTATTCAGATATCAGTTTAACTTAACAGTCCATATATGATCTTCTAAAGTACCATCTTTTTTCATATTCAGGTTCCATAGATATTTAAGTACTTCACAGCCCATAAGTTCCTCCTAAAGTCATGTTAAGGCTGCTTTTATATCATATTTAATCCTAACTCCTCCATATGTATATCATTTAACCAAATACACAACAAAACCGACTTATGAAGCCTATCCAATAGACCTCTCAAATCAACACAGAGATCACATATGTCAAACTAACAAAACAGGAAAGGAAAGCTGCATTGTCTTTCTTGCAAGTTTGCACAAAGAGATGTACAAAGGACTAACTCAAAATAACTTAACACCTCAACAAGATATTAAAATAGAGCAGGACAATGCCACACAACAAGGTCAGGGTAATTCCATACTCAACCTGCTTACACAAAATGAATTATATAGAAGATAACACATACATATATTCTTAAGCATCACAACATCCTATAAACAATATATAAAATCAACTCTGGACCTTACCTAATGTACATGGGTATAATTAAAATATTCCAGCAACTTGGTAAACATTTAGAAACCAATACACTTACCATATTATACACTTAATATCAAACAGAGGTAAAAAACCAAATTCATGAAGGCCTAATGATTTCTTAGGTCATATACACATATTCATTTCATATGGACATAAGGCACACCAAAGAATAATCACAACTAATATACTTCATACCACTTTTAGATCATATGAAAACATATTCATATCTTCATAACATTAAGCAGTACAACAATCTTATTATTCCATATACACAATCCATTTATTTCTTGATTACTCTAATATGTAATCCTATAGCAAATACCAAATCTCATGAATCAATAGAGCATGCTTAAAATGGTTTTAAAAAGAAACATTTAGATAATATTCACAACTCACAACCATCACATATACCATATACTTCAACCAAGCTCAAGAATCAAATATCATATTTAAGAAGGCCTTGGATATCTAAGGTCTCAATGGTTATCTAACATTCTAAGACTCTCAAATATTCCGCTTCCCAAGCTTACATTATCTCTCCCTTATACGAGTGAGATAGCTTCTCATAATCTCGAAATCATATTGCCTTTCTGGCATATCATTCGTCTAGTAGAGTCACCCATTTACTTGATACAAATATGATTTAACTGGAGTCTTTTTGGTAGTCGGCACTTATCGAAATAGTAACAGGCATGAGTTAACTCGAATTCGTACGACTCAGCTTTACTGCACAATCTAAATAATGAAAGAGTAGAAATCATTCCTAAATGCCTTGCAACCTCCTATTTATAGGTGTGGCGTACATCACACCCATAACCAAGACTCTACTAGACACGACTTGTCGACTTTCTAGAACAGACATGATCTGATACCAAGTTTGTTACGATCCAACCGGAGGGCCAACGGGCACCCGAGCCCAACCCAACAGGCACCACTGACCATACAACCCATACTTAACCCAATTATACACGGACTGTTACACCCCGTATTTCCAGGGTATGTATGTGGGGACGTACGTACGAGAATACGATATTTTAAATTAAAAAGAAGAAAGATGTGATTTTTCGACGAAAAAGTTTCCGAATTTTGTGAAGGAAAAATGTTCGTTAAAGGGAATTGGATTCCCAGATTTGGTATTCGGACTTTTTGGAATATTTGAGAATTATGGAATTTTATTTTCCGGAATTGGTCACGTGGGGCCAGGGAAAATTCTGATTTTGTAGAGCCAGCTTTATTTTCGGATTTTTGGCATTACGGATATTTTGAAAGATGAAATATTTTGGGCGAGTAGAAGCGTCGTGTCACCCCCATGTGGCCCTATGGCCGAAACTATTGGACACTTGGACGTTTTTTTGTGGGGGACAAGTGGCATTTTTGTGGTGGACATTTGGTTGGCAAATTACCCACACACATGTACCCAATCCTCACCTTACACTTGAATTGATCTTGGCCCTTGATCTATAAATACCCCTTTGTGCAAGACTAATTCTTCATCCACACTTGAGATAATTTCCAAGACAAAAATACTCCCTCCCTCTTGAGTGTAGCTCTCGGCCATGGGCTGATTTTAGGAGCTAATGTTGTCCAATAATTCTTAAACTTTTAAGTGTTCTTCCTTAGGGTGTTAGGAAGATTGTGTACCAAGGGTTGGAAAAGATTTCACACCCCTAGCCTAGAAACCTTGCCTTGGCCGAAACTTTCCATAGTTTGAGCCTAAGTGTTCTTCACTTTTTGGAGTTGGATCTTGAAGAGAAGTTGTTTAGAAACTTCTAAGGGTTGCTTGGAGCGTAAGGAATTGGAGCTAAACGTTGCTCAGGATCGACTTATAATCTTGGATAATTTTGGGCTTATCGAGGTAATGATCTATGTCCCTCTATTATAATTGGATATTACATGTTGTAGTAGTTATACTTGAGTATATTATATGAGGAAAGAAGATTGATAGAATTGAACTGTATTTACATTGGGTGTATTCTGATATCTTGTAGTATTATTGTGGGGCGATGTTGTACGTCAGGTTAGGCGTGTAACCCGGCAGAGTTGTTGGCTTGGTAGCGGGCCTGGTTAGAGGAGGAGATTTATGTGGTTGCAGGGGGGAGGTGCTGCCGAATTTTCCGTAGAATAAGGAACCTTGTACTTGGAATTGTGCTACAAAGATATCGAGAAATTGATAGACGTCTTGTGGCCTTTATAGGTTGAAGTACTACGAGTAGCGTATTCTACTTGAATGGTGGAAAAGGCTAGCAAGGTTATAGTACTTGGAGCATTTTGCTAATTGTCGATAATCGTCGCGAGGTATGTGAACCTCTTCCTATCTTTTCTAGCATGATGTTGTGAACTATGTAGTACGGTGAGCGTCACGTGTGCTAAACGAATTTTGGTTGATTTTAAAAGATAAGAGACTGGACTTATATTTTGACTTGATATGAAATGTGAAGAACTTGAATTGTGTTAAAATGGTGAAACCTCATTCGTGAGTAATGAGTACGTGGTCTAGAAAAAGAAATAAGTTATATTAATTTTGGAAATGGGAATAACTATCGAACAAGCCATTGCAGCGTTAATAAAGGAAAATGTAATGATAATTAATTATATTAAAACCAGTAGAAACCTCCATCTGCATAGAAGCTAAGATAAGACAAAATTGTATTACATTTCCTAGATCATGGCTGCTCTAATAAGAATTATTATAATCAAGTTTTGATTTTCTTAAAATTCCAAAGTAAGGAACTTGATTTCTAAAAGAAAAGAGACTTAAGAATTTGAAGTGTTTTGGTTTAAAAGAAAGGCATGGTTTTGTCTTAAATTGGTTTAAAACATAAAGTGTTATAATAGCTTTATGAGAAATTAGTTATAACGACTTTATGGAAACAAAAGAATGATTTTATTATTGGATTTAAGATGGTAACTTGATTTTGGGAAAAGAGAAGTAACTTGAATTTAAAAGTATAAGTAACTTATTTTCAAATATCCAACTTTTCTTGATGAGAAAAATATAAGTGGCTTGGTTTTAAAAGGTAGGAGTACCTTGATCTTAAAAGAGTTGGTTACCTGGGTTTTAAATGTATACTTGACGTAGTTTTAAAAGTGTAAGCCACTTGGTTTAAAAAAGTGTAAAGTACTTGATTTAAACATGAACGTGTTTGGTACTACGGATAATAGTATCGAGTTGTTTTTACGTAAAAAGAGATCTTTTTGAAAGGATTAATGTATGTAGTACTTTGGGGTTAAAACCCAGATTTGTTGTCATAAAATGGAAGTCTAAGAGTATGTTAGATTTGCCTATGCTAGTTGTGATAGCCTTGGTGGTATTACTATGTTACTGCGTCTCTCGGTTGGAGGTAGGTGACTTGTTGTGAATCATTGGGCGTCTGGCGGTGATGGAGGATTCCACGGGTATGCTTCCATTTTGTTTGATCTTGGCCATGCTTGTACCGATGAGGGATGTCGGGGCATGCGACCAGGATGCGGGTTAGATGCCCGTACGTTTCATTGGATGTCTGCGGCGTGTGGAGGATTCCAGGTATGCTTCCATTGATATTATCACATGGACATGTCTACACCGATGAGGATTAGGGGCGTGCGGCCGTGCAGGAGTTAAACTCCGGTATATTATTATTGTCACATTGGCATGTCTACAGATGAGAGATTCGGGGCATGTGACCATTTCTATTATTCCATGGGCTAGCTCCCCATGAAGACACTGTCTACCGATGAGGATTAGGGGCATGGTATATCTGATCATTATTCCATGGGTTAGCTCCCGTGAAGACATGCGCTGCGATGAGGATGCCAAGGCACGTTATGGCCATGTTACAGATGAGGATTAGGGACATGCGGCGCATATTATATATATATATATTGTATATGTATGCGCCGGCGGTGAGTAGGATGCCACCGGGCGGTCACATGGTTATGTGCTACACTCAGTGCCGCGATGTGGAGGATTCCAGGCGGGAGGTATATATATGTATTGTATATGTATGCGCCGGACGGTGAGGTAGGATGCCAGGCGCATCACGTGAGTATGATTTATGTCATGACTGCGATGAGGAAGGAATTCCACGACACAGTGATGACTTTGAGGCGTGAGTCCACGACTTGACATGACTACTTATATGTTGTCTTGTAGTTTGGTTATCATACATGTCTCGCTTTATCTGAGACTATCATGATTTCATTTACTGATATTTTGATTTCACATACTTGGTACTGTTATCGACCTCGCCGGGGCTGCGTTCATGCATGCAGTAGAAAGTACCGGTTGTTGATCCTCGCTCATGGATCACGATTCAGCGTTTTAGGAAGCTCCGTTTCTCGGAGGCTTATCTTTGGTATAGTCCTGTCATTTTAGGTACTTGTACATTCGAGTATGGCGGGGCCTGTCCGTCATAGTTGTGTTACATTCTTAGAAGTGCAGTAATCTTTGTTGTGGGCGGGGTTTGTAAAAGGATATAAGCTGTTCGGGTTTTATGTATATATACAGAAAGATGATCGTTTTGGTTATCCTGTTCTCTTATATTTCACTGTTTCATGTATTTGAGTTTTTATTTCCGCTGGTTTTTCTCTGATGTATTATCACTAGGGTGTCCGGGGTAAGGCACCAGTCGCGGGCAGTCGAGTGGTCGTGACAAAAGTGGTATCAGAGCAGTTAATCTTCGGAAAGTGTCTACAGACCGTGTCTAGTAGAGTCTTGATTATCGGTGTGTTGTGCACCACATCTATAATCAGGAGGCTACATGATATTTAGGATTGGTTTCCATTCTTCTCACTCTGAGATCGTGCCTTAGAGTTGTGTTATAAGTTGGACTCCCTCTAGCGTATTCTTATGTACGGGTGCGCCTACGCAGCAACCAGAGCCCAGAAGGCAAAGCGAGAGAGCTGCGAGTAGAGCCTGAGAGATTACGAGGCACGCAGGGTGGTCATTACGAGATAGTACTTGAGACAGCGAGTTTTATGACGCCGCTAGCCCAACGAGTTTAGGCGGCGATTTCTCACGAGGCCACGATACGAGCCTCGAGTGCCACGGCGAGGCGAGATATGAGTTCAAGAGATGGCGATTACTAGCTAGGTGGTGGTAGGAATGAGGCGGGACGGGGCCGGTGGTTCCGGCGATAGATGATTCACTCTAGATCCGATAGTCTGAGACTTCGGGATTTCTTGAGTTGCAGTTCGCCAGAGTTCTATGGATAGAGAGCTGAGGATGATCCTCGGGGTGTCATGCTAGTTTGGGAGATTGTTATACCTGCGGCCGTCAGGGCCATGTGATGGGAGGATGTCCAAGTAGGAGGATACTGAGAGAATGACTCGGCTACCTCAATCGATTGCGAGTTGATTGTTCGGGAGAAGGGTGTTAGTCGGATGAGGTCACCCCACCGTTGTGGCGTCGTGATAGACTCCATTTATAGGGAGTGTCGTACTACTACTTGACGGCTTGTATGCTTGCGGCCAGCAGGGCCACTTGGTGAGAGTTTGTCCAGGCAGTAGCACGGATGTAGAGACTCGACGCCCGGGATCGATGGTGGTTCATCGCCTTATATAGCTAGGCGCCCTGCAGGGCAGGATTATGATTAGAGTGACAAAGGGAAAGTGAGGCAGTAGTTGCAGAGATATCTTCAGCCCTTAGGAGACGGGTTTATGTTGTTATGGTGGATACATGTTAAGTGCTATGTACGGATAGCATTGTGTTAAGTGTGAATTAGAAAACATGGGTTAGTTGAAAAAGGGTAAGTCTGGAGATGAGACGATTGTGAGCCTTAGAATTTATAACAGTTAGGACCTTGGATGCAAGGCCGTCTTGAGTGGATGATTTTACGGTTGGTCTTTGTCGAAGTACTTGGTATGCGTAAAATATATTGTGGGATAATTCCATGGGTAGTGTGAGATGGAAGTGGTAGCTTTCATGACGTGAATTAGTAAGATTGTTCCGGATCGGGGAACAAGAGAGTTTGGGCGATAGCGGGTCGGGTTGAGGCCAGATCGCGGGTCAACCCGCAGCCCGGAGTGAGGTGGGGTCAGTTCGAGGTGGTCCCGCCAGGTGGTAGGATCACGAGGGTGCTAGGCCCAGGTTTAGGTAACCATCGTATGAGTTCGTGGATATGTTCGACGAATCGGATCGTGAAGTAGGAATGGCCTTATAGGAATTTGAGGTAAGTAAGATGACCAAGTTTGGAGGTAGTGACTCCAAGGTTTTGGAAACTGAAGTGATGACTGAAGTGTGGTACGTGTACTAGAGAGAGTTCGGGTGTACGAGAAGGGTACGACGAGTAAGGAAAGAAGTGAACGTGGGTTAATAGAATAAAAGAGATCATTTTGTTGTGAAGTGAAGATGCCAATGGAGTATCCTTTAGACCTCGGGTGGGAGCTTATGGTGATGTTATACACGTTAGAGGTAATTCCTCGTTGGCTTGGATTGGAGTTTTGCGCATATGTTATATTATGGCCATTGGTGGCATGATTGGTTTGGTAAGTATAGTAGTGAAGACTATACCGGCGCATGTATGTTTTGAGGCTTAGAAGGAACATTCGGGACGAATGTTTCTAAGGGGGGAAGAATGTTACACCCCGTAGTTCCAGGGTATGTATGTGGGGACGTACGTACGAGAATACGATATTTTAAATTAAAAATAAGAAAGATGTAATTTTTCGACGGAAAAGTTTCCGAATTTTGTGAAGGAAAAATGTTCGTTAAAGGGAATTGGATTCCCAGATTTGGTATTCGGACTTTTTGGAATATTTGAGAATTATGGAATTTTATTTTCCGGAATTGGTCACGTGGGGACCACGGGGAAAATTTTCGGTTTTGTGTGGCCCACTTTATTTTCGGATTTTTGGCATTACGGATATTTTCGGAAGATGAAAAATTTTGGACGAGTAGGGGGGCGACACGTGTCACCCCATGTGGCCCTATGGCCGAAACTATTGGACACTTGGACGTTTTTTTGTGGGGGACAAGTGGCATTTTTGTGGTGGACATTTGGTTGGCAAATTACCCACACACATGTACCCAATCCTCACCTTACACTTGACTTGATCTTGGCCCTTGATCTATAAATACCCCTTTGTGCAAGACTAATTCTTCATCCACACTTGAGATAATTTCCAAGACAAAAATACTTCCTCCCTCTTGAGTGTAGCTCTCGGCCATGGGCTGATTTTAGGAGCTAATGTTGTCCAATAATTCTTAAACTTTTAAGTGTTCTTCCTTAGGGTGTTAGGAAGATTGTGTACCAAGAGTTGGAAAATATTTCACACCCCTAGCCTAGAAACCTTGCCTTGGCCGAAACTTGCCATAGTTTGAGCCTAAGTGTTCTTCACTTTTTGGAGTTGGATCTTGAAGAGAAGTTGTTTAGAAACTTCTAAGGGTTGCTTGGAGCGGGTTGGGCGTAAGGGTGGAGCTAAACGTTGCTCAGGATCGACTTATAATCTTGGATAATTTTGGGCTTATCGAGGTAATGATCTATGTCCCCCTATTATAATTGGATATTACATGTTGTAGTAGTTATACTTGAGTATATTATATGAGGAAAGAAGATTGATAGAATTGAACTGTATTTACATTGGGTGTATTCTGATGAGACTTGTAGTATTATTGTGGGGCAGTGTTGTACACGTCCGGTTAGACGTGTAACCCCCTTGGAGTTGTTGGCTTGGTAGCGGGCCTGGTTAGAGGAGGAGATTTATGTGGTTGTGGGGGGGAGGTGCTGCCGAATTTTCCGTAGAATAAGGAACATTATACTTGGAATTGTGCTACAAAGAGATCGAGAAATTGATAGACGTCTTGTGGCCTTTATAGGTTGAAGTACTACGAGTAGCGTATTATACTTGAAGGGTGGAAAAGGCTAGCAAGGTTATAGTACTTGGAGCATTTTGCTAATTGTCGATAATCGTCGCGAGGTATGTGAACCTCTTCCTATCTTTTCTAGCATGATGTTGTGAAATATGTAGTATGGTAGACGTACGTGTGCTAAACGAATTTTGGTTGATTTTAAAAGATAAGAGACTGGACTTATATTTTGACTTGATATGAAATGTGAAGAACTTGAATTGTGTTAAAATGGTGAAACCTCATTCGTGAGTAATGAGTACGTGGTCTAGAAAAAGGAATAAGTTATATTAATTTCGGAAATGGGAATAACTATCGAACAAGCCATTGCAGCGTTAATAAAGGAAAATGTAATGATAATTAATTATATTAAAACCAGTAGAAACCTTCATCTGCATAGAAGCTAAGATAAGACAAAATTGTATTACATTTCCTAGATCATGGCTGCTCTAATAAGAATTATTATAATCAAGTTTTGATTTTCTTAAAATTCCAAAGTAAGGAACTTGATTTCTAAAAGAAAGGAGACTTAAGAATTTGAAGTGTTTTGGTTTAAAAGAAAGGCATGGTTTTGTCTTAAATTGGTTTAAAACATAAAGTGTTATAATAGCTTTATGGGAAGTTAGTTATAACGACTTTATGGAAACAAAAGAATGGTTTTATTATTGGATTTAAGATGGTAACTTGATTTTGGGAAAAGAGAAGTAACTTGAGTTTAAAAGTATAAGTAACTTATTTTCAAATATCCAACTTTTCTTGATGAGAAAAATATAAGTGGTTTGGTTTTAAAAGGTAGGAGTACCTTGATCTTAAAAGAGTTGGTTACCTGGGTTTTAAATGTATACTTGACGTTGTTTTAAAAGTGTAAGCCACTTGGTTTAAAAAGTGTAAAGTACTTGATTTAAACATGAACGTGTTTGGTACTACGGATAATAGTATCGAGTTGTTTTTACGTAAAAAGAGATCTTTTTGAAAGGATTAATGTATGTAGTACTTTGGGGTTAAAACCCGGATTTGTTGTCATAAAATGGAAGTCTAAGAGTATGTTAGATTTGCCTATGCTAGTTGTGATAGCCTTGGTGGTATTACTATGTTACCGCGTCTCTCGGTTGGAGGGTCGGCTGACTTGTTGTGAATCTGTTGGACGTACCGGCAGTGATGGAGGATTCCACGGGTATGCTTCCATTTTGTTTGATCTTGGCCATGCTTATACCGATGAGGGATGTCGGGGCATGCGACCAGGATGCGGGTTAGATGCCCGTACGTTTCATTGGATGTACCGGCAGTGACGGAGGATTCCACGGGTATGCTTCCATTGATATTATCACATGGACATGTCTACACCGATGAGGGATTCCGGGGGCATGCGGCCATGCAGCGGGTTAAACTCCCGGTATATTATTATTGTCACATGGGCATGTCTACACCGATGAGGGATTCCGGAGGCATGTGACCATTGCTATTATTCCATGGGCTAGCTCCCCATGAAGACCTGTCTACATCGATTAGTATCACGACCCGACCTCGGGCCCGCGACTGGTGTCTTACCCCGGGCACCCTAGTGATACAACATCAGAGAAAATCAGCGGAAACAAAAACTTAAACAGGAAACAAGATACAAGATAAGAAAACAGGTTAACCAAAACGGTCACCTTCATGTATATACAATATAACGACGATTACAATCCTTTACAAACCACCGCCCGCGGTACTACGGACCTCTAAGAATGTAACAACAACTATGGCGGACGGGGCCGCCATACCACAGAATGTACAAGTACCTCGGTGGCGAGGACTATACGAAAGATAAGCCTCGGAGCGGAGCTTCCCAAACGGAACTACGATCCTATGAGCGAGGATCAACAATCGGTGTACCTCTACTGCGGCGTGAACGCGGCCCGAAGGAGTCGATAACAGTACCAAGTATGTGAAACGAAAATCGTAATGAAATCACATTTCATCATTTTATAAAATCATTTCGAAATAAGTAAACAATTATGTCAAGTAAGGGGACGCATATCCTCAAAATAATCACTCACACATAACTATGAGTCTCACGCCCATAATATCAATCATGCCCGTGGAACCCATTCCTCACTTTGGCGATACATGATGTAAAACAACACCCATATGTGAACTGAACACTAGATCCTGCTGCGTCATTAAACCGTCGGGCGAGTAGAGTAGCCAACTACGGATCAGAAGGCTAGTCATAAAACTTCACGGGCCAATACGGAAGCCAACTACAGATCCAAACCAGCACGCAATCGCCGAGGCAAGTATCTTAAGCTAGCGTGCGGATGTTATACCCGTATTTCGGTATGTATGCGTGGGAATACGTCTAGTTAGCCTTAAAGTTTAGGCCTTGGGCGCTTTTTTTGGCACAACTCACAAAAGCGAATAGTTTTCCGGCGAAGCGTTTCCACGACTTTCGTAGGGTAAATTCGGCTATGTCATTTCTAATTTTTGCGGATTTTTAGAGAGGCGAAACATTTTGGACCAACGGGAGGCGACACTTGTCACCTCCAATTGATGGATGTGAGGCGTTCTTAGGGCCGAATGGATGGCTTATTTTTGTCTTGGAGTTGGTAGGATATTTTGTGTGCAAGTTGGCCAAGGACACTTGCCCTAATCTTGACCTTACACTTGCCTTGCACTTGGCATAATCTTGGCCATTGGTTGGTCATCCCTTGACCTATAAATACCCCCTTAAGATGAAGAGTTCTTCATCCACAAATTCCTTTCCAAGTCGTGAACAGCCTCTCCTCTCCCTTAAGCCTTTTCGTCACACACCTCCCCCCTTTGAGTGAGCTTGGCCGAGGCAACCCCTCCCCCTAGCCTAGCCGAAATCTACCCCCCCTCCCTTGGTAGAAAAGTTGTCTTCTAGTATTGTTATAATGCCCAAAATACCCTAGCCCAAATCCCTTAGTCCTTAGTAGAAGTTGTGAATTCTAAGGTTTTCTTGGAGCTACCGGAGCGTACAACTTAGGAGCTAAACCTTGCTCAGGCGCGACTTTTATCTAGGATATTATTGGGCTTACCGAGGTAAATAAACTTGTCCTTCTTTTGTAATTAGAGAATACATACTGTAGAAGTATAGAAATAAGTATAAATACTTAGAAGGATATTAAAGAATAGAATTGAACTGTTATCACAGTAGAAGGGTTTAAAGAAGAATAATCAAGCGTACTTACTTAGAATTTGTTTTCTGATGAACTTGAGTAGCTCAGGGTAGGAAGTGCTGCCCAATTTTCCGTAGGATAGAGAACCCTCGCTTAGAAGCTTTTGAGTAGTCTGAGCGTTGATAGGCAGCGTGCGCCTATTATAGGTTGATTCTCTGCGCGCGACATATTCAACTTGGCAGGTGGTTTTCGCTGAGAAGGTATGTGATTCTTCCTAAAGCATGATATTTTAAAATATATATGTAGTACGGTAGACGTACATGTGTTAACTGAATAATACTTACGGCAATGTCTTTTGACTTAAGCCTGAATAATACTTACGGCAATGTCTTGCGACTTAAGCCTGAATAATAAGGATCGAAAGCATTTCAAAGAATCTTGAACCATTTTTAACAGAAGAGAACTAATTAGTTTTTAAAACAGAAGCTTAAGAGTTATACTAGCTTTATGGGAAGTTAGGTATAACCACTTAAGAATAATAAAAGGAACAATTTACCTATGTGTTTATAACAGACTTATATTGATTTGTGAAAAGAATAATAAGATGGTTTGATAAGTAGACATGATATGATGCTATGTGTGTTAGTGTCTTGTAACGTTTGTATAAGAGAGTATTCTTGTTGTGCTTATGTTGTTTAACGATAATTTGTTATGTTAGTGTAATATCACTCACCTCTTGACATATTCTGCAGGGGTTAAGCCCTCCGTCTGCGGGGTAGACTCAGGCGATCTGGGACCATGATTCGAGAATACCTCATGCGGGTCCAGGGGACCTATGCGGAGCTCCGGGAGTTCCCGGTTAGTGTGCGGGGTTAGACCTCATGCGGTCTATTTGGCCAGACGGACTACGAGTCGGGGCGATGCCGAGAGTAGCTACCTCGATGCGGGGTTATATACTATGCGGGCCTACGTGAGTGGCCTATGCGGACTACGGAGTCGATTAGGCTTGCATGGTGATACTACGGGCAATTGGCCTGCTTGATCATTCGCACCTAGAAAAGACTATTCTGATTTACCTATTGTTGCTCTTGTTTATGATGTGGCACTATGCGGTTACCTTGGTTGTTTCATACATATATGTAAACTGATTTTAAAATGATATGTTTTCATTTAAGTACTTACAGTTTCACATACTTGGTACTGTTATCGACCTCCTTGAAGTGCGTTCATGCCGCAGGTAAGGGCAAGCAGGTGCTAGATCCACATCCTTAGGATCTCTTTGCATTGGTGTCAGGAGCTCCATCTTCTCCATAGGCTCTACTTTTGGTATGATCTCCTGTATTGTAGATAGTTTGTACATTCGAGGTATGGCGAGAACCACTGTCTCGCCATAGTTGTTTACTTCCAGAAGTGCAGTAGTCTATTGTACAGTTGGGATGTAACTGCAAAACTTGGGTTATATATATATGCCGAAAGGCAAGCTTTTCATCAGATAAATTGTGTCTCATTTTACAACTGTTTCATGTCTTGTTTTATATTTCCGCTGATTTTCTCTGATGTATGGCGCAGGTGCGGGTAAGGCACGATCCACGGGCCGAGCAGTCGTGACAAAAGTGGTATCGAGCGATTAATCCTCGGAAAGTGTCTACGACCGTATCTAGTAAGTCTTGATTATCGGTGTGTTGTGCACCACACCAATGTCGTGAGGCTATAGGATATTTAGGATTGGTTCCCATTCTTCTCATTCTGAGATCGTGCCTTAGAGCTGTGTTATAAGTCGGACCCTTCTAACGTATCCTTTTTTCTGTAACAGTTATGCCTCCACGTAAGGCAACCCGCGCCCAGAAGGGCAAGGCAGCCGAGGGAGCTGCTAGTGGGACACCTAGAGTCACGAGGGCTCGGGCCCAGTCTATACCAGAGACGGCGAGTTCTACGACGCCCGACCCCGAGAGGTTTTAGGGCGCGGCGATGGGCGATGAGACCACAATACCTACACCTCGATCCCACACTGGAAGCGAGATGAGATGGGTTCTGAGAGAGATGGCGATTCGGCGGGATCGTGGCGAATATGAGGGCAGTGGATGCGGCGGTTCGATCCAGCCCGATCGTACGTGGTTCACCGGCGAGAAGTTTGAGGCTACGAGACTTCCGAGTTGTAGCCCGCGAGTTTTACTGGTCGAGGCGGAGAATGATCCGCGAGTTCATCCGTCACAGAGGATTTTGAGAGTGATCGGGCGTCGGAGACCGAGTCGTGATCTTTGGTTCACATAGGTGCGTGATACCGCGATCGATTGGTTTGATTCGTGGGAGTTATCCGGGAGAGCACGCGTCCCGCCTACTTGGGATGAGTTCTCGAGGCTTTCCTCACTCACTTCTTGCCTCCACGGATGAGGAGGCGCGGTGATAGATTTTTTCTGAGGCGAGAGGGCGCCTTGTCGGGAGTACAATGTCGAGTTTGATTCATTGGCTCGATATGTCCCAGCGTTAATGCGAATATGGAGGATAGGGTGCACCGCTACGTCACGGGCTAGATGATTATATGGCGAGTCATGTGCGGGTGTTTCTCTTCACCAAGCCGGTATGGACATTACGCGTGCGAGCTCATGCTCTTGGATGCGAGGCGTAGAGGCAAGCGGGTTGTGACGGCGGCGAAGAAGGCGGGGCGAGTGTCTTTTGGTGGCTATCGTGGTGGCGGCCTCGGCCGGCGATCTAGATTTGCACCACGGCCCGGCTCGAGCACTCTCTGCCGTCCTCAAGACAACCGGGATATTCGAGGCGGACCGGGGCCCGGGACTTGAGCGTCGAGCGGAAGTGCGGCGATCGGGACCACCCGCCGGTGTGGCCGTCACGGTAGATCCCACTCGGGAGTTGTGGTGCTGCTACGGGAGCTTGTTTGATTGTAGCGGGGTCACTATGCGGAACTTGTCCGACCAATGGCGATCTTGATGGTAGGGTCACCTACGAGTTCTTTGCCGGTCTTCTTCATCCCAGCGACTACTCGCCGGAGGCAAGGTACTCATGGACGGCCAGTCGCGGCAGGTCGTGGCGCTGGTCGATTCTAGCGGTCCTCGAAACGCATTTATGCTTTGTCGGCCAGCGAGGATCGTGAGGCCTCGCGATGTCGTCCACGGTACCTTATCGGTTCGGGTTTGATGTTTATGCCTTGATAGATCGGGTTCTACTGCCCTATATATCTCCCTTGTTGCTAGTAGGATAGGGATAGAGCACGAGTCCATGAACCACTTCGAGGTAGCTACGCGATGGGTGATTCGGTGGTAGCTCGGCGGGTATATAGGGCTTGTCCGGTGACCATATCTGATCGTCGGACCTGGCGACTTGATAGAGTTGGAGATGATTGACTTGACGTGATCATGGGGATGGATTGGCTAGCTTATTGCTACGCCAATGTAGGCTAGAGAGAGTAAGTGCGGTTCGATTTCTGAGGCGGTTGTTGAGTGGGAGAGCACGGTATCGCCGGTGGTAGGTTTATTTCCTACCTCAAGGCTTGGAAGATGGTGCGAAGGGTATATCTACCATCTCGTTCGGGTGTTTGATCTGAAGGCTGCGGTACCAGATTTTCCGTCGATTCGATGGTCGAGAGTTCCCAGGCGTGTTTCAGCACGACCTCGGGTATCCTCCCGAGAGGAGATTGAGTTTTGTATAGACATATTGCGGACACTCGGCCTATTTCCATTCGCCATACAGAATGGCACCGCCGAGTTGAGAGAGTTGAAGGATCGGCTTAGGGATTTCTTTGGAGAAGGGCTTCATCAGCCTAGTGTTCTCCACGGGAGCGCGGTATTGTTCGTGAAGAAGAAGGGCGGGGCCGCGCATGTGTTGATCTGAGCGGTGAACAAGGTGACCATTAAAACGAATACCCCTTTCGGGATTGATGATTTGTTCGACCCGATTGCGAGTGCGAGATGTTTCTCCAAGATTGATCTGGTCGGGCTATCATCAGTGCGAGTCGAAGTCGGACATCCCTAGATGCATTCGGACGATGCGAACACTACGAGTTTAGGGTTATGTCGTTTGGTTTGACCAGCGCTCGTGGTATTCATGGATTTGATGAACGAGTGTTCAAACCATTTTTGGACACGTTTGTGATAGTGTTCATTGATGATATCTTGGTTTATTCGCTCGGGCGAGGAGCATGCGAGCATTTGAGGCTGTCTTGTGATTCTCGAGACCAGTGATTATGCGCCAAGTTTTCCAAATGTGAGTTTTGGTTGACTTGGTGGCTTTCCTTGGGCATATTGTCGGGGTGATGGCATTCGAGTGGATACGGCAAGATCGAAGCGATCGGGACTTGGCTGAACTACTACTCGGCAGAGGTTCGCGATTTTACGGGCCTTACAGATATTATCGGTTCGTGGAGAAGTTTGCTTCTATCTCTGCACCATTGACTAGGTGACTCGGAAAGCGGCCAAGTTTGATGGTGATGCTTGTGGCGGGGTTTCGATTCTTGAAAGAGAGGCGACCGCCCCGTTCTTACTCTTCCGGAGGTCCAGACGGTTATGTTGTGTATTGCGATCGTCGGGCATCGGGTTGGGATGTGTGTTGATGCGGCATGGCAAGGTTATAGCGTATGCATCCGACGGTGAAGAAACACGAGGAACTACCCCACCCACGATTTGGAGTTAGCGGCGGTGATTCACGCCAAGATCTGGAGGCACTATTTGTATGGGGTTCATGTGGATATTTATACGCACCACAAGAGCCTCGGTATATCTTTAGCGAGAGGAGCTGAACTTACGACAGAGGCGGTGGTTAGAGTTGCTTAAGGATTACGATGTTGATATCATGTACCACCCGGGGAAAGCCAATGTTGTGGCAGATGCTCTTAGTCGTAGGTCGATGGGGAGCCTATCAGATGTGCAGCTAGAGAGGAGGGACATCGTTCGTGATTTGCATCGATTAGCGAGCCTTGGTGTCCGTTTGATTGATTACGATAGCGGTGGGGTTCGAGTTCGTGAGGTTGCGAGTCTTCCATCGTCGAGGAGGTGAAGAGGCAACGATTCGAGATCGATTTTGACACGTTATCGTGTCTGACTCTTCGTGAGGGCAAAGGTCCTTTGAGGTAGTACGATGGGGTGCTAAGGTTTGAGGCGAGTTGTGTGTTCCGGATGTTTGAGACTTGGCGGCGAGTCGCGGGAAGCTGTAACGCGTTACTCTATCCATCGTGGTCGACCAAGATGTACCACGACCTTAGATCCGTGTATTGGTGGGATGGCTTGAAGAGGGCGTTGCGAGTTCGTAGCTCGGTGCGTGTTGTCGGCGGTGAAGGTAGAGCACGAGGCACGGTGGTTTATTCTGACGATAGAGATCCCGACACGGAAGTGGGAGGTGATCAACATGGACTTCATCACGGGATTACCTCGCACTCGGAGAGGACATGATTCTATATGGGTTATCGTCGACGGTGGCGAAATCAGCCCACTTTCTTCCGTCGGAGGCGACTTTTGGTGAGGATTATGCGGACTATATATCAGAGATCGTCACCGCATGGAGTCCCTATTTCGATCATATCGCATGAGGAGCCCGATTCGGCTAACTTCCGGAGGTCTTTCGAGAGGGTTTAGGGGCGAGTGAGCTGAACAGTGCATTCCATCCACAGAGCAGACGGACAGGCGAGCGCTATCCGCACTCTTGAGGATATCTTTGCGAGCTGTGTTATTGACTTCGAGGTAGCCGGGAGGATCATTTGCCTCTAGTTGAGTTTGCATACAATAATAGCTATCACTCCGGTATTCGGATGGCGCCTTATGAGGCCTTGTATGAGGAAGTGCGGTCGCCTATAGGTTGGTTCGATGTGGGCGAGAGTGCGGCTAGTGGGACGATTTGGTGCAACGAGCGATGATAAGGTGAAGCTTATCCGAGAGGTTCTTTGACGGCTCGAGTCGGCGAAGTCATATGCGGATCATCGTCGTCGGCATCCGAGTTCGAGGTTCATGATTGGGTTTTCCTAAAGGTGTCACCCATGAAGGGTGTGATGAGATTCGGGAAGAAGGGAAACTTCGGCCCAGGTACATTGGGCGTTTGGATTATCGCGAGGTAAGGCAAGGTTGCCTATGAGTTGGATCTGCCGTCCGATCGGAGGCGGTGCATCCGGTTTTTCACGTATCTATCTTTGAGGAGATGTATCGGGGATCCATCTAGGGTACACCCGATTGACGATGTCCAGTGTGACCGGGTTATCGTATGAGAGATTCCCATAGCGATAATCGATCGTCGAGTTAAGCGTCTGCGGACCAGGGCGTGGCTTAGTCAAAGTTACGTGGCGGAACGAGCTCAGGGAGGAGATGACGTGGGAAGCTGAGGAGGACATGAGGCAGAAGTATCCTCACCTATTCCCCACACCTCCAGGTAATTCACTTTCCTACTTGTAAATTTTCATTATCGTTTATGCCTAAGTGTTGTTTTTGTGGCCGTGTGTGGCATTTGCAAACTGTTTAAGTTATGAAGAACCTTATCGTTATCTGTCTTGGGAAGGAACATTCGGGACGAATGTTTCTAAGGAGGGGAGAATGTTATACCCCGTATTTCCAGAGTATGTACGTAAGGGAATACGTACAAAAGTTTGGCCTTAAAGTTTAGGCCTTGGACGTTTTTTTTTTGGCACAACTCACAAAACGAATAGTTTTCCGACGAAACGTTTCCACAGCTTTCGTAGGGTAAATTCCGGCTATGTCATTCTAATTTTTGCGGATTTTTCCGAGAGACGAAACATTTTGGACCAACGGGAGGGCGACACTTGTCACCCTCCAATTGATGGATGTGAGGCGTTCTTAGGGCCGAATGGATGGCTTATTTTTGTCTTGGAGTTGGTAGGATATTTTGTGTGCAAGTTGGTCAAGGACACTTGCCCTAATCTTGACCTTACACTTGCCTTGCACTTGGCATAATCTTGGCCATTGGTTGGCCATCCCTTGACCTATAAATACCCCCTTAAGATGAAGAGTTCTTCATCCACAAATTCCTTTCCAAGTCTTGAAAATCCTCTCCTCTCCCTTAAGCCTTTTTCGTCCAACACACCTCCCCCCCCCCCCTTTGAGTGAGCTTGGCCGAGGCAACCCATCCCCCTAGCCTAGCCGAAATCTACCCCCCCTCCCTTGGTAGAAAAGTTGCCTTCTAGTATTGTTATAATGCCCAAAATACCCTAGCCCAAATCCCTTAGTCCTTAGTAGAAGTTGTGAAGAACTTCTAAGGTTTTCTTGGAGCTACCGGAGCGTACAACTTAGGAGCTAAACCTTGCTCAGGCGCGACTTTTATCTAGGATATTATTGGGCTTACCGAGGTAAATAAACTTGTCCTTCTTTTGTAATTAGAGAATACATCTTTGTAGAAGTATAGAAATAAGTATAAATACTTAGAAGGATATTAAAGAATAGAATTGAATCTGTTATCACGGTAGAAGGGTTTAAAGAAGAATAATCAAATCAGACTTACTTAGAATTTGTTTTCACGATGAACTTGAGTAGCTCACCGGGTAGGGAAGTGCTGCCCAATTTTCCGTAGGATAGAGAACCCTCTGCTTAGAACTGTTTTCAGAGTAGTCTGAACGTTGATAGACGCGTCTGCCTATTATAGGTTGATTCTCTGCGCGCGACATATTCAACTTGGCAGGTGGTTTTCGCTGAGAAGGTATGTGATTCTTCCTAAAGCATGATATTTTAAAATATATATGTAGTACGGTAGACGTACATGTGTTAACTGAATAATACTTACGGCAATGTCTTTTGACTTAAGCCTGAATAATACTTACGGCAATGTCTTGCGACTTAAGCCTGAATAATAAGGATCTGAAAGCATTTCAAAAGAATACTGAATCATTTTTTTAACAGAAGAGAACTAATTAGTTTTTAAAACAGAAGCTTAAGAGTTATACTAGCTTTATGGGAAGTTAGGTATAACCACTTAAGAATAATAAAAGGAACAGTTTACCTATGTGTTTATAACAGACTTATATTGATTTGTGAAAAGAATAATAAGATGGTTTGATAAGTAGACATGATATGATGCTATGTGTGTTAGTGTCTTGTAACGTTTGTATAAGAGAGTATTCTTGTTGTGCTTATGTTGTTTAACGATAAGCTGTTATGTTAGTGTAATATCACTCACCTCTTGACATGTTACCGGGGGTTAAGCTGCCCTCCGATGCGGGGTAGACTCAGGCGGTCTGGGACCATGATTCGAGAATACCTCATGCGGGTCCAGGGGACCTATGCGGAGCTACGGGAGTTCCAGGTTAGTGTGCGGGGTTATACCTCATGCGGTCTATGTGGCCATGCGGACTACGAGTCCAGAACGATGCCGAGGAGTAGCTACCCTCGATGCGGGGTTATATACCCTATGCGGGCCTACGTGAGTGGCCTATGCAGACTACGGGAGTCCAGGATTAGGCTTGCATGGTGATACTACGGGCAATTGGCCCTGCTTCGATCATTCGCAGCCTAGAAAAGACCTGTTACAGTTTACCTATTGTTGCTCTTGTTTATGATGTGGCACTATGTGCGGTTACCTTGGTTGTTTCATACATATATGTAAACTGATTTTAAAATGATATGTTTTCATTTAAGTACTTACAGTTTCACATACTTGGTACCTGTTGTACTGACCTCCTTCGGGGGGCTGCGTTCATGCCGCAGGTAAGGGCAAGCAGGTGCTAGATCCACATCCTTAGGATCTCTTTGCATTGGTGTCAGGAGCTCCATCTTCTCCGGAGGCTCTACTTTTTGGTATGATCTCCCTGTATTGTAGATAGTTTGTACATTCAGGGTATGGCGGGGCCCTGTCTCGCCATAGTTGTTTACTTCCTTAAGTGCAGTAGTCTATTATGCAGTTGGGATGTAACTGCAAAACTTGGGTTATATATATATGCCGAAAGGCAAGCTTTTCATCAGATAAACTGTGTCTCATTTTACAACTGTTTCATGTCTTGTTTTATATTTCCGCTGATTTTCTCTGATGTATGACTGCTTGGGTGCCCGGGTAAGGCACCAGTCACGGGCCCCGGAACGGGTCGTGACAAGAGCCTACCGTCTCACGAGATATGACTGTGGCAAGTATCTTAAGCTATCTACCAGAGCCTGTCGATACACGAGAAATGACCAGGACAAGTATCTAAAGTGTGCTTGTAACCACATGTACAAATTAAGCCCGTGATTATTCGTCACCGCGACAAGCTTCATGGATTAGCGGTCCATGGACTAATAACATAACCCGGGGATTTAACCCCTCACAATGACCGCATGCCCCGGCATCTTACCTCGGTATAAGCATGGCCATGAAACCATCCTACTGGACGCATGCAGTGGGCCATCGTGTCAGTATGTCCAAAGGAAATAACAAGATAATACTCAAAGTGGACGCATACTCGTGGGCCACCCATCGTTTCAGTATGTCCAAAAGAAATAACCGGATAATACTCAAAGTGGACGCATACCCGTGGACCATCCAACGCGTCAGTATGTCCAACAATCAATCAAATAGTCGACCCTCCACCGAGAGACACGGTAGCACAAAATCAAACACTTGCACCACAACAAAGCTATCACCACAAGCATAGGCAAGTTTAAGGTACTTTTATTTTATGTCAACAATCCGGGTTTCAACCCCAAAATACTACATACTTTCATTCTTTGAAAAAGACCTATTTTTACGTAAAAGTCATACGATACTATCACTCGTAGTATCAAACACATTTTCTTTTCAAACCAAATTACTACACCTTTCAGAAAATCCTTACAAGACTTTTAAAATCAAGTACTCTATACTTTTTAAACCAAGTGCTTTATAGTTTTAAGACAATATCAAGTATACTTTTAAAACCCCGTAAATTACGCTTTTCAAAACAAGTAACCCATACTTAAATCAAGTTACTTCTCCTTTTCCAAAATCAAGTCGTTTATAAGTAAAGTCTCTTATTTTAACTTCATAAAGTCGTTATAACTAACTTCCCATAAAGCATTATAACACTTTATGTTTTAAATAAACCAAATTCATTTCACACTCGTACGTCTACCGTACTATATAGTTTACAACAAATCATGCTCAAGAGTATAGGAAGAATCACATACCTCTTCGGCTTAATCCACAAGCCAAGTCGAGTATGCGCGTGAAAATCCACCTATAATAACCACAATATATCTATCAACCTCTCGTTCTCTTCGTAGCATATTCTAAGTAAATAGTTCCTTATTCTACGGAAAATTCGGCAGCACCTCCCCCCGCACAATCACATAAATAACCTCCCCTAACAAGGCTTGTTACCAAGCCAACAACTCCAAGGGGATTACACGTCTAACCAGACGTGTGCAATTCTGCCTCATAATAATACTACACAAGTCTACTGTAAATACAGTCCAAATGTAAATACAGTTCAGTTCTTTTATAAACATCCTTCCAATATATCTTATACTCAGTTCTAAATTACTACAATATGTAATATCCAATTACAATAGGGGGACATAGATCATTACCTCGACAAGCCCAAAATTATCCAAGTTTTTAAGTCGATCCTGAGCAACGTTTAGCTCCAATTCCTTACGCTCCAACCCGCTCCAAGCAACCCTTAGAAGTTTCTAAACAACTTCTCTTAACACTTCAACTCCAAAAAGTGAAGAACACTTAGGCTTTAAATGTGGCTAGTTTCGGCCAAGGGGAGGTTCTTAGGCTAGGGGTGTGAAATCTTTTCTAACTCTTGGTTACTAATCTTCCTAATACACTAAGGAAGAACACTTAGAAGTTTAAGGATTTTTGGACAATATTTGGGTCAAAAGGGAGGCTCAAAGCCGAGAGCACAAGGAGAGGGAAGGGAGGGAATTTTCAAGCTTGGAAATCTCTAAGTGTGGATGAATAAAGTCTTGCATTAAGGGGGGTATTTATAGAGAAATCAAGGGCTAGGATTAAAGCAAGTGTGTGGTCTAGATTGGGCCATGTGTGTGTGGGTCCCTTTGCCTATCTACTCCACAAAATATCTTGCAAGACTTTGACCAAATGTTTTACCCCTTTTTCATGAAAAAAACGTGCAACCTTGTCCACTTGGGGTGACACATGTCGCCCTCCTATTGGTCCAAAATATTTCATCTTCCGAAAAATATCCGTAATGCCAAAAATCCGAAAATAAAGTGGGCCTCACAAAACCGTAATTTCTCCCGTGGGCCCCACGTGACCAATTCCGGAAATTGAAATCCAAAATTCTAAAATAATCCCAGAAGTCCGAATACCAAATCCGGGAATCCAATTCCCATTAACGAACCTTTTTCCTTCACAAAAGCCGGAAACTTTTCCGTCGAAAAATCACATCTTTCTTCCTTTCCAATTTTCGTGTCGTATTTTCGTACGTACGTCCTCACATACATACCCTGGAACTACGGGGTGTAACATTCTTCCCCCCTTAGAAACATTCGTCCCGAATGTTCCTTCTAAGTCTCCAAACACGCATGCGCCGGTATAGTCTCCACTACTACACTTACAAAACTGATCATGCCACCAATGGCCAGAATATAACATGCGCGCAAAACTCAAATCCAAGCCAATGAGGAATCACCTCTAACATCACAAAAAGCTCCCACCCATGGTCTAAAGGATACTCCCTTCGCATCTTCACCTCACAAGAGAAATGATCACTTTCGTCCTCTTAACACATGTTCGCTTCCTTTCTTACTCGTCGTACCCTTCTTGTACACCCGAACTCTCTATAGTATATGTTCCACACTTCAGTCATCGCTTCAGTTTCCAAAACTTTGGAGTCACTACCTCCAAACTTGGTCATCTCACTAGCTTCAATTTCCTCTAAGGCCATTCCCGGCCTTCCCGATTCGATTCTGGTCGGACACATCCGCGAACTCGTACGATGGTTACCTAAACTTGGGCCTAGCACCCTCGTGACCCTATCACATAGCAGGACCACCACAAATTTTCCTTACTTCAATCCGGGCTGCGGGTTGACCAGCAATCTGGCCTCAACCCGACCCATTTATCGCGCCAAGCTCTTGTTCCCCAATCCGGAACAATCTCACTAATCAAGTCACGAAAACCTAGTGGTCTTCTTAGCTCAACTACCCTCTTTCATTTCACACCACTCAGGGACTTATCACACAATTATACACCACGTATGCTATGCACTCCGACAAAGGTCAATCATAAAAAAAAATCTTTTACTCAAGACGGCCTCGCCTCTAAGGTCTCCACGTGCAATATTCTAAGGCTCATAATTTTCCATGTCCCCAATCTTCCCTTTTCAACTAACCATGTTTTCTAATCACAATTAACACAATTCTATCTGAATATAACACTTAAAATATACACATCTTATCACATATACTAATCTCTAGAGGGTTAAAGATATACCTGAAATCAAATAGGCGGTTTCCAAGGACCGCTAGAACTGGGAACTTCCACCACTACCCCTGCCATGGCCTGCCGGTGTATGAACATCCTGCCTAGCTATCGAAGGCGAAGAACCCGCAACTGATCCCGAAAGTCGAGTCTCTACATCCGCGCTACCTCCGGTCGGACAATTTCTCGCAAAATGGCCCTGCTGGCCGCATGTAAAACAAGCCCTCTGAATACCGTGGCACTCCCCCGCATGGGGTTTACCACACTGGCCACACCGAGGTCGGGGTGGCTTCATCCGTCCAGCACCCCAACTCCCCCGAAAACCTGAACCCTTGGAGCCCTGACCTGCTCTTGAATACCCTGGAAGCCCTGAAGACTGTAGAGGACCACTCTGTACTGGCGGAGGCATACAACTAGTCTGCTGCTGAGGCGGTCCGCCCTGAAAGTCACCAAAGGACCCTGCTGTCCTGGCCTTCTTCTGCTGGTATTGGTCAATCCGTCGGCCTCTCCGTTACTCACACCCAAGTGCATAAGCATGTATGCAGGAAATGTCCATGCCCGGCTGAAGACCTACACCCGAGCAAGCCTCTGCCAAGTAATCATCGAGCCCCGTGATGTAGCGGTGCACTCTGTCCTCCATATCTGCCACTAACGCTGGGACATATCGAGCCAACGAGTCGAACTCCACGTTGTACTCCCGAACCGTACGCCCTCTCTGTCTCAGCATCAGAAATCTGTCCGCCCGTGCTCTCCTCATCTGTGGAGGCAAGAAATGGCTAAGAAATGCCTCCGAGAACTCGTCCCAAACTGCTGGAAGTGCATGCTCACCCCGGGACAGCTCCCATGAATCAAACCAGTCGACTGCAGTATCACGCAGCCGATGCGAACCTAGGACCACTGACTCGGTCTCCGAAGCCTTAATCACTCTCATGATCCGCTGTAACTATCGGATGAACTCCTGCGGATCATCCTCAGGCCTCGACCCGTAGAACTCTGGCGGGCTGCAACTCAGAAAGTCCCGTAGCCTCAAACTATCCGATCTCGGGTGAACCACGGGTGCATCTTGGGCTGCTGCATCCGGCCTATCCTCATGCCGCCACGATCACGGCTAGTAATCGCCATCTCCAGAACCCATCTCCTCTGCTCCAGGTTGTGGGACTGGAGGCTCAGGTACCGTGGTCTCAGTAGCCTCTGCTGCGGCTCTAAACTCTGCTGGGGCTGGAGGCGTCGCAAAACTCGCCGTCTGAAGCACTATCTCAGGTAATGACCGGGCTTGTGCCCTCGTACTCCTCTGTGTCCTCCTAGCAGCTCCCTCGGCTGCCTTGCCCTTCTGGGCCCGGGTTGCCTTGCGTGGAGGCATAACTGGTAAAAAATGAAATACGTCAGAGGGGTCCAACTTATAACACAGCTCTAAGGCACGATCTCAGAGTGAGAAGAATGGAAATCAATCCTAAATATCCTATAGCCTCCTGATTATTGATGTGGTGCACAACACACCGATAATCAATACTCTACTAGATACGGTCTGTAGACACTTTCCGAGGACTAACTGCTCTGATACCACTTTTGTCACGACCCGACCTCGGACCCGCGACTGGTGCCTTACCCCGGGTACCCTAGTGATACAACATCAGAGAAAATCAGCGGAAACAAAAACTTAAACAGGAAACAAGATACAAGATAAGAAAACAGGTTAACCAAAACGGTCACCTTCATGTATATACAATATAACCGAACAGTTACAATCCTTTACAAACCCTGCCCACAACAGTACTACAGACCTCTAAGAATGTAATAACAACTATGACGGGACAGGGCCCCGCCATACCCCTGAATGTACAAGTACCTACAGTGACAGGGGACTATACCAAAAGATAAGCCTCCGGAGAAACGGAACGCTGAACTGCGATCCTATGAATGAGGATCAACAACTGGTGTACCTCTACTGCGGCATGAACGCGGCCCGAAGGAGGTCGATAACAGTACCAAGTATGTGAAATCGAAAATCAGAATGAAATCACATTTCATCATTTTATAAAATCATTTCGCAATAAGTAAACAGTTATGTCAAGTAAGGGGACGCATATCCTCAAAATAATCACTCACACATAACTATGGGTCTCACGCCCATAATATCAATCATGCCCGTGGAACCCATTCCTCACTGCCGGCAGTACATGATGTAAAACAACACCCATATGTGAACCTGAACACTAGATCCTGCCTGCGTCATTAAACCGATCGGGCCAAGTAGAGTAGCCAACTACCAGATCCGAAGGCTAGTCATAAAACTTCACGGGCCAAGTACGGAAGCCAACTACCAGATCCAAACCAGCCACGCAACTGGCCGAGGCAAGTATCTTAAGCTAGCGTACCAGAGCCTACCGTCTCACGAGATATGACCGTGGCAAGTATCTTAAGCTATCTACCAGAGCCTGCCGATACACGAGAAATGACCAGGACAAGTATCTAAAGTGTGCCTGTAACCACATGTACAAATCAAGCCCGTGATTGTTCGTCACCGCGGCAAGCTTCATGGATTAGCGGTCCATGGACTAATAACATAACCCGGGGATTTAACCCCTCACAATGACCGCATGCCCCGGCATCTTACCTCGGTATAAGCATGGCCATGAAACCATCCCCATCGACGATACCCGTGGGCCACCCATCGTGTCGATGTCCAAAGGAAATAACAAGATAATACTCAAAGTGGGCCGACGCATACTCGTGGGCCACCCATCGTGTCAGTATGTCCAAAAGAAATAACCAGATAATACTCAAAGTGGACGCATACCCGTGGACCATCCAACGCGTCAGTATGTCCAACAATCAATCAAATAGCCGGCCCTCCACCGAGAGACACGGTAGCACAAAATCAAACACTTGCACCACAACAAAGCTATCACCACAAGCATAGGCAAGTTTAAGGTACTTTTATTTTATGTCAACAATCCGGGTTTCAACCCCAAAATACTACATACTTTCATTCTTTCAAAAAGACCTCTTTTTACGTAAAAGCCATACGATACTATCACTCGTAGTATCAAACACATTTTCTTTTCAAACCAAATTACTACACCTTTCAGAAAATCCTTACAAGACTTTTAAAATCAAGTACTCTATACTTTTTAAACCAAGTGCTTTATAGTTTTAAGACAATATCAAGTATACTTTTAAAACCCCGTAAATTACTCTTTTCAAAACAAGTAACCCATACTTAAATCAAGTTACTTCTCCTTTTCCAAAATCAAGTCGTTTATAAGTAAAGTCTCTTATTTTAACTTCATAAAGTCGTTATAACTAACTTCCCATAAAGCATTATAACACTTTATGTTTTAAATAAACCAAATTTATTTCACACTCGTACGTCTACCGTACTATATAGTTACAACAAATCATGCTCAAGAGTATAGGAAGAATCACATACCTCTTCGGCTTAATCCACAAGACAAGTCGAGTATGCCGCGCGTAGAAAATCCACCTATAACAACCACAATATATCTATCAACCTCTAGTTCTCTTCGTAGCATATTCTAAGTAAATAGTTCCTTATTCTACGGAAAATTCGGCAGCACCTCCCCCCCCCCCGCAATCACATAAATAACCTCCCCTAACAAGGCTTGTTACCAAGCCAACAACTCCAAGGGGATTACACGTCTAACCAGACGTGTGCAATTCTGCCTCATAATAATACTACACAAGTCTACTGTAAATACAGTCCAAATGTAAATACAGTTCAGTTCTTTTATAAACATCCTTCCAATATATCTTATACTCAGTTCTAAATTACTACAGTATGTAATATCCAATTACAATAGGGGGACATATATCATTACCTCGACAAGCCCAAAATTATCCAAGTTTTTAAGTCGATCCTGAGCAACGTTTAGCTCCAATTCCTTACGCTCCAACCCGCTCCAAGCAACCCTTAGAAGTTTCTAAACAACTTCTCTTAACACTTCAACTCCAAAAAGTGAAGAACACTTAGGCTTTAAATGTGGCTAGTTTCGGCCAAGGGGAGGTTCTTAGGCTAGGGGTGTGAAATCTTTTCTAACTCTTGGTTACTAATCTTCCTAATACACTAAGGAAGAACACTTAGAAGTTTAAGGATTTTTGGACAATATTTGGGTCAAAAGGGAGGCTCAAAGCCGAGAGCACAAGGAGAGGGAAGGGAGGGAATTTTCAAGCTTGGAAATCTCTAAGTGTGGATGAATAAAGTCTTGCATTAAGGGGGGTATTTATAGAGAAATCAAGGGCTAGGATTAAAGCAAGTGTGTGGTCTAGATTGGGCCATGTGTGTGTGGGTCCCTTTGTCTATCTACTCCACAAAATATCTTGCAAGACTTTGACCAAATGTTTTACCCCTTTTTCATGAAAAAAACGTGCAACCTTGTCCACTTGGGGTGACACATGTCGCCCTCCTATTGGTCCAAAATATTTCATCTTCCGAAAATATCCGTAATGCCAAAAATCCGAAAATAAAGTGGGCCTCACAAAACCGTAATTTCTCCCGTGGGCCCCACGTGACCAATTCCGGAAATTGAAATCCAAAATTCTAAAATAATCCCAGAAGTCCGAATACCAAATCCGGGAATCCAATTCCATTAACGAACCTTTTTCCTTCACAAAAGCCGGAAACTTTTCCGTCGAAAAATCACATCTTTCTTCCTTTCCAATTTTCGTGTCGTATTTTCGTACGTACGTCCTCACATACATACTCTGGAACTACGGGGTGTAACAATGAGGGATTCCGGGGGCATGGTATATACGATCATTATTCCATGGGCTAGCTCCCCATGAAGACCTGCACCTGCGATGAGGGATGCCGAGGGCACGTTATGGCCATGTTACACCGATGAGAGATTCCGGGACATGCGGCCGCGTATTATATATATATATATATTGTATATGTGTACGCCGACAGTGAGGTAGGATGCCACTGGCGGGTCACATGGTTATGTGCTACACCTACGGCTGCCGGCAGTGACGGAGGATTCCACGGGCAGGAGGTATATATATGTATTGTATATGTGTACACCGACGGTGAGGTAGGATTCCACGGGCGCAACACATGAGTATGATTTATTTCATGGACTGCCGGCAGTGAGGAAGGAATTCCACGGGCACGAGTGATGACTTTGAGGGCGTGAGTCCCTGACTTGACATGACTACTTATATGTTGTACTGTAGTTTGGTTATCATACATGTCTCCCGCTTTATACAGACTATCATGATTTCATTTACAGTATTTTCAGTTTCACATACTTGGTACTGTTATCGACCTCCTTCGGGGCCGCGTTCATGCCGCAGTAGGTACACCGTTGTTGATCCTCGCTCATAGGATCACAGTTCAGCGTTTTGGGAAGCTCCGTTTCTCCGGAGGCTTATCTTTGGTATAGTCCCCTGTCATTGTAGGTACTTGTACATTCAGGGGTATGGCGGGGCCCTGTCCCGTCATAGTTGTGGTTACATTCTTAGAGGTCTGTAGTACTGTTGTGGGCAGGGTTTGTAAAAGGATATAACTGTTCGGGTTTTATGTATATATACAGAAAGGTGACCGTTTTGGTTAGCCTGTTCTCTTATATTTCACTGTTTCATGTATTTGAGTTTTTATTTCCGCTGGTTTTTCTCTGATGTATTATCACTAGGGTGCCCGGGGTAAGGCACCAGTCGCGGGCCCGATGTCGGGTCGTGACACGGACTAAGCCGAGAAGGATTAAGTAAAGATTCAACCCAAAAGCCCCAACTTATATAATGATGTCAAGGCCAACAAAGACATATATGACCACTAGCCAAAAGACACTTATCTACAAGCCTATAAGAGTATAACGTACCACAATCAGACTGCAACTCTGATATAAGTAGAGTGTTTCACATAGCTGAACCATTCATCTCCTAGTACAATCTATCACCCTCTTAGTATGAATTTGCGGGCATAAAACACAGTTCCCCCAATAAAAGGGACGTCAGTACGACTGATGTACATAGTATGTCAAAAATAAGAAATAACATAACGGAGATGTATGATAATCTGAAACAGAAATACTGACCAACAGTACATGCCTCTCAGGGCCTAGTACATATGTCTAAATGTTATGCAATACCAATGCAGTATACTGATGGCCACACTGGCAACTTTGTTTTTATAACAGCCTCTGTGGGCATAATATACATAAATGTCATGCATGATGCAAATGCAGTATACTAAGTATTTCCCATAATCGCCACACATGTTTTCAGTTATATTGGAATCATACGTCTGATAACCGCCACATAGGCTTTCGGTTATATTGGAATCCTACTTCTGATAACCGCCACACAGGAATCTAGTTATATCGGAATCCTATTTCTCATAACCACCACACAGGCTTTCGGTTATATCATATAAGCCACACAAGCTTAATGTTGGCCTCTTAGGGCTCTTTTATGATAATATGTACCAGCTACAGGTGGTGTGTGTATATTAACGTCTTTTTATCTTTTTCCATTCCTTTACATATATATAAAACATTTACCATATAGTAATGTGCATAGCACAAGTGGTCCAGGGTAATATGTGAATGCAATGCAAATGAAAATGCATGAATGGTAATACCATATTCCAATCACAATGGTCGCCATAATACCTCTGTAACTTTGGCATTGTTGTGAATATTAACATTTCTTTCCAGATGTCTCAATAAGGACTTAGAACACACTTAGACATGCTTTTAGCACAATATTCAATAATATGAATATCCTTAACTACTAAGAGTATAGTACATTATGGAGTAACATGACGATTACGTTTGTCCACATAATTATGCCAAAATAAAGGAATGAATCGCCTTCACATACCTTGTTGTCGAATATATTCTAAGTTCCCACGGTTCCTTATAAGCTCTACGAATGGTTCCACACCCTATGCATGTTTGAAATCACACACAATCAATATACGGGGAACAATATTCCATTAAGACATTCTAGCGAACACTTTGTACACGTAGAGTTTATATTCTTCTATTCCGAAACCTATGCATATAACGAAACACCCAGTCTTATTAATCTCTCTTTTACTGCTACAATGTTCGAAACAGTCCAGAAATTATACATGTAATCCCCCCCAATCTTATACCGACAGTCTCGGTGATACCCAATAACCCCAACAATATCCAACCAAATTAGTACTCAATAATCGTCTTAGGATTAGTAAGAATCATGTTCTATAATTTGTGTAACCTTAGAGGATAAGAAAATTACCTCTGTTGGTAGCAACAAAAATCATCGGAAACCCTTCACTGGTACCGAATTTCGATGAGCAGAAAACATTACCCACAACTCGATTTCCAACACCTTTTCCAAATCCAAAGTTTCAGTTTGATTTCCAACACCTTAACCCTAGTCGCATTCTCTTTTATCATTCTGGACTTAACCCTTCCTTATGCTTATTATTTAGCAAAAACATTTCTATCTTGATTCATGATCATACAGTTTCATTCATGCGTACTATCTGCATTTATAACCTTACGACACTTTTTCAAGCATTTCCTAGTATCGTTCTCAATTACCCCAGCACAATACCTTTTTCCAAGGTTAATTAAAATTGTAACTTATTGCATAACGAAGCTGGGGACTTTACCAGTCCGATATCTATTGCTTAGGTAAAAGGGTATGCATAACCCTCAATACTACGTACAATTATCCTGTTACGTGGGGGAGAGAGTTTATCTCCCTTTCATAATCCTTCCTTGAAGTTACAACCCTACTCACAGGGTCCTCTTGCGGTCCTGTATATATCTAATCATCAAGCACCGCCTTAAAAATCGTGTAGATTCTCAAAACCTACCAAGGATGTCTTTGGTTTTCCGCAGGCAGCACTCGTACTTATCTTTTTCTTGCCTTGCGCATTTTCCTGAAATCATTCGGGAAGTCGTGGCCCTAACCGCCACACTAACAACTCCAAGCACCTCCAAGGGCACTTAATCATAAAATCCTTCAATGATCGTACGTTCTTATCTACGTCTCTTAGCTTTTAAATTCACGTACTACATACTTCTAACATCAATTTATTTACTTCAACCGAACAAGTCACATAGACATACTAAAATCAACGATGTCAAAGAAGGAAGGATAATTCACTGGTTACAACCACTTCCCTTCCTTTCCACTCGATAACCGGCTTACCGGAAAACTGGAACTGAATCAATCTCTCTCTGTAGTCAACGTTGGCAAAACAAGAGGCCCACTAGCCCGTACTCATAATGACCTCAAATTCTGTCATATTATAGGGTCCGACGACTGTATCGTCACCGGGAAATTATTATATACCCGCTCAGCTACCACCCATCACTCTCGGGTGTAGTCACCTCGAAAGGTTCTCATGGATTCAGGCTCTATTCATGTACACTTGGTTACCCTCTTTTTTACTGGTCGTACTCTTTCCTTACTTCTGAACTTATGCTAACATATGTACAAAACCTCCATACTGATTATGGTCCCCAATCTTTGGAGTTACAATATTGAACAAAATAAGGCCATT
Source organism: Przewalskia tangutica (assembly GCA_029844215.1). NCBI lineage: Eukaryota > Viridiplantae > Streptophyta > Magnoliopsida > Solanales > Solanaceae > Przewalskia > Przewalskia tangutica. The sequence continues at coordinate 106,476,202 of CM056721.1, forward strand.
TCTGGCTCCCACGACCTGGTTCCGGTGGAACGTGTCCACGAACCCGTAAAATGATTAACTAGATTTGGGTCTTGCACCCTCGTGACCCTGTCACGTAGTGGGACTACTACCAACTGATCCCACTCCATATCCGGCTATGGGGCGACCCGTAATAGGTCCTCAACTCGACCCACCGTCGCACTTAACTCTTACCCTTAGTCTAAATAAAATCTTATTGCCCGAGAAGGCCTTATATACCTAAGGTCTCGGTGGTTATCAATATTCTTAGGCTCGCAATTTCCATGCTCCAAGCCTACCTTACCAGTCCCCCCGTAAATGGGTACAATAACTTCTCATAATACCATAATCGTGTTGTCTTGATCGCGACAACCATACTTACTTCATACGGATCTCATCCGTACAATTCTCTTAAGCATACTACGTGGCTTAATCTATTAACATAGTCTTCCATAAAATCCCTTAATTATAACCTCTTAAGGGTCCATTACCTTCTCAGACAGCTCATCATCCCTAATTATCTCAAATTAGTACGTAAAACCTTGATGAGAATTCATTAAACTGTTTCATACCTTCCCGGTATCTATTTAATCCTTACCAATCCTTGGTAATCCAAAAGCATTCTAGGCAACACGCGTCTGACCTTCATACATAACTCCGTATAGTTGTATGTCATAATACCAACTATACTACAATTATTACCAACCTGGATACGTAATCTACATAATCCTTCCTGGGTCACTGTTGTCTTTCTCGTAGCTGCAATCAACATAATTCATTAGGGAGAGACGACCCTAACAACACAGCTCTATCGCACGATATCAGAGTGAGAAGAATGGAAACCAATCCTAAATGTCCTGCAGCCTCCTGGTTATAGATGTGGTGCACAACACACCGATAACCAAGACTCTACTAGACACGGTCTGTAGACACTTTCCGAGGACTAACTGCCCTGATACCACTTTTGTCATGACCCGACCCCGGGCCCACTACTGGTGCCCTACCTGGGCACCCCTTTCAGGTATACATCAGAGAATAGCAGCGGAATATACACAACTCATAAAAATACTTAGACATAAAATATCAACAGGTTAGCCGATAAGGTCACCTTCCGTAAAATGTACATAACCCAAAAACATCAGTTACATCTTTTTTTTTACAACCCAATCCACAAGACATGACTACAGACCTTTAAGAATAACAACTGTGACGGGACAGGGCCCCGCCATACCTCCTGAATGTACAACAACCGACAATACCAAGGATCTGAACCAAAGATAAGCCTCCGGAGTAATGGAGCTTCTCAACAGCTGAACAGTGATCCTAAGAGTGAGGATCAGCAACCTGTATACTCTACCTGCGGCATGAACGCAGCCCACTGAGAGGTCGATAACATGTACCAAGTATGTGAAAATGAAAGTACTGTAATGAAATCATAAAGTCTAAAATAAAGCTGGAGACATGTATGATAACTCAAATAATAGTACATTGTGCCTTACTAACAATGAGAGTAATCAAGAGTATACTTTACTGCATAAAAATAGGAGGCCCATGATTAAAGTAGGGCCACCCGCCCGTAGTATCATTAAGCAATCCTACTCTTGGGACTATTTCACCCGCATAGGTCCTGTGGACCCGCAATGAGGTCATCCGCCTCGCATGAGACTATTTCACCCGCATAGGACTATTTCACCCGCATGGGCCCGGTGGGCCCGCAATGAGTACAAACGCCGCACTCGCATCATGGGTAGAAATTCCATGGAATAAGTAGTAACTCGGGAGTCTACCCCGTAAGAATAACATAACCTAGCACAACCGGTTATCATACATAACATAAGCACTACCGGTTTATCATACATAACATAAGCACTACCGATTTATCATACATAACATAAGCAACACCGGCTTATCATACATAACATAAGCAACACCGGCTTATCCTACATAACATAAGCAAGTTAAGAAATCCTCTAACTTCTTATTAGCTTTGTTAATATACACTCTCATTTTAGTTTACTTAAGGCACTAACATGTCATTATAAAAATCCGGAAATTTAACCCAAAGTACTACGTACTTCTATTCTTTTAAAATGACTCTTTTTCATATAAAACTCCCAAGATACTAATAACCGTAGTATCAAGATATATCTACTTTTCAAGACAAGTCACAATACCTTTTAGAAATACATTTATAGGATTCTAAATCAAGTGACTTCTTTCTTTTAAAATCTTAAGCAATTGATGCCTTCAAATCAATTTGCCTTTCATTATTTCAAGTCATTTATCATTTTTACATTACTAGAGTAAATCACTCTTTCATCTTTTCATAAAGCTCGTATAACCAACTTCTCATAAAGTCGTTATACTAACTTTATACTTTAGGCAATTACAATCTTCTTTATATCCAAGAGACTTATACTTTCAAAATGAAACAAGTATCATATACTTTCAAAATACTTCAAGTCCCTTAACTTTTAGAAACTAAGACATCCTTAATTTTTTAAAACAATTGAGTTAATTCCCTAACTAAACCAACTTGGATATTCTTAAGACAAGTCAAGGATATAAAATGAAACTAGATCGTCAAAATCTCGTACATCTACCGTACTATATATTTACAACTACTCATGCTCAAGAGATAAGAAAGTTCCACATACCTCTTCGGTTCAATCCACTTGCTAAGTCCAATATGTCGTACGTAGTATGTCAACCTATAATGACCATAATACGTCTATTAACTTCTAGCTTCAACGTAGAATATTCTAAGTGTAAAGTCACTAAATTCTATGGAAAATCGGACATCACTTCCTTTGTTTCTACATACTTTTCCACCTTTTTCAAGGCACAAATTCAATAACCAAACATGCCACATTTAAGGCTCAACAATGTATTTAATAATAGGGGATTACACGCCTTAATAGGACGTGTAAAATTCTGCCCCACAATTGATATCAAACTAATCAAAAAGGCAATGCCATTCACGGCCAATAGGTGCTACAACATATCATCCTTTCCAATTCCTTTTCAATCCAAGTTGTCTAGTATAACATGTTATAAAGCCGCAATCGATTATAACCACTACAATCTTCAAGTAGATAACATGTGACGATTCTAATTATCGATCAAATTGTATTTCAATTTCAAATGGCTAACAAGGTCATTTCGGATTTAGGCTTCCAATATCCATAACACTTATCAATCTTCAATACATATACTTCATGCTAGTTAAAAAGTAAGGCTACAACAATATGTAATCTTATAACACTTAAGAGAACAAGATTGTTACCTTGACGAGCCTTAATCCAACTTCAAGATCCGAAGTCGCTCCCTAGCAACTTAGAGCCTCTCCTTGACACTCTAATCCGCCACTTGAAGCCCTTAGAAGACCAAAAACAACTTTCCTTCAAATTCCAATCCAAACCTATGAAAGTGACTTAGGTTTTCACCTTGCGACTAACGCAAAAACGATACTTTTTCGGGATCTTTCTATTGAGATACCCTTACAATACCCTTAGGAACCTTGGTTTAAAGTGTGGAGATTATTGAACAACAAACGAAAAAATTTATTGTTTCTTAAACCCTAACCCGAGAGCAATGCTAAGCAAGAACAAGAGTTCTTCAAATTTTCTAAGTGTAAAATAGCCTTGTCTTGCTACTAGTATGTTTAAATAACACTATGGAGTGTCAAGATTACAACACATGTTGGGTTAGGATGAAAGGGATTTAAATATCTTGACTTAGGTGGGCTTATTGACTTAGTCAACAATGTCAAGCCTTAGCATTGCAAGACTTGACAATTTGGACCTAGTCCATTTCGTCCAAGCCCATTAGAGTGGGGGGTGACACGTGTCACCCTCCCATTCGTCCATAATGTTTCATTTTCCGACATTTTCATAATTTCGGTAATTCTACGAGTCTCAAATCTTAACGTTTTGAGTCCTTACGTACGTTCTTATACACATGTCCTGGAATTTCGGGGTGTAACACCAATATTATTTCGGGATCACATCCTATTATATACTAATTTCCTTATTAGTATACACAAGTACAACATAATTTTTCCGAAGTTCGGATTCACTTGCCCACGATTATGTGCGCAAATCATTACTCGAAAATACGAGGTGTTACAACTTCCTTGTTTTATAATTATTAGATCTCCCATTGGTCGAGTGCTCATTCGTCTTACCTCTACATTTCTATATTCAAGTTTCCTTGGGGGAAATTTTTTATCTCAAAGTATTTATCATACTCTCTTCTTGAACATCAGAAAATTATCACCTTTGGCCGAAGGGTTCTTATTGTCCCTCCTCCACCATTGGTCCTTACGTTGTTCTGGAGAAATCATATTGTAACATTTCGTACGTTCGGGTCACGATTTGAACCGCTAGTCATATGTAAAATCGATAGGCATGTGTAAATAGACCCAAGCATTCGAAAAACTTATGTTATATTTACGTATGTTAATAAAGAGATTAGTATACAAAATGATGCAGTCCTGAAATAATTTTGAACGTAACAAGTATGACGACGGGGATCGGAAATAAATTTGGTATATGTCTAAAGAGGTTATGAACTAGCGTCATAGCACACAAATTATGATATTGGGTATATGAAGGTCTTATAGGTTACTAAGACTTAAGTGAATTATGATCACGAGATTAATTATATATGTAATTGATTAATTATTAGATTAATTTTAATGGATGAAGGGACAATTTTTAGTGGGGTATTACGTGTGAACTTTTCAATCAACCACCTAGATGACTAAGCTAATATTATTAATTAGGTGGCACCATTAGAGGTATGTGTCTTACTCCACTTAATGAGAAGTCCTATGCTTATAGCCTAGACAAAAGTTACTTCCATTTTTTCCACGAGTTTATTACCATATTATGGACCGTTCCATTTTGTACTTTCAGATACTACCCTGGTTTTGGAAGAGATCAGGAGAATTTTCGGTATACCTTGGTCTCGATGCAGAGAATGAAATATTTCAGACACTCTCATTTTTAAGAGGAGTTATGATTTGGTCATAGATAACTGATTTGCCATTTTCGTTGTATTCAACCTTTGTGATTGAGGCCCGCCATGGGTTCAACAAGCAAACAATGTGGCTATTCTTCAGGGACATGATAAAAGGAATTGCTTTAGCAATTGTGATTGGTCCTTCCATTGTGGCTGCCATCATTGTTATAGTACAGAAAGGAGGCCATACTTGGCAATTTACTTTTGGGAATATATATATATATATATATATATATATATATATATATAATTTGTTTTCTGGTTAAGAATTTCCGTAATCTTTTTCGGCTTGGTCCGTGTATATTTGTCGCTAGACGTCGATAGTGAGATTTGCGGTACCCGACAGGTAGGATATGGGTTCCCGTCGCGGCCTTCCGGTTTGGGTCGTGACAAACTTGATATCATAGCATGTCTGTCCTAGGGAGTCTACAAGTCATGTCTAGTAGAGTTTTGTTTATGGGTATGTTGTGCTCTATACTTATAAACAGGATTCTACCTGACATTTAAGAATGTTTCTATTCATTCATCTCATAGATCGTGCTTAGTTGAGTTATAAGCATTCCATTCCTAATCCATCTCGTGTTCATGATTCCAGTGATGCCTAAAACAAAGAAGAAATTCAAAAGTGTGAGGGTGTTAAATACGACCATGGAAAAATGGTTGTATTCACTGGCTACGTGATGAAGATTAGCTATGTCACTCTAACATTTGAAGATGAATCTTTCTAAGAGGAGAAGGAGGTAACATTTCGTACTTTCGGGTCACGGTTTGAACCGCTAAACGTATGTAAAATCGCTAGGAATGTGTAAATAAACCCGAGTGTTGAAAATATTTATGTTATATTTACGTATGCTAATAAAGAGATCAATATACAAAAGGATGCAGTCTTGAAATAATTTTGGGCGTAACAAGTATGACGACGGGGATCGAAAATAAATTTGGTGTTTGTCTAAAGAGGTTATGGACTAGCGTCATAGCACATAAATTATGACATTGAGTATATGAAGGTCTTATAGGTTATTAATACTTAAGTGAATTGGGATCACGAGATTAATTATGTGTGTAATTAATTAATTATGGGATTAATTTTAGTGGATGAGGGGACAATTTTTAGTGGGGGCATTACCTGTGAACTTTGCAATCAACCACCTAGATGACTAAGCTAATATTATTAATTAGGTGGCACCACTAGAGGTATGTGTCTTACTCCACTTAATGAGAAGTCCAGTGCATATAGTCTAGACAAAAGTTACTTCCATTTTGTCCACGAGTTTGTTACCATACTTATGGAATAATCCATTTTGTACTTTTGGATACTGCCCTGGTTTTGGAAGAGATCAGGAAAATTTTGTGGTATACCTTGGTCTCGATGCAGAGAATGAAATATTTCAGACGCTCTCGTTTTTAGCAGAAGTTATGATTTGGTTAAAGATCAATGGTTTGCCATTTTCATTGTATTCAACCTTTATGAGGCCTGTCATGGGTTCAACAAGCAAACAATATGGCTATTCTTCAGGGACATGATAAAAGGAATTGCTTTAGCGATTGTGATTGGTCCTCCCATTATGGCTGCCATCATTGTTATAGTACATAAATGAGGTCCATACTTGGCAATTTACTTTTGGGATATAGATGTAGCACATTCCTTTTATTAAGAATGGATATGCAGCAAGCAAGCAAAACATGATTTTCACTCCTAACAATAACGTAATTAACTATTAAGTGAAAGTAAGGTATGTTAAGGAAAATTCATTTCTTTCTTTTGGCATGCTCTATGTATGAACTGTAACCATGGTATGTCTCCATAAAGTATTCTACTCTTAGTAGTTAAAGAATATTCATGTTATTGATTCCTATATTAAAAGCATGTCTAAATATGTTCCTAAGTCCTTATTGAGACATACAGAAAATGTGTTGGTATTTACAGTGTTAACCGAAGGTATAAGGATATTATGTCACTAATAAGATTTTATTGTCATTCATGCATTTTCATTTGCATTCATATATTACCCTGGACCACTTGTGCTATGCACATTACTATATGATAAATATTATATATCTGTAGGGGATATGGGAAAAGGAAAAGTCATTATATACGCACACCACCTGCAGTTGGTACAAACTATCACAAAAGCCCCTAAGAGGCCAAAATAATTCAAAGCTGGTATGGCTCATATAATATATTCGAGTGCCTGTGTGGACATTAGTATACCTCATTTGCATCATGTATACATTAATTAACCATTATAAGGTATGATGCCGACAGAGGCGGTTATAAAAGGAAGATGCTTGTGTGGACAATATTAAACCGCATTTGCATTGCATAATATTTAGGCATATGTAATAGGGTCTCACAGGCATTTACTGCTACTCAGCTATTTCTGTTTTAGTTATTGATATATCCTTTCTATGCTATTATCCATGTCTGACATACTCAGTACATCAGTCGTACTAACGTCCCTTTTGTCGAGGGACACTGTGTTTCATGCCCGCAGATTCACGTAGGCAAGGCGACGATCCATGCTAGTAGGTTGTTGATTCAGCGAGTTTTGGAGCACTCCTCTTGTTCGGAGTGTCGGTCTAGCTTGGTATTGTTGTTTTTTTGCATGTCTATGTGGGTATGACGGGGCCCTGTCCTGACCTGTTGATGTCGTATACTCTTTAGAGGCTTGTAGATGGTGTCTTGTGGGTGTAGTAGACTTGTATCACCTTATCGGCCTTGGTATGGGTATGTATATAAAAGCTGGTTATTTGGATACAGATAGTTTTCTTTCGGCTTAGTCCGTTATTAAATTACGATTACGTGTTAAATGTACGATTGACGGTACCTGACGGGTGGGATCCGGGTGCCCGTCGCGACCCTCCGATTTGGGTCATGACACATACCTTTGTGAAATCCGCATTACTATAATCTCACTCACTTTTATCCTTCTTGTCGTAATCCTTTCTTCTGCTCGTCAATAAATGAAAAATATTTTTGCTTTGATACTTGATCATACCATTCCATTTCTACTTATTCCTTGTTTTCTTATTTCTTACAGCTATTCTTTGATTGTTCCGCAATTCTTGTCCTCAATTTCCTCTAACAAGTTATTATTATCCAGAAGTTATTTAGAATTGTAACATGCTGCACGATGAAACCGAATACTTTACCCGTCCAATACCTATAGCATATCTTAGCTTACTAACATTGATACATGTAATTCTCAATAATACGCGGTATGGCCCTTTACACACGGACGCGGGGCTTATGTCCTATTACACTACCGTGAATAACTCGATCATTATATATGGCTTGGGCTCACTATTCTGGGTATGTCACTTTATGTGATCTTCTTAAATTTACTGATGGTCACTCTTCACACGATTCGATTATCGCAATCCATTCTCATTAATGATATCCTGGGACAATTCTCAATCTATTCTAGATAAGACATTACAATTTAGATCGCACATACATAACATATTCCCTCATTCTAATCAGCAATAGTCACTGTAAAACGTGTGGATTTTCATAACATACTAAACTTTTCAATGATGTTTTCTGCTTTTCATCTGTACAACTCATAATCATCTTATACTTACCTTTGCACATAAACTTAGTATACTTTGGAATGTTGTGTCCATGGCTGCCACACTAACTAACCCCTCTGTACCTTTGAAGCATAATGTGGCATGCGTTCGACCACACTGACTACAAGATGGTAGGGGCGGTCTCACTCGACCTTTACAACTCTGACCCTGAGATATTGACATCTTTGATCCCTTTAAATATCAGCGATCTCTGACTAATAAACTCCCTGGGTTATGAGCTCCCTAACCATTCAAAGGGCCTATCTCTATCAGATGCTCTAGGATGAAGTCGTGCCGGGAAGCAACCAATTGATTCTCAATAGAGAGCATACTACTCGCATTTACACTCAATCCATCCTCAGTTTCCCTGCTAATCATAGCCATATTAGAAAAAGGCATTGCTATAATCATAAACACGATAAGATTTACAAAGAGAATTCTTACAATACAACTCTATATCACGATTCTAGATCAAGAAGGAAAGTAACCATCATCTTAAATGCCCTGTATCCTCCTGTCTATAAGTGTGGTACACAACACACCCATAAATAAGACTCTACTAGACACAACTTGTAGACTCCCTAGGACAAATCTGCTCTGATATCACTTGTCACGACCCAAACTAGAGGGCCATGATGGGTACCCAGACCCTACCTGTCGGGCACCACTAATCACACATTTAACATATAATCGTAATTTCACATGGGCCACTGGGGCCGCCACGAGATACCCTGCTGACATATGGAAATAGTAACTGGAAAAAAGAGCTATGTAAAATCGTGCAACCAGAAGGCCCATATATACATATACATACCAAGGTCGATAGGGCCATACATGATTACTATACACAGGATAACTGTCTACAAGCCTCTAAAGAGTAGTGACATCATAAGGTCGGGACAAGGCCCCGCCATACCCCTATTTATATGCAAAAATATTGTACCAAGATTAGACTGTTACTCTGGAATAAGTGGTGTGCTCCAATATCCGCTGAACCAGCAACCTACTAATGTGAACCGTCACCCTGTATACCTGAGCCTGCGGACATGAAACACAGTGTCCCCCGACAAAAAGGGACGTCAGTACGACTGATATACCGAGTATGTCAGGCATGAAGAATAACATACTAGAGACCTGAAAGTAACATGATACAAGAAACAACCAACCAGTAGAGAATGTCTCTGAGATCCATAATATGCATAAGTATCATGTCTATGTAGAATGCCTCTGAGGGCCATAAGCCTAAGTGTCATGCACAATGCGGTCTTACATATATATATATATATGTGTGTGTGTGTGCGCGCGCGCGAGCGCGTGTATATAACGACATTGGCCTTATTGGGCATCTTTCTTACCATAACAACCTCTGTGGGCATCATATCATATCGGTCTATGTGGGCATAATCATTATCGTGTATATATGTACCAGCTGCAGGTAGTGTCGTATCCCGTTTCCCATCTCTATGCGTTTGAGGTCAAGGTATATACATGAATATAATGCATGAATGATATAATAAGATACTATAAGTTTATTGAAGTAATGTAATATTGATTCACCTCCGATTAATATTATGAATACTAACATCTTTCCCATATACCTCAATAGGAATTTAGGAACATATTATGACTTTCTTTGACAATAGGAATGATTAACATGAACATTCTTAACTACTAAGAGTAGAATTATTTATGGGACAATATTACGTTTGCTTTTTGTTACATGGAACATGCCGAAAGAAAGAAGGATTTTCCTTAACATACCTCAACCGTAAACGTCTTTCACATTTGCCAACAATGGCCCGTCAATACGCTAATATTATGGGTCAGAACAACCCCTTTCTTAACTTCGCCTTGAAGTAATCTCCAATCCGACAATGAAGTGGAAGAAGCAAGATATACTCGTACCCTAAATTCTCCGATTTGCTATCATCTTGGGGAAATTAAAGCGATGTGGTCATAAACTCTATGTCGTTATTCATCCTTGTACTTCACTACTAACATGTGAAAGTCATGTATTATAGCGTCAATGATCATGCATACTAATTATTTGGTGAATAAAAATGATTGATCTAAAATGGACGTGAAAAGAGATGGAATTTTTATCCTTCTTGAGCTCAACACCTAATTAAAAAAGAGTTTTAAGTAGCTGCTCCCTTTTGGATTGTAAATTTAACACCATTTTACTTAACATGATAAATTTCTAGTTACTTAAATGTAAAGGAAAGATGGTGAGTTAACACCAAAGAAACATTTGGGTGTAACTAAGCCACCAATATGCATGTATAATGGATTGGTGTTGCTCTTTGCACATGAGCACACACACGTGGAAGTACTAACACGACACTTATCCATTAACTCTTAATTATATCTCAATTCACTTAATATTGGTTACTTTAACACACTTCATATATTCATTATCATGATTATGTGATATAATACTAGTTTGTAGCCTCTTTCGGTACACATAAAATATTATTATTAGTCATCGTTGTCACGTCCTTTTTAAATCCTTAAATTATTTCGGGACCACATCCTTTTATATACTGTGCTCTTGATGTGCATATCCCCAATATAACAAATTTTCCTCGGACTCAGGTCTACTTGCATACGTCTAACTATTAAAACGTCTAACTATTAAAATTACCTCCTGAAAGTGTACTATTAAAATTACCTCCTGAAAGTGTGTAATGTTACAACTTGTTCGGTTCAAAAAAATCGGGGCGTCATGCATAAGCTTATAATTGCAAACCTTAAACGAAGATAAATCAGACAATACATAAACTATAGTAAAAGAAGCATAATATATTAAAATGATTTGTCCAATTGACCTACATATCAAGAAGTAATATAAAAGAAAGATTAAAACTATTGAGAGAATAATCTTTAGATTCTTTAATAACTACATTGCGTATGTTATTAGGTTGGTTGTTTATGAGAAGGAGAGATCTCCTATTTATAGAACGCCAAAACTTCTCCTTCAAGAAAAAGATAAATATGATAGAATCTTTTTTTCATAAAAAAACCTTTTTCATCAAGAAAACTTTTTTGAATTAAAATATAATTATGACAAAATTTAAATAAGATAGAAAATTGAGCACAAATTATTAGTATATGTTTGGTAAAGTCGGCTGCATTTAAGAAAGCACCTTTGGAAAAAAATATTGAACTTCTACAAACTCATCTTTTTTTTTTATACAAAATGATCAAGTTGATGTATGGACATGTGAATAAGCAGGTCCCCCGGCGGCTCTTAACCTAAGAAAAAAGAAATAATAATATTACCCATTCGAATATTATATTCAAGGCTACTTTATATATAAAAAATAAATAGCTCAGAAGTTCTTATTAGTTCTACCAAGAAGCCTTCTCATCATAAACATACTACTCCCACAAATGGTTGCTATCGTACTGCTAGGATTACTACTTGTCGCCAGCAGCATTGACATAACAGGTTTCTCCCCCTCTGCATCTCCTTTCCAATAAAAATTTAAAGGCTCAACCTCTAAATTTCCTAGTGAATAATAACAGTATATATATTCTTAAGATCTTTTGTTCGTAAAATGTGCATTTTTCATATCAAACTTGTGTACTTTTTCAGGATCAATTCACTTAGTAATAGTTATTTGCTATTTTCGGGTAAAGCTCACTAACTTTTCTAATTTGAGGGGAGAAGGGGAACCAACAAAGGTCAACTATCTTTTCAGGAAATCCATAAATTGATTAATTTTCTAACACCATTTCTAAATTTTATTGAGCAGGGGCTGATGAATCAATAGGTGTTTGCTATGGAATGCTAGGCAACAACTTGCCTTCACATGACGAAGTTGTACAACTCTACAAGTCGAGAAACATAAAAAGACTGAGGCTTTATGAGCCAAATCATGGCGCTTTACAAGCCTTAAGAGGATCCAACATTGAAGTTATGCTAGGAATTCCCAATTCAGATGTGAAACACATTGCATCCGGCATGCAACATGCAAGATGGTGGGTTAAACAGAACGTTATAAATTTCTGGCCAGATGTTAAAATTAAGTACATTGTTGTTGGAAATGCAATAAGCCCTTTAACAGGCACATCTAATATTACCTCATATCTTGTTACTGCCATGAGAGAAATTTATGATGCAATTTATTTCGCTAGTTTGGGATACAACATCAACGTCACAACTTCTATAGACATGACATTGATGGGAAACTCTTATCCACCATCTCAGGGTTCGTTTAGGAACGATGCTAGGTCATTTATTGATCCAGTTGTTGAGTATTTAAGGAATACGCGTGCACCTTTGCTCGTTAACATTTACCCTTATTTTAGCTATTCTAGTAATCCAGGGCAGATTTCTCTCCCCTATGCTCTGTTTACTGCACCTAATGTGGTTGTACAAGACGGTCCATACAAATATAGGAACTTATTTGATGCGATGTTGGATTCTGTATATGCTGCCCTCGATCAATTATCAGGACGAGGTTTTCTAGAGATTGTTGTGTCTGAGACCGGCTGGCCATCTGCTGGTGGATTTGGAGCCACAACAGAAAATGCAGCAACTTACTTAAGGAAATTAATCCAACATGCTAGAGAGGGCACTCCAAGAAAACCTGGGCCTATCGAGACCTATTTATTTGCCATGTTTGATGAGAATAACAAGTACCCTGAACTTGAGAAACATTTTGGATTGTTTTCCACCAACAAGCAGCCCAAATATCAACTAAATTTTGGAGTTTCTGATAGAATTTGGGATATTTCTGCTGAAACATCTCTCAAAAGTGGTATGTGAGAAGAGAATCTTCAAATGAATTTGTTCTTTTTGCAATTATCTTTTTATGAGACTTTATATTACATTGTGCGGCCTGTGTAAATTCTCATGGATTGTTAACCAAAGGCAATGCAATCTCTGAGTTGGTGTTATAACTTCCTTTATTTCTTTGAGATATTGGTCATCTCGCAGCAATTTTTGTAAATTTGTAAATTTCAAGCAGCATCAATTACATAACCAGACACCCAAATGATATACTGGCCACAATTATTAGCTTCACTTTTGAGCCTATTGTTAACTAGTATTGGGCCTTATATAATAGTATTCCATGTTTGACCAAATAGGGATTTGGTAACTCAAAAACTTTTTGCGTTTATCAATTCGTGTCTTTACCATTTAACTCGATTAGTCAACCTTTAATTTGTTAGGCTTTGACAAATCTTTTTTTTTTCTCACCCGATTCCCGTAGAGTCCGACTAAATTCGGATCACGCGTTGCGGGACTTTTTTTAACAGAGGCGGAGTCAGAATTTAAAATTTGTGAATTCGGGTTTTCCTATACATACCAATCACTAGAGGTCAGGACTCTAACGACGACAGTGGTTAAAAAAGAAAATCTGTATATAGCAAAAAGGAACAAAGAAAAAAAAGGAGTCTATATATTTACTAGTTTACGCTATTAATTTTAAAAGAGAATCCTAACCAAAAAAAAAGGAAAAGCCTAGGGGTTTCAAACCCACATTTTGTGGACAACAAGAACTTTGATCGCCTTCCCCTTACCACTGAACCATCTACTACTTTGCCTATGTGGTTTCGGACGTAAACTAATATATATATTTAAAATTATTTGTAATACAAATACAGGATCTACGCACGGCCGGCCTTAGGGATAGGTGACATATGCGGTCGCCTAGGGCAACACATCGCAGGGGCAACAAAATGCAACGAGGTACTGTATATATAATATATCTTTTATTTTACAATTTGTATTACAAATGAGTTAATAGTTTCGTTGGTAAGAGTTATATTCTTATTAAGATATAGATTACAGGTTCAAAACCTACTTGAGACAATTTACTAAAACAAATTTTATTCTTCTTTTAACAAGATAAAATCTAAATTTTTTCCTAACAAAACAGAAAGGGCGCTGCCAATTTTTTCTTCTCCAAATTCAACAATTCTCCAAAGTCTAAAACTTTTCATAAACTCTTCTCTTATTCTCTAGCAAAGACTATTCTCCAACAAATTTCTTCTCTTCTCCAAATTCAGCAAACCCAAATCTCTTCTCAATCTAATTGACTATTCCAAAAAAATGCATAGCAAGATCTCTTCAACGACTTTTCTACTTTCTAGGGTTTATATTTATATTGGGTATGTTTCTTTTATCTCTATAATTTCCAATTTTCTTTGCTATTGCATTATACCTTGAAAGTAAATGTTGTTATCCGAATCTATAATTTGAATTAGTTGCTCTGTTTCAAAATGTAGTTTGAGTAATTGTGATTTAGTCGATAATTTAAAATGCATATTGTTGGGTCATTTTTATATGAGGAGAATTCTTCCAATTATTTTATCAATTAGGGGCTGATATTAATCAATTGATGGTCAATTAGAGACTATTTGTTCATTACTTTTGGTTAACATAATTTTTTGATTTTATGTCTATTAGTGTAACACTTTGGTAAACGCAAGTGTTGTAATTATTAGTTAATTTTTTAAGCCTTTTGTATGTTAGTTTTATTGTATTTTTTTTTTGCGAGGGGGCAAAAAAAATTTAAACCGCCTAGGGCCTCATTTTTTCTGGAGACGGCCCTGGATCTACGTAAAAGCTATTGGGTTCGTCCGAACTCCCACGTAACACTGTAGCTCCATCCCTAATTTTTGGGGCCAATGCTACAACAATGTTTTTTCATTCCAGGATTTAAACTAGAGATCTCTGGTTAAGGGTGAAGAGACCTCAACATCTCACCACAAGCAAGTAGGAAGGCTTGACAAATCTGAGCTCTTCTCAGTTGGTGACTGTTGAGTTTTATTTTGACAAAAATATGCAACAACAAGAATAACAAATATGATTCAAAATTTATCTCTTAAATATTTATTAATCGAGGTTTAAAAAGACAAAATAAAAGGGCAGTCTAGTGCACAAAGCATCATATGCTAACAGGGTCCAAGGAAGGGTGCACCCAAGGGGTGTTGATGTACACAGTCTACCTTAATACAAACATTAATGATTGCTTCCACGGATTGAACTTATGACCTGTAGATAAGTCACACGAAGACAACTTTACTGTTGCTCCAAGGCTCCCTTTTCGGAGTTTAGAAGATACTTAAATAAAATGGTGGAGTCCTTATACAAATAATTATTTTTATGTTAAAGTTTAGACTCCTCCTACAACTAAATAACCAATTATAGGGAGGAGTTTTATTAGTTTTGAGGGGCAAATATGAGCTAGTCCATTCATGATAAGCACAATTTGGGACCAAATTCAAAAGGAGGACAAATTTGCTCTATTTTCCATAATTGTGGGTAAAATGTGAACCAATCCACCATTGATAAGGGTATGTTTGGGACCATAGTTAAAATAAGAGCAATTCTATTTTCATAGTTGAGGGACATTTTTAGCCTTTTTCTTTTTCTCTTTTGAAATTAATTAACGCACTTTGATAGTGATAAGAATATTTTTATCTTGAAAATTAATTCGACTTCTGCTTTTTGAGAGAATTAAATTATAACAATAATTACTTGATACTTAGCACTAATTTTAATCTCATGCTTTTCAGATGTTTGCATGCTAGTAATTGTAATATCACTTATTGGAGAGAGACAATAATTATAAATAAAAAGTAAGCTAAAATTACATGAGTTTCATGAAAAATATTCATTTAGTTGACTACAATTTATGCAATTGGTAATTTAAAATATATGTATGATCATACAACTGCTACTTTATTTGAAAATTGTATTAAAGTAATTGTGAAATTCTTGAAAAATATGATAAATCAATACTCGGCTTTTGTTATGTTATAGACTTAATCTGCTACCAAACATGTGTTAACCACAAGAATTCAATTGTCGCCCCCTAAAATTGAAGGGTATAGTTTCAAATTCGTCTAAACAACTTGGTACGTTTATGTATTTTGCAATGACAATAAATAAATACAAGGTTAAACAATCTTTAATGCTGGATTGCATCTACCAAACACACATATATATATATTACACTTTCAATAGGATATCAACGTCGACAACAAGAGTCTTGGTGATCCTGAACAACCGAAACAAATGAAAGGAATATCCTTTATAAGAAAGTACTAGATGAGATATACTTTATTACACATTTGTATGTCATCATATCAGAATAAGTAAAAAAAATCATACGTATCTAACTAAATTTTTATTGTTCGTTTTCATATATTTCGTAATTAATATGTTAGTGTAATTATATAAAGCAGAGATTCTTATTCCATTAGGACTACAATTGTATACACTATATATATTGTATTAATGAAAGGACTCACTCAAGGAGATTTACACTATTCTACATGATATCAAGAGCCAAAAATCTCTCCCAACCCTAAACCCTACTGTCGTCCGCCACAACCCTAATTTTCCATCTCCCTTTTCCGACGTAAATTAGTCGTATACCGTCGGTATGCCACTGTTCCCCACTGATATACAACCGCCACATCCCTTCTTCTTCTCCAAACAGGCCCGTATACATCTGGTATATAGGTGATATACATCTAACCCGAACCCCATATCTCCTGACCAGGCATGTATACCTATGGTATACAACTGATATATAACTGCCCTAAACCCTCTATTCCTCTACTAATTTTCGGCAGCCCCCATGGCACCACCCGCGACCCCCATAGCTAACATGGAGGCGGCTTGACTATATCGTCAAGCAGTGGAGCCATGGGTTACTGACATCAGGGAATATATTGAAGACCAAACGTATTATCTCCAAGGACTTACTTCATACTATTATGAAAACTTGACCCTCGGCTTACGAGTTATGAACCCGATTGGAGGAAATTTTTCAAGACAACATCATACACGTGTCATGTATTTCGAGGAGCAATTCAACACCACCCGTCTTGAAAATTTGAAAATATGACCGACTACTGCAAACATTTAAAATTAATTGCCAACCAATTATCTAATGTGGACAACCCGATTTCAGACACAAATATGGTTTTGCAATTAATTAATGGTTTACCGAAAGGTGAATATGATACCCTTGCGATGATGATCCAACAATTCGATCCTCTACCGAGTTTCAACCAAGCACGGTCCCAATTTTTATTAGAGGAGATAAGACGAGAAAAATGGGACAAACACAACCCCAAGGCATTGATAGTTGATGCTGTCGCGATAACCGCCTCACCCGCCGGTCAGCCACCATACACCACCTACCACAGAATAACCGCTGTGGCAGCAAAGGCAGAGGCAACATGTATGGCCAAGGAAGCAAAGAAAAATGCAAAGGGGTCAGGGCCAGACAGCCAGCAGCAGCAGGACCAACACCCAACACAATGGGTCAACCCACTTCCATGGCAGATTTTTGGCATCTGGGCCTCCCCAGAAGTCGTGAACCAACAATAGCAGTTGCAATAGTCGTGTCCCAGCATATTGGGAGTCCATCTAGCGGCACAACCAGACAGCCATCAGGCCCATTTTTCACAGGCCCAACAGTCCGCATCTGGCACCATTCTAACCAACTTGGGCCAGGCCTTCAGTTTCTTAAATCTTCAGCAGCCCGATGATGCATGATATATGAATATGGGTGCCACATCTCACCTCACCCACAATTTTGGTAATCTTTCTCAATTGCGTAATTTAAATACTCCTCAATTTATTATGGTCGGAAATGGTCATCGCATTCCAATTCAAGGGTTTGAACATACACTAACTCCACTACTGCACCCCCACTTATCCCTTAAACATGTCCTATATTCCCCTAACATTATCAAGAACCTAATCTCTGTTAGAAAATTTTCCACTGATAATTATGTATCTATTGATTTTGACCAGTTTAGTTTTTCTGTGAAGGACCTACGTACGAGGAGACTTATTACGAGATGCAATAGTGTGGGGGGCTCTATCCTTTCCTATCCACGTCTGTTGCCAGTATAAATCCTCCTACATCTCTAACTGCAAACTCCTCCTCAACGTTACATAGTAGACTTAGACATCCCGGAGCTCATATTTTTTATTTTTTTAGACACCACAATTTTATTAAATATAATAAGGGGAAACTTACCCAAAGTTGCTATTCTTGTCATCTTGGAAAGCATGTTAGACTTCCGTTTATGTCATCTTTAAGTATTACTTTTTCTCCCTTTAATAATATTTATGTGGATTTATGGACCTCTCCTATTACTAAAAAATTGGGGCATAAATATTATTTAATATTCTTGGATGATTTTTCTCACGTCCTATGGGTCTATCTGCTTCACTTTAAATCTCAGGTCTACTCCAAGTTTCTTGAATTTCGTACGTATGTTAAAACACAATTTGAAAAAGAAATAAAAATGTTTCAATGTGACAATGGTCGTGAGTTTAACAATTCTCTCTTTCATAAATTATGTGCGGCTAATGGCATGGTCTTTTATTTCTCCTGCCCCCATACTTCCCCTCAAAATGATAAAGTCGGATGAATTCTCCGTACCATTAACAATATGATTCGTACCTTACTTTTTCATGAATCTCTTCCCCCCAACTTTTGGGTATATGTATTAAAAATGGCAGAATACATTCTTAATATACTACCTACCCGTACACTACAAAATAGGATCCCTACCGAGTTTCTATTTCGTCGAATCCCTACCTAATCATCTTCAGATTTTTGGTTGTCTCTGCTACCAGAATCTGACCTCCACCGCCCCTCACAAATTAGCATCATGTTCCACTCCGTCTGTCTTCTTAGGGTTTCCATCAAACCATTGGGGGTACTAATGATATAACGTGTCTACATGCAAAATTATAGTCTCACTTCATGTCATGTTTGAGGAAAACGTCTTCCCTTTTGCCAATATCCACCAATTTTGACCCACTGATTAAGGATTCCTTGATGAATCGGGCACCTTACCTCTAGTCCAAAATGCACTACAAAATTCGTACCCTCAGGCCGTACCGCTACCTATCCCATCGACCACACCCGTCCCATCAACCCCACCTACCCCATAGACCTCCATATCTGATGATACACCCGCCTCACTTCCCCTCCTACCCTGCCAGTCACTGCCTTACCCCACTGCCCCGCCACACTGCCCATCACCCTACCAGCACATGCCCTAATAATATTGCCGAGTCTAGCCCGTCACCACCCAGCCCCTATGCCCCACCTGTGACCATCTCCACATACCGAATGAAAATCCATGCACAACACGGGATTTTTAAACCAAAAGTTCACTTTAACCTATCCACTCAAACTATCTCACATATTCCTAAAAACCCAAAATTAAACAAACTTGACCCAAATTGGAATGCGGCCATGCGTGAGGAGTTTAATATGTTGCCCAATCAACACACTTGAGATCTAGTTCTGAAACCAGAGGGGGTGAATGTGATTCGTTGTATGTGGCTCTATAGCCACAAATTCTGAGATAATGGAGAGCTTGAACGCCATAAGGCAAGACTTGTGACTAATGGTACTGGTCAGCAGGAGGGAGTTGATTGTGGTGAGACTTTTAGTTCGGTGGTCAAACTAGCCATCATTCACACAGTCTTGAGCATAGCTATGAGAAAAAATTGACATATTCACTAGCTTGATGTAAAAAATGCTTTCTTACATGGGGATTTGAAAAAAAAATCATTTATATGCATCAACCGCCTGACTTTGTGCATTCAGAGGTTCCTCATAATGTCCGCCATCTTCGTAAGTTACTATATGGTTTAAAACAAGCCCCTAGGACTTGGTATGAGAGGTTTGCTACATACATCATACAGGTCGGGTCGTGTGCAGCAAGAGTGATCATTCCCTTTTTATTTTTCATCGAGGTGCTGATACGACTTATATTCTTTTATATAATGGTACTGGTCAGCAGGAGGGAGTTGATTATGGTGAGACTTTTAGTTCGGTGGTCAAACTAGCCATCATTCACACAGTCTTGAGCGTAGCTATGAGAAAAAATTGACATATTCACCAGCTTGATGTAAAAAATGCTTTCTTACATGGGGATTTGAAAAAAAAAATCATTTATATGCATCAACCGCCTGACTTTGTGCATTCAGAGGTTCCTCATAATGTCTGCCATCTTCGTAAGTTACTATATGGTTTAAAACAAGCCCCTAGGACTTGGTATGAGAGGTTTGCTACATACATCATACAGGTCGGGTCGTGTGCAGCAAGAGTGATCATTCCCTTTTTATTTTTCATCGAGGTGCTGACACGACTTATATTCTTTTATATGTGGATGATATTGTTTTGACAACTTCTTCTAATACACTGAAATGTGAGATCATTGTTATGCTTAAGTCTGAATTTTCTATGACAGACTTAGGTAAGTTGAGTTACTTTTTGGAGATATCAATAACCAGATCCACACATGTCATATTCTTATGTCAGCGTAAGTATGCAAAGGAGATTGTCTATAGGGCTAAAATGGCAAACTGCAAGATCATGTCCACTCCTGTCGACTCGAAGTCAAAACTCAGTGCAGGGGATCCGATTAGCGATCCCTCTCTTTATAGGAGTCTCACAGATGCTCTTCAGTACCCCACCTTCACTCGGCCCGATATTGCATATGTTGTTCAGCAGGTGTACTTATTCATGCACGCTCCTAGGGAGCCTCACTTTACAACTCTTAAGTGTATCATTCGGTACGTTAAGGGCACTCTTGACTATGGACTACATCTATATCCCTCTGCACCGACTAAGTTTCTTTCTTACACAAACGCAGATTGGGCAGGTTGTCCGGACACCAGTCACTCTACATCCGATTATTGTGTATTTTTGGGGAATAATATTATTTTGTGGTCTGCCAAGAGGCAAGCCACGCTTTCCCATTTTAGTGCAGAAACAAAATATTGAGGCATTTTGAACGTTGTTGTACAACTATGTTGGATCCGAAATCTCCCTCTTGAGCTTCATTGTCCCTTACGTAAGACATCTTTGGTTTACTGTGATAACATATCTCTTGTCTACTTGTCTGATAACCCGGTTCAGCATCATCGAACCAAGCATATTGAGATGGATATTTACTTTATTCGTGAGAAGGTTGCAATGAGTCACGTTAGGATGTTGCATGTTCCTTCTTCATATCCGTACACGTATATCTTCACTAAGGGGCTTCCTCTATAACTGTTCTTTGACTTAAGATAGTCTCAGCTCCAACCTCTTCCCGCTCCGACTGAGGGGTGTGATAGTGAATATATATATATATATATATATATATATATATATATATATATATTGTAATAATTAAAGGACTTCACTCAAGGAGATTTACAATATTCTACACATATGTATCTAACTAAATTTTTATTGTTCATTTTCGTACATTTAAATGATATTCAATCACCTTTATATCGACAAACAAGTCATTATATAATAATCGAACATTGATCATTCACAAAAACTTATACTTTATTTTCTCATTTATAATTATTTATTCAAAATTTTATTTTCATAATATAGATATTATTACATGATTCGACATACACGTGCATCGAGAAACTAGTAATAATTTAAAATTTAAAGTTATAGTCTACCTACCTGCATAAGATGTAAAAATCCACGACATGAAGGAATTTTTTTGTCACGCCTTGACTTTTCTCAAGTCTTTACTTAGGGTGTGATGACACCTGGATAATTATCCCTTTTCAGGAGTACCATCTAACTCTCTTTATTTCAAAATTCAAACGTGTATTTAAATGCGGAACTAGTAATATCAATGGAAGTAGAGAAATCTTTTTACGAATTGCATTAAACATAACGCGAGCTCATGCTCGTGCAAATTTTGTTTCTACCAAGACATAATGAGAGTGAATATTCCAAGTTTGAAAGGAGACAATCTCACACGGGCATTCCCGAGATACTGAAACTAAACCCTCCAACTACACACTAACATGACAAGTACCAAGTTTGAAGAAATGGATTTGGTACGGCAATGAGGCTGTGGGATGATCGCTAGCCTTGATGTGGAGTCTTTCCTCTATCACGCTTTCCTGAAACATGTAATAAATAAAGAGTCAGCCCTACCATCCGTGGCTGAGTGAGAACCTCGCTCTGCAATTCAAGTAAACTCACAATATTCTAAGTACAATCACATATATAACATAATAAGCATGTTGTAAGAAAAACATATTAGGTTACAACACTTTTATCATACAAGTATGCAACATCTCCTCTCAATTCCTTATTGGAGATTCTTAATTTAACCAATATTCTCTTTTAACCCATATCACACCTTAATTTATTCATTTGCATTTTTCTTTTACATTTGTTGCGGCGTGCAACCCGATCCAATGCCATATATTTGTTGCGACGCGCAACCCGATCCAATGCCTTTGCATATTTATTGTGGCGCGCAACCCGATCCAATGCCTTTACATATTTTGTTGCGTCGTGCAACCCGATCCGATGCATTAACATATTTGTTGCGGCGTGCAACTCGATCCGAGGCATTTACCTATTTGTTGCGGCGTGCAAGTCGATCTGAGGCATTTACATATTTGTGAACATATATTCACTTTGTATTTTCAGAAGGTCAAATAAATAATATTCCTTTTTTTTATATTCTGCCTTTCACACTTGTAATGGCCATAACTTTTCAATCGTAACTTCAACTAAGGTGTTTCTTACACTAACACGAAGGTAACACGGGGACCTTTCACTGTACCAAATTTCATTTGACAATACTCTGGGTAACTAGTACAAATTCATCCGAAAAACAGCCACATGTAACTAGTCTCGTCAGAATTTTATTAAAACATGGTCAAATCTTAAAATGGTCATAACTTCTAAGTTGTAAGCCCGATCAAGCCCCGTAAAAATCTCAAAATGACGATAAAAGAGATTTATATGACCCTATGTGAACCACCTATTCAGATTCTGTACCAGTTGGTACAATTGTTCATTTTTATTTTCTGCCTTTCTGTATTCCTATCAATCCGAGTCAGAAACTTTAAACTACAACAACTCTCAATACGTTAGTCCGTTTTACCCCCACTTTGTCTCAATATGACCTTAACATACCGATGTAGAACACTTCCAAATTTCACCAAATTCTAACAAGTATAACTTAGTGAAAACAGGTTGTAAAATTCTGCCTTCCCAAGTTTTAGTCAAGCCGAGGCAGAAACTTTAAACAGAGATAACTCTCACCCCGTAAGTCGGATAGACCTCCGTAAGGTCTCAAAAAGTCAAAAATAAAGAAATATAGAACCCTTATTCAGCACAAATTTTCATATTACTTACCAATTTGTACAGTGTTACGTTTTTGTGTTCTGCCCTTTCGGATCCCGATCAATACGAGGCAGAAACTTTAGACTATCATAACTCTTAAACCGTAAGTCCGTTTTATCCCCTCTTTGGGTCGGTCTGATAGTAATAGAGAGGTGTACAATAATTCCGAATTTCATTCAATTCTAACTTGTACAACTCAGTACAAAACAATTTGAACTTTCATGACTCAACTAGTTGTCTAAATAATAAAAAATTCATGATTTCTTTTCAACAACCGATTTATATTCTAACATGTATCGAACTTAAAATAACAGATTTCACTAAGAATTTCTGAATGAGAAAATTCACCTTTTTTCTTCGTAAGCGCGAAAGGATTGTTGTTCGGTTGCTAAAATTGATCATTGATCCCTAGTATTTTTTTTATTCTTGTTCTTCTTGCTCTCTTGATATTTTCTATTTTTTTATTCTTTGTGCTAGGTACTTTGTTTTGTGCCAAGTACAATATATAAATTGAGGTGAGGTATTTGTATGTAACCTATGGGAGAGGGAAGGACAAGGGTTAAGGGGAATTAAGGGGAGGGGAAAACGTGTATGTGAGGGGAGGGGGAAGGGAAATGATGTGCATGTTTTTCCATTTAGTGTTAAGATAAAATTTAACACAATCATGTAATATAAAAGGTCATCATCTTTTATTTAATAGGATAGTGTAGATGAAAAGTTAATACTATGTTAATATAGTATAACTTAAATTCTTAATTTTCTAACACACCCTATTATTATTATTATTATTATTATTATTATTATTATTATTATTATTATTATTATTATTATTATTATTATTGTTATTGTAACAATAATTTGGGACTTCACATTCTCCCTTCCTTAAGCAACATTCGTTCTCGAATGTGAATAAGGTCGTAACATAATCGCCTAGACACACAACAAATCTTGGAATTTTACATTCTCTCCTCCTTAAACGACATTCGTCCCCGAATGTGAATAAGGTCGTAACACATGCATATAGACACGCAAAAAGCACATATATGAAGTACTATTTAATACATTTTTATTACCTTATTCAAAGAGAAATGAGTATTTGACTTTTATCGCATCTTCGGCTTTCCAGGTGGTTTCCTCTGTGGAGTGGTTCCTCCATAGGACCTTCACGGTAGCAATATCTTTATTCCTGAGTCGCTTAACCTTCCTATCAAGTATTTTTACCGGAACTTATTCATATTGAATCTCTTCATTAAGAATTATCTCCTGGGAAAAGATGACGTGACTTGGATCGTGCAAGTATTTTCGTAACATTGACACATGAAATACCGGATGCACTGCTTCCAGCTCTTGTGGAAGTGCTAGTTCGTAAGCCACATTCCCCACTTTTCGCAAGATCTCATATGGCCTAATAAACCTTGGGCTCAATTTCCCTTTCTTACCAAAGCGCATCACTCCCTTCATTGGGGACACTTTTAAAAATACTTTCTCTCTTTTGCGATGATCCACATAAGACTTATGACGGCTATGAGCCATTTTGATCCGCTCCCAAATCATCTGCACCTTATCATTTGTTTCTTGAATGACTTCGGGACCGAACAGTTGCGTCTTACCAAACTCAAACCTTCCAAGTGGAGATCTACATTTTCGTCCATACAATGCTTCAAACGGGGTCATTTGTATACTAAAGTGAAAACTATTATTGTATGCGAACTCAATTAGACATAGATGGTCCAACCAGATGCCCTGAAAATCTAACACACAAGATCGCAACATGTCCTCAAGTGTTTGAATTATTCGTTCAGCTTGCCCATCTGTTTGTGGGTGGAAAGTCGTGCTCAACTTAACTTTTATCCCGAGACCCTGCTGGAAACTTTGCCAAAAGTGTGAGGTGAACTGGAACCCCTATCCGAAATAATTTGTAATGGAATTTCGTGTAACCACACAATTTCCTTCAAATAAATTTGTGCGTACTGTGGTGCACGATACGTAGTCCTAACCGGTAGGAAATGGGCTGACTTTGTAAGCCTATCGACAATCACCCAGATAGAATCATACCCTTCTCGAGTTTTCGGTAGACCAGTTACAAAAATCCATATGAATCGCCTCCCATTTTCACATGGGGACACCAATGTCCTGAAGTAGTCCGCCAGATTTTTGATGTTCAGCTTTCACCTGTTGACATGTAAGACACCTTCCAACAAACTCCGCAACATCTTTCTTCATTCCGTCCCACTAGTAATTTGCCTTGAGGTCCTGATACATCTTTATTGACCCTGGATGAATGGAATATCTTGTGTTGTGACTCTCATCTAAGATCTTCCTTCTTATATCCCTTAACCTAGGAACACATAACCTACCCTTATACCGAAGGGTACCGTCATTTTCTCTTAATGTAAACTGTGAAGGTTTTCCCTGTTGAATCCTCTCCCGAAACTTAACAAACTCTGTATCCTCAAACTGACTTCCTTTTATTTCTGAAGTTAAGGCGCATCGAGGTATCATACATCGCCACCGCTTTCATCGACTCGCTTAAACTAACCCTGAGGTTTCCCAATTCTTGTACCTCACGAACAATACCTCTCTTTTGTATTGCCAAGTGGGCCAAGCTGCCCATTGATCTCCTACTGAGTGCGTCAGCCACCACATTAGCTTTTCCAGGATGATAAAGAATGTTAAGGTCATAATCCTTAAGCAACCTAACCATCTTCTTTTTCGGAGATTCAAATCCTTTTGCGTGGTTATATACTGTAAATTCTTATGATTTGTAAAATATATCTACATGCACACCATACAAATAGTGTCTCCATATTCACAAGGCGAACACTACCGCGACCAATTCCAAGTCACGAGTTGGATAATTTTTCTCATGTACCTTCAATTGTCGAGATGCATATGCAATCACTTTTGTAAACTGCATCAAGACACATCCTAACCCAACCTAGAGACATCACAATAGACTGTGAACCCTTCTTGTCCTGATGGTAAGGTTATAACTGGTATAGTAGTCAATAAATCCTTCAGTTTCTGAACACTCGCTTCACATGCTTCTAACCATTGGTACTTAACTGATTTCTAAGTCAATCGGGTCAAGGGAGTAGCAAGACTAGAGAAGCCTTCTACAAATCTTCTATAATATCCAGCCAAACCCAAGAAACTCCTAACTTCTGTTTGGCCAGTTCTTCACTGCTTCTATCTTTTGGGGGTCTACCATAATTTCATCCCTTGACACAACATGGCCCAAGAAGGCTACCTTTTCCAACCAAAAATCACACTTTGAAAATTTAGCATATAGTTTCTCCTGTTTTAAGACTTGAAGCACTACCCTCAGATGCACTTTATGTTCTTCAACACGCTTGCTGTAAATTAGAATGTTATATATGAACACAATCATGAACAAATCTAAAAATGGCTTAAAGATCTTGTTCATGAGATCCATAAAGGTTGTTTTGGATATATCATCCGGATTTATTTTCAGCTGATGATATCCCGAATGGAGATCAATCTTGGAAAAATAGCTAGCTCCTTGAAGTTGGTCAAAACGATCATCGATTCTTGGTAACGGGTATCGGTTCTTGATCATGACCTTATTGAGTTGTCGATAATCGATGCACATTCAGAGCGATCCGTCTTTCTTCTTCACAAAAGGACTGGTGCACCCCAAGGGGAAACATTAGGCCTTATAAAACCTTTATCTAGAAGATCCTTCAACTGTTCTTTTAACTCCCTCAATTTAGCTGGGGACATTCGATATTGAGGAATAGAAATGGGTCTTGTACCCGGAATTAACTCTATAGCAAACTCCACTTCTCTATCCGGAGGAAGGCCTGGAAGATCTTCAGGGAAAACCTCCGGAAAATTCCGAACAATCGGGACATCATGAACTTTGGGGGACTCTTTTTGGGTATCCATTATACTGGCCAGATATGAGTACTCCACTTCTTGGCTTCTTAATAACTTTTGAGCCCTAAGGTAGGAAATAAGCTGACACGAGGATATTCCAATCCTACCCTTTATGACAATCTCTGGTTCCCCGGAAAAAGATAATTTCACTATCTTTCACCGACAATCTAACATGGCATAACATGCTGACAACCAATCCATACCCAAAATGATGTCGAAGTCTACCATATCAAGTAGTACTAGGTTCACTATTGTTCCTCTCCCATTCACTTCTAATGGGAAATTTTTAACTACTCAAGGGGCCCAAACTGAGGCCCCCACTGGTGTCATAACCTCAAAATGTTCATTTAAACAGGAAGGTTCTACGTGTAAATTCTTAGCAAAACCCATTGACACATATGAAAATGTAGAGCCGGGATCGTATAATACAAATGCAGGAATACTCGAGACCAGCAAAATACCTGTGACCACCGCATTAGATGCTTCTGCCTCACTCCTCTGAGGCAAAGAGTAGAGCCGATTAGAATTGTTGGGTGGTTGACCTCCCTGACTCTGGCGGGTCTGGTTTCCCTGATTTCCCTTGTAGGAAGTTGTGGTTGCTTCTGACCTCCCCTGAATATACTGAGTCTGGGTTCTCTTTTTGCAATCCCTAACATAGTGACCTGATTCTCCACAGTTAAAACATGTTTTCGTTAAGATCCAACATTCTCCAATGTGTTTCTTCTTACAAACCTTACAAACCGGTTTGTCACCTTCTGTGTTAGGGTTGGTGGCCTTGTCCGTTCTACCTTGGTGATTAAACCAACTATCCTCATAGGCTTGAAAAGGGACTGGACCATAGACTGGTTCGGTCTTCAAGATCCCTTACTAACCTCATGCTTCTAGTTTTGACTCTGATTAAATGATCCTGGCGTCCGAAATCTCTTCTGCGAATTCTCTCTTTTTGCCTAGAAAAACCTTCTACCCTCATAGCCATATCGACGATCTGAAGGTAAGTTCGATCATTATCTAATGCCACCACCTTCTCTGCTAAGTTCGGTTTTAAACCCTCAACAAATCTCTTGACTCTATCATTTTCTGTAGGAATGACATGTGTGTTGTATGTTGACAATCTTGCGAACTGCGTATCATATTCCTGCACATTGCGGTCCCCTTGCTTCAACTGTTCAAACTCCCGTCTGAGTGCATCCTTGCACGTATTAGGCATGAATTTTTCAATGAATGCAGCTCTGAACCCCCCTCCCAAGTCATTGATGGTGACATCGGGAGATGATTCTTTCTAAAATTCTTCCACCACACCCCCGCATCGTCTACTAGTCGTGCGCCTACCAAGTTGATGGAGGGAGTCTACACACATCCTAATGTAAATATTAAGTCTTCTAATTCATCGAGGAATACTATCGGGTCGTCCCTTGGGGTCCTTCCCTGAGTAAATAGGTTCCCTTCTCCTCATAAAATTTGCCCATAGCCTATCATGTACTACTTGAGCTTCTACACTCTCGGTCCATGACTGAGACACTAAGTGCAGGCGGAACCATGTGTGGAAATGCAGCTGTCATTAACTCTATGAGTCTATCTAGTTTCTTTCCCACCGTCTCCTGGGCCGTTAGACTCTCGTTTTCTTCAACATTTTCCCGGCTTTCTTCAGACACCACTACCTCAACTGAAGGTACATGAGCTTCGTGATGAACCCCCTCTTGAGCCAATGGGACTTGTGAATTTACTATTTTTCTCTGAAGACAAACACACTCATATTTTAGAAGACGGAATGTCTGCTTTAGCTCTTAAAATTTTCTTATACCTCATAAGCATGCAACACCACAAGAAAACACAATTTAACTAAACAATAGTGAAAAATCATATCTTGCATTCATAATGCTTCATTCCTCTTATTCAAAAATATTCCATGACATTACAATAAATCACATCAGATCATTCTCTTCCACCCACTATAGCTCTCTTACTCAAACATGCACCTACTACAACACATTCTAAAGGACTTAACTGCATGATTCGCCTATTCTGCAGGTTGGCATTCAACTCCCTGTGAACTTTCTTTCTTGCTTCCATTTCCATATCGCTCATTCTTTCCCTTACTCCTCTTACCTGATATACAAATTTGGTCAAGGAATCTTCTGTAATATCTCCTCTTAGCATCCTTGCCCCTCTGAAGGAGGAATGGAAATTTTCTAGGACGAAGTTGACTATTATCTGTAGTATGACTCCAATTGAAAAGTTGAAGAATGTCGGGTCGTATGACGAATCTTCTGTATAGTCCTAAGCAAATACGTACAAAGTACGATTGTGTCATATATATACTCGTCAAAATCGTCTCCTGCGTCCATCTTACAACGCATGAATTCCTTCTGAGCTCGCATTGCCCTTTCCTGTTCCATGAGCACTTCCTTCTTTGTTGGAACTCGTATTATAACCACCATCTATAAAACACTTGTTAGTTAGTTTATCGTTGTACCATCTCCTTCCCCAAGATATTTGAAAGAGGTAGTACAAAAACCAAGTCTTTGAAAAGACTCAAGATAGGCACGAGAAGAGTATGAAAGAAGGGTAACTGTTTAGGATGTTATTCCGTTCACTTATTACTAAGGTGGCGCGCACACTGTCGCAATAAGTAATCGTTCAAACACCCAACTCAAAGAAAGTTCCTAGAATCTCTTAACCTGGTTTAGCATTGATACCAACTTGTCACGCCCCAATTTTTCTCAAGTCTTTACTTAGAGCGTGATGACACCTGGATAATTATCCCTTTCCAGGAGAATCATCTAACTCTCTTTATTTCAAAATTCAGACGTGTATTTAAATGCGGAACTAGTAATATCAACGGAAGTAGAGAAATCTTTTTACGAAATGCATTAAACATAACGCAAGCTCATGCTCGTGCAAATTTTATTTCTACCTAGACATAATGAGAGTGAATATTCCAAGTTTGAAAGAAGACAATCTCACACGGGCATTCCCGAGATACTGAAACTAAACCCTTCAACTACACACTAACATGACAAGTACCAAGTCTGAAGCAATGGATTTGGTACGGCAATGAGGCTGCGGGATGATCACTAGCCTTGATGTGGAGTCTTTCCTGTATCACGCTTTCCTGAAACATGTAATAAATAAAGAGTCAGACCTACCATCCGGGGCTGAGTGAGAACCTCGCTCTGAAATTCAAGTAAACTCACAATATTCTAAGTACAATCACATTATAACATAATAAGCATGTTGTAAAAAAAATATATTAGGTTACAACACTTTTATCATACAAGTATGCAACATCTCCTCTCAATTCCTTATAGGAGATTCTTAATTTGACCAATATTCTCTTTTAACCCATATCATACCTTAAGATATTCATTTGCATTTTTCTTTTACATTTGTTGCGGGTGCAACCCGATCTAATGTATCCACATATTTATTGCGGAGCGCAACCCGATCCAATGCCTTTACATATTTGTTGTGGTGCGCAACCCGATCCAATGCCTTTACATATTTTGTTGTGGCGTGCAACCTGATCCGATGCATTTACATATTTGTTGCGGCGAGCAACTCAATCCGAGGCATTTACCTATTTGTTGCGGCGTGAAACTCGATCCGAGGCATTTACATATTTGTGAACATATATTCACTTTGTATTTTCAGAAGGTCAAATAAATAATATTCTTTTTTTTATATTCTGCCTTTCACACTTGTAATGGTCATAACTCTTCAACCGTAACTTCAACTAAGGTGTTTCTTACACTGAAACAAAGGTAACACGGGGACCTTTCAATGTAATAAATTTCATTTGACAACACTCTCGGTAACTATTATCAATTCATCCACAAAACAGCCACATGTAACTAGTCTCGTCAGAATTTTATTAAAACAGGGCCAAATCTTAAAATGGTCATAACTTCTAAGCTGTAAGCCCGATCAAGCCCCGTAAAATATCAAAACGATGAGAACATATAGTTATATGACCCAATATGAACTACCCATTCAGATTCTAGACCAGTTGGTACAGTTTTTCATTTTTATTTTCTGCCTTTCCGGATTCTGATCAATCCGAGGCAGAAACTTTAAATTACAACAACTCTCAATCCGTAAGTCGGCTATACCTCCGTAAGGTCTTAAAATGTCAAAAACATAGAAATCTAGAACTCCTATTCAGCACAAATTTTTAGATTATTTACCGATTTGTACAGTGTTACGTTTTTGTGTTCTGCCCTTCCGGATCTCGATCAATCCAAGACAGAAACTTTAGACTATCATAACTCTTAAACCGTAAGTCCGCTTTATCCCCTATTTGAGTCGATCTGATATTAGAGAGGTGTGAAACACTTTCGAATTTCATTCAATTCTAACTTGTACAATTCGGTACAAAACAATTTGAATGTTCATGACTCAACTATTTGTCTAAATAATCAAAAGTTCATAATTTCTTTTCAACACCCGATTTATATTCTAACATGTATCGAACTTAAAATAACGGATTTCATTAAGAATTTCTGAGTGAGAAAACTCACCTTTTTTCTTCGTAAGCGCGAAAAATTGTTGTTCGGTTGCTAAAATTGATCCTTGGTCCCTAGTATTTTTTTATTCTTGTTCTTCTTGCTCTCTTGATATTTTTTGATTTTTTTATTCTTTGTGCTAGGTACTTTGTTTTGTGCCAAGTACAATATATAAATTGAGGTGAAGTGTTTGTATGTAACCTATGGGAGAGGGAAGGACAAGGGTTGAGGGGAATTAAGGGGAGGGGGAAGGGAAAGGATGTGCAGATTTTTTATTTAGTGTTAAGATAAAATTTAACACAATCATGTAATATAAAAGGTCATTATCTTTTATTTAATAGGATAGTGTAGATGAAAAGTTAATACTATATTAATATAGTATAACTTAAATTCTTAATTTTCTACACACCCCATTATTATTATTATTATTATTATTATATTATATTCTATTATTATTATTATTATTATTATTATTATTATTATTATTATTATTGTTGTTGTTGTTATTGTAACAATAATTTGGGACTTCACAAATTTCTTCTCTCTTTCTAATCTCTCATGAGTTACAATGTGCTCATCTCTAATTGCAACAATGTGGTGAAGTACAGATACCAATATCTTTCTCTTAAAATTTAAACTCAACAGAGGATAAATATATTAGATTGAACAGATTATTCTTATTGATGGGGTGGCTTTTAGGAAAAAGAGGTAAGATATCTTTTATTAAATACTTGAGCTCTTTAGAATTATACATCATATATGTTTTTGTTCTTAGTTGTATTTTTCCATTTTATCCTCATGGATAATTCAAAAAGGGATGTTTCTATTATTTTCAAGGAAAAAAGAGATTAGAGAACAAATCATTAAATAATAATAAAATAGGATGAAAATCATAAAAGAAAGTACACATTAAGAGTGCAAAATGCTAACAACTTTATAAGGTGGGATAACAAAGGAGGAATGAAGCAGACTAGAAATATTTTCATCTATAATTCTAAATAGCCTAGTGGTTTTTGGAACCGGATTATAGGTAAAGAAACGGGGTTAAAGAGTATTCGAAAGGTTAAACAAATAGAATGCCGAGTCGAGAGATGTCTCTCTATCTTTAAGATAAGATTGTCCCATATAAATGCTTTTAAGGTATTGGAAAATAGTCTCCCAAGATAAAATAGCAACTAATCAATTGTACAAAGAAATATAAATGATCCTAGCGAAGAAGATGAATACGAACAGATTGCTGGAAAAAAAAAACGGAAAATGATTTTTGCCTGCTTTCTGTGTGTATGTTCTTGACGATGAACAAGACAGAAAGATAAACTAGTTTGAGTTGTGTGTTCTGCCTGTTCCTTTCTGTTCTGTATTTTGTTTGAACTGAAGTGTTCAATATATAGGATTAGAAAAGGGAGTCCAGAAATCATAGGGAGGCAATTAAGTCTTGTAATTGTTGTCCTTTATTGCCTTTAAAATATTTGTAACATTTTGAGAAATTAAGTCTTGTAATTGTTGGCCTTTATTGCTTATGAAATGTTTTGAGCAATTAAGTTGCCAACCGTTACGTCTGTTGATTTCAAAACTGTTGTAACGTTTCGAAATATTCAGGGACCATAATGTAAATAGTTAACATTACAGGGACCAAAAGGAAATTTTTGGAAGACATCAACTGCCCAACATTCCAACAACCAACAACTAACAACCCATGGCCCACAACCTATGACCCACGACCCGAGACCCGTGACCCGTGACCCAAGCCCAAGCCTAGACCGGACCGGATGGGCGGGCGGCAGTGAAAACGCGTGTGGGCTTAGCTCCGAACCCAAGCTCACCTAGATCCTCCCTCTTTCAAACACATGGGTTACCCCTTGGGGCTCCAAACCCTTCCTTAAACTTAGAGTTTATATATTGCATAAACTCTCCATCTTTTATCAATGAAGGAGATTTGTCATTTTTGGCCAAAGACCCTCCATCTTTTTATGTCTCAAACACCTTACTTTGTGTACCAATATCTCTTTCATTTTTTAACAAAATTTGACGATACTTGGCACTAACATCATCTACTTACTTAATAGATTAGGCAAGTGCAAAAAAACAATGTTTCCGACATGCGGGACCCACGTGTTTAAGTCATTCAAGATGGGATAAATTAATCCCATCACACGACCTGCTCGGCTCGTGATCGTGCCTTACCCGCACCCAAGTAGTCATACATCGAGAAATCAGGAAAATAAAACAACCAAAATATGAAACAAGATAAATAAGACACGCTTGGAAAAAGTTGCCTTCTGCATATATGTATATAAGTACCCCAAAATGAACAGCTATATCCCAACCTTACAAATGTCTACAGCACTCTAAGAGTTTAAAACAACAATGGCGGGACAGGCCCCGCCATACCTCGAATACAAATATCTACAACGACAGGACCATAACAAAATGCTAAGCTTCCGAGAAACGGAGCTTTCCCAACGCTAAACGGTGATCCTAAGAACGGAATCAACAGTAGGAGTACCTTTACTCATGCAGATGAACACAAATTCAAGGAGGTCGATAACAGTACCAAGTATGTGAAACTGAAAATATCAGAAATGAAATCATAGTAGTCTATATAAAGCAGAGACATGTATGATAACCAAAACTACAGCTCACAAGAAATAAACAATATGTCAAGTCGTGACTCACGCCTCAAAGTCATCATAAAACCGCACGGTAAGTACGGTGGCATAGCCGACTACTAAAAACCCCAAGCATAACAAGGTCAGAATCAGATTATGAGATCTGCCTGCATCACATGATCAAAGCCGCCACTCGCCCGCAGATCTAATGTGCGCTCTAGCCTCGAACTTTCAGAGCCCGCACGGGCCACCCAATGGCCCGCATGAGGTATTCCCCGCATCGAGGGTAGCTACTCCCAGCGTCCCCGACTCGCCGTCCGCACGGCCACAAAGACCGCATGACCACAAGGGTCGATACTAACTGGAACTCCCGTAGCTCCGCATAGGCCATACAGACCTGCATAAGGTATTCTCGAATCATAGGTCACTATACCCGCCCGAGTCTACCCCGCATCGGAGGGCAGCTTAACCCCCGGAATCATGAGTGATATAATATCAACACGATGCTTTATCGTTTAAACAATCTAAGCATAATAAGGGAAAACCCCTCTACACAAACATCACAAGATACTAACTCACGTAGCATCCTAACATGTTTACTTATCAAGTCAACAAGAAAGTATTACAAGACTATCACAAATCAATACAATCAAGTTATTCACACAAGGTACTTTCTACATTATGCTAACAAGTTCGGGTTTTTAGCCCCAAAGTACTTTATGTATTACTCTTTTAAAAGATCCGCTTTCTTCACAAAAGTCACACAATACCCGTAGTATAAAAATAGAGTGATTATCTTTTGAAGTAAATCAACACATTTCTCTTTGTAAAATCAAGTAACAACATTCTTTTCCCAACGCTTAAGTTTGCCTAATTTTAATAACTCAAGTTTCTCATTTTCGAAAGGTTTCGTAGTTCATAGCTTTAATCCTTTAAAACAATTTGAGAAACATATACCCTAAGTGTGAATAGGTTATTATTATTCGTAACAATCTTATTACAGCAGCCATGATCTAGTAAATGTAATATCATTTTGTCTCATCTTAGCTCCTATGCAGATGGAAGTTTCATCGGTTTTAATAATATTTTATTAGTCACAATACTTCCTTTATTAGCGCCACGTGGTTTGTTCGACATTTATTCTGATCGCAGAAACATCATTCCTTTTGAAAACCAAAAATACTATTTACTCACTAATGAGGTTTCACACTTTTTAACAAAATTCATATTAGTATAATAAGTCAAGTCTCTTATTTCCTTAAATCAATAAATCGTTCTTTTTCTCACTCTTAAGCCGTTATACCTAACTTCCCATAAAGCTAGTATAACTCTTAAGCTTTTAAAACCAAGTGTTACTCTTCTTTCAAAAAAGGTTTCTTAATTCTTTTGAACTACTTGATTCTTTTTATTCGCTTAAGTCAAGACATTGCCGTAATTATTATTCGTGCTTAAGTCCAAGACATTGCCGTAATTATTATTCGTGCTTAAGTCCAAGACATTGCCGTAATTATTATTCGTGCTTAAGTCCAAGACATTGCCGTAATTATTATTCGCTTAACACACGACGCCTACCGCACTATATACATATTCTTTAAAATATCATGCTCAAGAGGATAGGAAGAATCACATACCTTCTCGCGAAAACCACCGCCAAGTTGAATATGTCGCGCAGAGTATCGACCTATATCACCAATACGCCTATCAACGCCTTCAGATCAGATCAGTATAAAGCTCTAAACAGAGGGTTCGCTATTTTATGGACATTTGGGCAGACTTCCTACCCATGAGCTACTCAAGTTCATCGTGAAAACAAATCCCATGTAAGTACGCTTCTATTATTCTTCTTTAAGCCCTTCATCGTGATAACAGCTCAATTCTATTCTCGCAATATCCTTTTAAGTATTTAATACTTATTCCTATACTTCTACAAGATATATACTCTAATTACAAAAGGAAGATAAGGTTATTTACCCTGTAAGCCCAATAATATCCTAGATAAAAGTCGCGCTGAGCAAGGTTTAGCTCCTAAGTTGTGCGCTCCAGAGTCTAAGAAAACCTTAGA
This sequence comes from Przewalskia tangutica, assembly GCA_029844215.1. Lineage (NCBI taxonomy): Eukaryota > Viridiplantae > Streptophyta > Magnoliopsida > Solanales > Solanaceae > Przewalskia > Przewalskia tangutica. The sequence continues at coordinate 106,513,037 of CM056721.1, forward strand.
AGTTCTTCACAACTTCTACTAAGGACTAATGGATTTGGGCTAGGTAATTGGGCATTATAACAATACAAGAAGGCAACTTTTCTACCAAGGAGTGGGGTAGTGTTTCGCCAGGCTAGCTTTGTATGTGGGTTGTTTCTCGCTAGGGCTTCTCAAAGGGAGGGTGTGTTTGGACGAAAACAATAAGAGGAGAGGGAGGATTTGAGACTTAGAAAGATTGCTCAATTTAGGATGAAATAACTCTTCAACAAGGGGTATTTATAGGTCAAGGAATGGCCAACCAAGGGCCAAGATGGTGCCAAGTGCAAGGCAAGTGTAGGTGAGGATTTAGGCAAGTGTCCTTGGCCAACTTGCACACAAAATATCCTACCAACTCCAAGACAAAATAAGCCAACCCAATCGGCCCTATCACGCGCTGACATCCATCAACCCAGGTGACAAGTGTCGCCTCTCGTTGGTCCAACGTGTTTCGCCTCTCTAAAAATCCGCAAAAATTAGAAATGACATAGCCGAATTTATCCTACGCGAGTCTTGTAAAACGCTTCGCCTGAAACGACTCTAAACGCAAAGTGCCACGCACAAAGTGGAATTCGCCCAAGCCAACTAGGGGTGACACGTGTCGCCTCCTACACGCCCAACATATTTCATCTTCCAAAATATCCACAATGGCCAAAATCTCAAAACAAAGTGGCCCCACAAAACCAGAATTTTCTCCCGTGGCCCCACGTGACCATTTCCAAAATAAAATTCCATAATTCTCTAATATTCCAAGAAGTCCGAATACCAAACTGGGAATCCACCCCATTAACGAACCTTTTTCCTTCACAAAACCGAAACTTTTCCGTGGAAAATCACCTCGCTCTTCCTTTCCACTTTCAATGTCGATTCTCGCACGCACGCCCTCGCATACATACCTCAAACTACGGGTATAACATTCTCCTCCTTAGAAACATTCGTCCCAATGTTCCTTCTAGGTATCAAACAAACAGCGCCAAGATAGTCCTTATCGCTATACTTACTTAAACATCCATGCCACACCGCCACAACACAACAAACGCACCTACTTATCTCCAAGTCCACGAGGAAATCACCTCTATCACGAAAGCTCCTACTAGAGGTCTAAAAATATACTCCCTTCGCACCTACTCTTTACAAACGAAATGATCACACTTATGCCTGTAATACATGCTCGCTTCTTTCCATACCACTTTTGTCACTTCGCTTACTGTCGTGAACCTTCTCGCACACTCGAACTTTTCCTTATCACTTACCATGTTTCGCATCGCTCCCACCGACTGAGCCGCCAATAACCTTTTCTCGGATAAGATCCACCCTATCCACGCCCACAACAAGTACGAACCAACTATCTCGCACTTGCTTACATCGAATCAGTCGATCGGAAATCTTACACTAGTGCTAATAAAAAGGCTCCAAACGGCGACACCCGAATACTGAAATGGTAGCTATATAATACATACTCAACAAGAGGCGAAGAGTCCTTACAGCTAATCCCGAAATCCAACCACTAGCCCGAGGGTGAATGCGACACTGAGATTCACCTGAGTTCCTAACCTTGCCTGGTAACTCTTCCAGAAAAGAAACAGCCGTAGCTTGGACTCCCCTGTCAGTCATAAGGTGAAGGTAGGCACCCCGTGTAGCCTTACAACCTTCTTGAAAAAAAAATCATCTCGTAACATACTACCGAGTACACGGTTTGACTAAAAGATAAGACGGGTTGACCCCATCGCCCGATCATCGGTCGAACACATCCACGAACTCGCATAATGGTTAACTAAACTCGCCTAACACCTCGTGACTCCTAACACAAAACGGACCACCACAAACCGACCCCATCACCAAACAGTATGCGGTCGACCCGCAACACGCCCTCATCCCGACCCGCAACGCGCCAAACACTAGCTCCCGATCCGAACAATCTCACTAATCACGCTACGAAAACCTAGCGGCCTTCTAAGCTCAACCACCCTCTTCGCTTCACAACACTCGTGATTCATCCCATAAAAATATCTCACGATATTATGCACTTCGATAAGGGTCAAACATGAAATAATTCTTTACCAAAGATGGCCTCGCCTCTAAGGTCTTCTACGTAATATTCTAAGGCTCGCACTCTTCTCGCCCCCAATCTTACCCTGCTAATTAATCATGATTCCTAATCACGCTAACACAATGCTATCTCAAAATAACACTTAAGATATTCGCATCTTACTATACATATAAATCTCTAAAGGGTTATGATATACCAGATCTACGCCGCACTTCCCTAGGTCGTCTAGTCAATCCCGCCACGGGCGCATAGTCGGAAGGTGATGAACTATCCATCGACCCGGCGTCGAGTCCCTACATCCCCGCCAACTCGTTGGACAATTTCTCGCAAATGGCCCGCCTGGCCGCAAACAAAACAAGCCGCCGCAGGCACGACACTTCCCACGCATGACATCGACCACAACGCCACACCGAGCGGGTGGCCTCCCGCTAACACCCTCCTCTCCGAACCACCGCATCCACAATCGATCCGTAGGTGAGTCTTCCTACTTGCATCCTTCCTCATAGAACATTCTCGCCATACGGCTACGACGCCGCAACTAAAACAAGCACCAGAAAGACGCATTTCCCGACGACACCGCCACATCGCGGAACACCGAGGAAAATCAACCCCGCGAGGGACACTGCACCGGCGGAGGCGCATGTCTAATTCACGAGGCGGTTCGCCGAGAGTTACCAAATGATCCCGCCAAACGGGCCTCTTCTCACGATCTTGTTTAATCTGCCGATCTCTACCTCTCTCACCACGCACATAATCTCAACGCAAGCTCGCTCGCCCTCGATCAAGAGCTACTCCTCACAACCCTTCTTAGATAAGCATCAATATCCTTGGTATACGGCATAAAATACTTTGGCCGCCAAGTCCTCGCTAGTAACAGGCCGCTCTCCTTCCAATCCATATTTTCGCTTCCAAGTCGTGGAATCAAGGTCCAGATGTCATGGCCGCAGAGAATCGCCGCCACGTACAAACTCTGCTGTTGGCGACGCCTCGTAATCCCTCGCATAAGCATCACCCAGTGATGATTGGGCCTGCACTTTCTAAATCTCTCAGATTTACTCGCAGCCTCCTTCGCCGCTTTGCCTCTTCGCCCGAGTTCTGGCGCGAGGCATAATCGTAAAGGAAAGGAATACGTTAGAGGGTCCAACTTATAACACAAATCTAAAGCACGATCTCGAGTGAGAAGAATGGAAACCAATCCTAAATATCCTATAGCCTCCTCGATTATCGTGTGGTTCACAACACACCGATAATCAAGACTCTACTAGATACGGCTCAGACACTTTCCGAGGATTAATCGCTCGATACCACTTTTGTCACGACTGCCCGGCGTGGATCGTGCCTTACCCGCACCCAAGTAGTCATACATCGAGAAATCACGGAAAATAAAACAACCAAAATATGAAACAAGATAAATAAGACACGCTTTGGGAAAAGTTGCCTTTCGCATATATGTATATAAGTACCCCAAAATGAACAGCTACATCCCAACCTTACAACAGTCTGCACTCTAAGAGTTTAAATAACAACATGGACAGGCCCCGCCATACCCCTGAATACAAATATCTACAACGATAGGGGACCATACTAACCTGGAACTCCCGTAGCTCCGCATAGGCCATACAGACCTGCATAAGGTATTCTCGAATCATAGGTCACTAGAACCGCCTGATTCTACCCCGTGACGGAGGCGCTTAACCCCTAATCATGAGTGATATAATATCAACGATAGCTTTATCGCTTAAACAATCTAAGCATAATAAGTGGAAAACCCTCTACACAAACATCACAAGATACTAACTCACGTAGCATCCTAACATGTTTACTTATCAAGTCAACAAGAAAGTATTACAAGACTATCACAAATCAATACAATCAAGTTATTCACACAAGGTACTTTCTACATTATGCTAACAAGTTCGGGTTTTTAGCCCCAAAGTACTTTATGTATTACTCTTTAAAAGATCCGCTTTTCACAAAAGTCACACAATACCCGTAGTATAAAAATAGAGTGATTATCTTTTGAAGTAAATCAACACATTTCTCTTTGTAAAATCAAGTAACAACATTCTTCTCCCAACGCTTAAGTTTGCCTAATTATAATAACTCAAGTTTCTCATTTTCAAAGGTTTCGTAGTTCATAGCTTTAATCCTTTAAAACAATTTGAGAAACATATACCCTAAGTGTGAATAGGTTATTATTATTCGTAATAATCTTATTACAAAGAATGCATGATCTAGTAAATGTAATATCATTTTGTCTCATCTTAGCTCCTATGCAGATGGAAGTTTCTACCGGTTTTAATAATACTTTATTAGTCACAATATTTCCTTTATTAGCGCTATGGTTTGTTCGACATTTATTCGACGCAGAACATCATTCCTTTTGAAAACCAAAAATACTATTTACTCACTAATGAGGTTTCACACTTTTAACAAAATTCATATTAGTATAATAAGTCAAGTCTCTTATTTCCTTAAATCAATAAATCGTTCTTTTTCTCACTTTAAGCCGTTATACCTAACTTCCCATAAAGCTAGTATAACTCTTAAGCTTTTAAAACCAAGTGTTACTCTTCTTTCAAAAAGGTTTCTTAATTCTTTTGAACTACTTGATTCTTTTATTCGGCTTAAGTCGTAAGACATTGCCGTAATTATTATTCAGCTTAAGTCCAAGACATTGCCGTAATTATTATTCGCATAAGTCCAAGACATTGCCGTAATTATTATTCAGCTTAAGTCCAAGACATTGTCGTAATTATTATTCGCTTAACACACGACGCCTACCGCACTATATACATATTCTTTAAAATATCATGCTCAAGAGGATAGGAAGAATCACATACCTTCTCGCAAAAACCACCGCCAAGTTGAATATGTCGCGCAGAGTATCGACCTATATCACCAAATACGCCTATCAACGCCTAGATCAGATCAGATAAAGCTCTAAACAGAGGGTTCGCTATTCTATGGACATTTGGGCAGCACTTCCCTACCCGGTGAGCTACTCAAGTTCATCGTGAAAATAAATTCATGTAAGTACGCTTCTATTATTCTTCTTTAAGCCCTTCTATCGTGATAAGCTCAATTCTATTCTCGCAATATCCTTTTAAGTATTTAATACTTATTCCTATACTTCTACAGATATATACTCTAATTACAAAAGGAAGATAAGGTTATTTACCTGTAAGCCCAATAATATCCTAGATAAAAGTCGCTGAGCAAGGTTTAGCTCCTAAGTTGTGCGCTCAGGTAGCTCGAAAACCTTGAAGTTCTTCACAACTTCTACTAAGGACTAAGGGATTTGGGCTAGGGTAATTTGGGCATTATAACAATACAAGAAGGCAACTTTTCTACCAAGGGAGGGGGTAGTGTTTCGCTAGGCTAGCTTTAGAGGGGGTTGCTCTCGGCTAGGGCTTCTCAAAGGGAGGGGTGTGTTTGGACGAAACAATAAGAGAGGAGAGAGGAGGATTTGAGACTTAGAAAGATTGCTCAATTTAGGATGAAATAACTCTTCAACAAGGGGTATTTATAGTTCAAGGAATGGCCAACCAGGGCAAGATGGTGCCAAGTGCAAGGCAAGTGTAGGGTGAGGATTTAGGCAAGTGTCCTTGGCCAACTTGCACACAAAATATCCTACCAACTCCAAGACAAAATAAGCCAACCCAATCGCCCTATTGCCGCGTGACATCCATCACGAGAGGGTGACAAGTGTCGCCTCTCGCTGGTCCAACGTGTTTCGCCTCTGAAAAATCCGCAAAAATTAGAAATGACATAGCCGAATTTATCCTACGCGAGTCTTGTAAAACGCTTCGTGAAAAACGACTCTAAACGGGTGTTGTGCACAAAGTGGAATTCGTCCAAGCCAACTAGGGGGGGTGACACGTGTCGCCCTCCTACACGTCCAACATATTTCATCTTCCGAAAAATATCCACAATGGCCAAAATCTCGAAAACAAAGTGGGCCCCACAAAACCGTAAATTTTCTCCCGTGGGCCCCACGTGACCATTTCCGAAAATAAAATTCCATAATTCTCTAATATTCCAAGAAGTCCGAATACCAAATCTGGGAATCCAATTCCCATTAACGAACCTTTTTCCTTCACAAAAACCGGAAACTTTTCCGTGGAAAAATCACCTCGTTCTTCCTTTCCAATTTCAATGTCGTATTCTCGTACGTACGTCCTCGCATACATACCCTGAAACTACGAGGTATAACACCCACATTAGTAAAATTTCTAACAATCCCCTCTTGAAAGAGAATTAGTGCACACAGGATGCCAAAGTTCAGCAATATTTTGGCGGAAAGATATTGTATCAGGATAGCTAGTTTTCGGCTTTGAACCTTCCTTAGTTGATTACCATCGGATTTACTTACTGCGCGGTGAACATGATGTCTTGAACCAGTAATGTATTTAGTGTAAACATAGATAATTGTATCAACTCAATAACTATCAACGCTTGGATTCTTAAGTGTATACATTTGAAGTGGCATGTCTTCACACTTAAATAGGTTATCTCCTATAAGGTATATGCTCTACCCCACTCACAAGTGTTAGGAATCATTAAAAGTTTCAGAAACTTATCCTTTACCCATAATGTAGGTAGCACTTAATGTCTATCGTAGGAATTACTTTAGAGTTATCTTTCTTTAAAGAATGATAATCCGAAGTGCTCTTGCTTCAAGTGAAACGCTAAACTGAACCTCTATATCTTAGTTTTCCCATTGAACCAAATTCCTGGGATCTCCAGTCAGTAAGGTAGGGTTACCACCATAAAGACTCTTATTGTATGGGTTTTAAGCCCATTCCATTAGACAAGTATAATATTTGATCTTTGGGCAAGACTTTAGTTAAAGGATCCACTAAGTTATTCTTTGATTTGACGTTATCAATGGAAATAACACCCATAGTTATCAACTGTCTAACGGTCTTATATCTCCGACAAATATGTCTACACTTGTCGTTGTACATATTACTTCGTGCCCTTCCTACAACTGACTAGCTGTCACAGTGAATCATCACCGAATGCGCGAGTTTATTCCAACAAGGGATATCCTCTAAGAAGTTGTGAAGCCATTCTGCTTCTTCTACTGCTTTGTCCAAAGTGATACACTTTGATTCCATAGTGGATCGGGCGATGCATGTTTACTTCAAGTATTTCCAACACGGCTCCACCACCAATTGTATTAACATACCTACTTGTGGATTTGATGTTCTTTATATCCGATATTCAGTTTGTATCACTATATCCTTCCAATACGGATGGATATCTTGAGTAATGTAATCCGTAGAGAATATTTCAGATATCGTAGTATCCGATTTAACGCCTTCCAGTGATCATTTCTAGGATTACGAGTGAACCTAGACAACTTATTGACTGGATAAGCGATGTAGGTTCAAATACACTTTGTAATGTATATTAAACTGTCAATGAGCTATGCATATCGCTCCTGGGATACAAGTGCACCATGATTTTTATCAATTCTATGATTCATATCCATTGGTGGCTTCATAGGGGAACTGTCAACTACATCAAATTTCCTCAGAACATCTTCAATGTAATGAGATTGAGATAAGATCAGTCCGTCAGATGTCTTAGAAATCTTAATTCTTAAGATTACATCTGCAATACCCATATCTTTCATGTCGAATCATTGTTTCAACATCTTCTTGGTTTCCAGGACCAAAGTTAGACTATTTGCGGTGATAAGCATATCATCTATGTAAAGACATATCATAACAAATGAGTCACGGTTCCCTTTAATAAATATACATTTATCACATTCATTTATGGAGAAACCTTTTGATAATAAAGTATTATCAATTTTTTCATGTCATTGCTTCAGAGCTTGTTTGAGTCCACATAGAGACTTAACAAGTCGACATACTTTCTCTTATTTTCTTGGGACCACATACCCCTCGGGTTGTTCCATGTAGATTTCCTCTTTCAAATCTCCGTTTAGGAAGGCGATCTTAACATCTATTTGATGTATCTCAAGGTCACGTAAAGCTGCTATGGCTATGAATATCCTTATGGACGTTAATCTAGACACATGTGAGTATGTGTCGAAGTAATCGAGGCCTTCATTTTGATTGTAGCCTTTGACTATCAATCTGGCATTATACTTGTCAATAGTTTCATCTGTTTTGTACTTTCTTTTGAGTATCTACTTACAACCCAAATGTTTGCTTCTCGGAGGAAGATCAACCATTTCCCATGTATGATTTTGCATGGAATCTATTTCTCTTTCTAAAGCTTCTTTCCAAAGCGGTGCTTCTGAAGTTTGACAATTCTTCCTTAATTATCCTCGGTTCATTTTCAACCATATAGGTTAGAAAGTATGGACCAAAGGCTTTATCCTTTTTGGCCCTCTTGCTCCATCTTGGTTCCTCCTTTGGAACCCCTACGTTCTGTAGGTCTGGAACATTAAGTTCTGAATAGCCGGTAACTCTTGACTCCTGTAGATCTAGAACTTCTAGTTCTGGATAATCAGAACCTCCTCGGTCTTGTTGACTTTGAGCATTTTGTTCATAACTTCATTTGCGCGAAATTATTTCTTTTCCCTTTCTAGGAAAGATCTCTTTAAAGAATTCAGCATTCCCTGATCGTACCTTCGTGGATATCAGGTATCTCTGACTTATACATAAAGAAGCGATAAGCACTACTGTTATCTGCATATCCGATAAATATGCAATCTATAGTCTTAGGTCCAATTTTGACCTTCTTTGGTTTAGGTACTTCGACCTTTTCCAGACAACTCCATACTTTCAAATATTTGTAAGTGGATTTCTTTCCTTTCCATAGTTCATATGGAGTTTTATCCTTACGCTTATGCGAACTCTATTAATAATTGTATTAGCGGTAATAATCGTTTCACCCCACATGTTTTGGGCTAAACCAGAATTGATGAGTAAGACATTCATCATTTCCTTCAACGTGCGGTTTTTGTGCTCGAAAACACCATTAGACTGAGGCGAATAAGAAGAGGTCGTTTGATGAACAATGTCGAATTGAGCACAATATTCTTTAAACAGTGCTATGTATTATCCCCCTCTATCACTACGAATTGCCTTAATCGGTAGGTTTAGTTGATTTTCAACTTCTGCTTTGTAACGTTTAAACGCTTCAAAGGCTTCATCTTTACTTTTCAACATGTAAACGTAACAATACCTTATACTATCATCAATGAAAGTCACAAAGTACTTGTTCCCCCCTATATTTTGTACAAACTTTAAATCACATATGTCCGTTGTCGCGCCCATTTTTGACCTCGGGGTCTGAACGGTATCCGCAACGTTGCTCTTTGGCGCGGTTCCCTGGATGGAGCAATAATGCTGATTTTGAGGAGTCGCCACCTAATTAGTTAAGTGAATTAGGACATTTGATTTATTGCAATAAAATACTGCAATTAATCTACATTTAATGGTCTGCGAAATTAATGAGATTCTGGATCAGAGTTCTTTATTATCCTAAAGGGAAGGGATTAGACATCCTTTAAGATCCGCTAACTTGCGGTTATTCGTTCAAACCTAGGTTAATTATTTATTGCTTTTTTATTCTACCTATTCTAAGCATTTTTTCATAATTTATAATTAAAATAAAGTGCAATACAGAATAATAAAACTAAAATTAAATGCGACATAAAATAAAACCCCGAGACATCTTTTAGCCCTTTTTAGGCCTTCTGCACAAGATGATCTCTGGGAACCTGCATAAACACTTAGTAAAAGTGTTAATAGTAGAATAAATAATTTTAAAGCAATGACAAGAATTAATAAGTAAAGCCAAAAAATAAATCCGTATTTTGCACAGAGGATGCCTTGGAAATCAGACGGAGATTCCTTCATCGGCCAATATTGTTAAAAAAAAAAAAAAAACCTTCAGATCCGCGCCAAAACAGTAATAGTTTTAAACACGGAGGGCTCAGATATATATAAAAATAAAGTGGGACATCCTAAACAAGTGCGGCTGCGAGAATTCGCCCTGCCAGCGTATGTTGGTTATCCTGTGTAAGTAGAAGAAATCATCAACGCCCAGAAAGCTTCATTTTATTTTATTTTTCGTGTTTGCAACTGTGGAGGCCTCAAAAATCGACGGATAACTTTTTCATTGGTCAATCAAGTGTAGTATCACGTTCAAACCAGTTTAAAAATAAAAGCGAAATTGCCAAAATCAGTCATCATGAACAGTGAACAATAAAGCAAAACAATGACCAAAAAATGGTCTGCAGACAGTGGAAACAAACAGCGAATGGCTCGCCGAAAAAGCACATTTAACCAAAAATATTGTTATACCCCGTATTTCCAGAGTATGTACGTAAGGGCGTACGTATAAAAGTCTAAGCCTTAAGGTTAGGAAAGGACGAAATTTTGTGCACAACACACGAAAAGAATCGTTTTCCGACGAAACGTTTTCCAAACTTTGCGAAGGGAAAAATACGGCTATGTCATTTATATTTTTTGCGGATTTTTCCGAGAGATGAAATATTTTGGACCAACGAGAGGGTGACACTTGTCACCCTCAAGTGGGCTTTGGCGAGAACATTGACACGTTTTTTGCCTTGTTTGTGGTCAAGGAGTTGGTAGGATATTTTGGTGGTAGATGGATAAGGTACACTTGCTCAAATCTTGGCCTTACACTTGCCTAGCACTTGGCTTCATCTTGGCCATTGGTTGGTTGGCCTATAAATACGCCCCTAACTTGAAGGTTTCTTCATCCCTCAATTGATTTCTAAGTCTTGAAATCCCTTTCCCCCCCTCTTGAGAGATCTAGCCGAGAGCCCCCTTCTCCCCCCCCCTTAGTGTAGTTTTCGTCCAAGGTCCCCTTCCCCCTTTGAGAGGCCTTGGCCGAGAAGTATCCCCTCGCCTAGTTGTTCTCGTAAAATACCACCCCTTGGTTGAGAAATACTTCTCAAGTATTGTTTTAATGCCAAAATACTCTAGCCCAAAACCTTTGTAGAATTTCCAAGTACCTCTTTACGAAAAGCCCTAAAATACTACTATACTTTTCTTTAGCCACTAAACGAAACCCTATGGAAAAATCTCCATAATTGGTTGGAGTACTTAGTAGAAGTGTGTAGAACTTCTAAGGGTTGTTTGGAGCGGGTTGGAGCACCCGGAGTAGAAGCTAAACGTTGCTCAGGATCGACATTAAACTTGGATAATTTTGGGCTTACCGAGGTAAATAATCCTATCCTTCTATTGTAATTGGAAATTACATACTGTAGTTATAGAAATGAATATAAGATTCATAGAAGAGAATTGAACTGTAATAGAAGGATATTACAGAAAAGAATTGAACCAAATCACGCCGATGAATATTAAAGAAGAAGATTGAACTGTACTTACATAGGACTGTATTTACAGTAGACTTGTGTAGCTTAACGGGTAGGGAAGTGCTGCCCGATTTTCCGTAGAATAGAGAACCTACTGCTTAGAATATTCTACAGAGTAGTCTAGACTTTGATAGACTGGTATAACCTTTATAGGTTGAATGTTCTGCGAGTAGCATGTGCTACTTAAAAGGTGGACAAGGCTAGCCGGGTTATAGCCGTGGAGCGTTTTGCTAATAGTCGATAATCGTCGCGAGGTATGTGATTCTTCCTATCCTCTTGAGCATGATACTTTAAAGAATATATATATAGTACGGTAGACGTACGTGTGTTAACTGAACGTAGTTGTACGGCAATGTCTTTTGACTTAAGCCTGAATAATAAGAATCTTGAAGTATTCCAAAGAATTAAGAAACCTGTTTGAAAGAAGAGAAGTGCTTGGTTTTAAAAGCTTAAGAGTTATACTAGCTTTATGGGAAGTTAGGTATAACGAATTAAGAGAGATAAAAAGAATGGTTTATAAAATTTTGAAGTTAAGAGACTGGATCTTAAAAGAGAAGAGACTTGACTTAAATGAATTAATATGAATTTTGTGTGAAACCTCATTCGTGAGTAATGAGTACTTGGTCTTTAAAAAAAAGGAATAATGTTTTACTGATTTCGGAAATCAGAATGAGTATCGACAAACCACTGCAGCGTTAGTAAAGGGAAATGTTTTGACTAATTAAGTATTATTAAAACCAGTAGAAACCTCCATCTGCATAGAAGCTAAGATGAGACAAAATGATATTACATTTCCTAGATCATGGCTGCTTTAATAAGATTGACTTTGAACAAGAATAACCTACTCACATATAAGGCATATGTTTCTCAAATTGTTTAAAAGAGAATTATTTTCTTAAGTGATTAAGACTATGAACTACGAAACCTTTCTAAAATAAGAGGCTTAAGTACTTGAAATTAGGCAAACTTGAACTTATGGAAAAGAATGTTGTTACTTGATGTTGAAAAGGAAAGTGTTTTGGTTTACCTAAAAATGTGAGTCACTCTATTTTAATATTACGGGTATCGGGTGACCTTTATAAAAGAAATGGATCTTTTAAAAAAGAATTTAACGTACGTAATACTTTGGGGTCAGAACCTGGACTTTGGCATAAAATAACCTTGAGTTGTGTGTAACTTGCCTATGCTTGTGGTGATAGCCTTTGTTGTGCAAGTGTTGTATTTCTATGCTACCGAGTCCACGAGATGGTAGGGACACGATTTCATCCGATTCTTCACCGAGTCCCACGAGATGGGCGACACGATTTCATCCGATTCTTCACCGAGTCCCACGAGATAGGCCGACACGATTTCATCCGATTCTTCACCGAGTCCCAGGACGGGCGACACGATTCCACATGATTCTTACCGAGTCTCATGGGATGGCCGACACGTATTCTACATGATTCTTTCACGAGTCCCATGGATGGGCCGACACGTATTCCACACGACGATTTGTACCTGGGCAGGCGGCGAAGAAGTTCCACGGCACGAGGATGACTTGAGGCGTGAGTCACGACTTGACATGATCGCTTTTATGTTGTGAATCGTAGTTTGGTTATCATACATGTCTCCCGCTTTATATAGACTATTATGATTTCATTTACAGATTTCTGATTTCACATACTTGGTACTGTTGTCCAGACCTCGCCGGGACCGCGTTCATGCCGCAGTAGAGGTACATCGTTGTGGATCCTTGCTCATGGGATCACGATTCGTGTTGGGAATCCCCGTTTCTTGAGGCTTATCTTTTGGTATGTTACCCGAGTCCGTAAGTTCTCAGACATTCAGGGGTATGGCGGGGCCCTGTCCCGTCATAGTTGTTGTCACTTTCTTAGAGGTCTGTAGTACTGTTGTGGGCAGAGTTTGTAAAAAGGATAACTGTTCGGGTTTTTATGTATATTTACAGAAGGCAACTGTTTTTGTTAGCCTGTTTATTTATCAAATCTCTTGTTACATGTTTATGTTTTATTTCCGCTGATTTTCTCTGATGTTGTATCACTAGGGTGCCCGGGGTAAGGCACCAGTCGCGTGCGAGGCAGTCGTGACAAAAGTGGTATTAGAGCAGTTAATCCTCGGAAAGTGTCTACAGACCGTGTCTAGTAGAGTCTTGATTATCGGTGTGTTGTGCACCACATCTATAATCAGGAGGCTATAGGACATTTAGGATTGGTTTCCATTCTTCTCATTCTGAGATCGTGCCTTAGAGCCGTGTGATAAGTTGGACCCCTCTGACGTATTCCTTTCCTTTACCAGTTATGCCTCCGCGTAAAACCCGACCGAAAGCAAGGCGGCGGGAGAGCCGCGAAGAAAACGGAGGGTTCCGGCGAGGCTCGATCGTTACGAGATAGTGCTTTAGACGGCGAGTTTTGCGACGCCGCTAGCGCCGGCAGAGTTTAGAGCCGCAACAGTGGCTGCTGAGACTACATACACGAGCCTCCGTCCACACCGGAGCGAGATGAGATGGGGTACAAGGAGATGGCTAGTTCGCCGGTCGTGGCGAATATGAGGATAGGTGGATCGCAGTTCCGATCCTCGTAGCACCCGTAGTTCACCCCGAGCGCATTTGAGACTACGGACTTTCCGAGTTGTAGCCGCCGGTGTTCTATGGATCGAGCCGAGGATGACCTCGGAGTTTATCCGAAGCCACAATGGATCATAGAGTGATCGAGCCTCGAGGCGGTCGGTGGTATTGGGTTCGCATCACCGCGAGATACCGCGATCGTTTGATTCGTGGAGCTGTCCCGGGAGAGCATGCACTTCCACCGTATGGGACGAGTTCTCAAGGCTTTTCTTGCACATTTCTTGCCCCAGCGAGGAGGGCTCGGCGAGATTTCTGACGTTGAGGCAGGACGGGCGGACGGTTAGAGAGTACAATGTGGAGTTTGACTCATTAGCTCGGTATGTCCCCGCTGTAGTAGCTGATATGGAGGACAGAGTACACCGCCACGCCACGGGCTAGATGATTACTTGGCGAGGCTTGCGGGTGTAGCTCTTCACCGCATGGACATTGCCCGCATGCAAGCTCATGCGACCGATGCGAGGCACGGAGAGGTCGACCGGAATGACCGGATCGCCAGAAGAGGCGTAGCAGCAGGTCCTTTGGTAACTTTCGGCGGGCGCGCCGGCCGAACTAGTTATGTACCTCCGCCACGATCGCAGTGGTCCTCCGCGCCTTGTGACGTTCGGTATTCGAGCTAGTCGTGGCTCCAGGCTTCCGTTCACGGTATACATGGGTTCTAGCCACCGATTCATGTTTCCTCGGTGTGCACGATGTGCGACGCCATCCCGGAATGTCGTATTTTTATCGGTGCTTGTTTTCTGCGATGCGTCGGGGCCATGTGACGAACCGCCCTAATAGGAAGGATGCAGCGTAATGACTCACCTACGGTCGATGGCGTGTTCATCGCCTTCTATAGCTATCGCAGGCGTGATTATGGTTAGAGCGACGAAGGAAAATGAAGCGGTTGATCTGGTATATTCTTACCTCTAAAAGACTAGTATGCGTTGATGATATGATGATGTGCTAAGTATTATGTTCAGATAGCATTATGTTAAATTGTGATTTAAAGGCACAGTTAGTAAAGGGTAAGGTTGGGGTACCTAGAAATTGTGAACCTTAGAATATTACACGTAGAGACCTTAGATGCGAGGCCATCTTGAGTAAAAGATTTATGTTTGTGTTGACCTTTGTCGGGGTGCATAGTATACGTGGGATATATTTGTGTGATAAGTCCCTGAGTGGTTTGAAATGAAAGAGGGTAGTTGAGCTAAGAAGACCACTAGGTTTTCCGACTTGAGTTGTGAGATTATTCGGACGGGGAACAAGTGTTTAGCGCGATAATGGTCGGGTTGAGGACCAATCGCGGGTCAACCCGCGACCGAAATGTGGTGGGGTCGGTTCGAGGTGGTCCGCCAGGGGCGTGGTCACGAGGGTGCTAGGCCCAGGTTTAGGTGACCATCGTATGAGTTCGTGGATATGTTCGACCAGAATCGGATCGTGAAGGCCAGAATTGGCCTTAAAGAAGATAGAGGCTAGTAAGATGACCAAGTTTGGAAGTAGTGGCTCCAGAAATTTGGGAACCGGCGACGTCGAGGTATGGTACGTATACTAGGAAGAGTTCAAGTGTTCAAGAAAGGTACGACGAGAAAGGAAGGAAGCGAGCATGTGCTATGAGAACGGAAGCGATCATTTCTTTTGTGAAGTGAAGATGCGAGGGGAATATCTTTTAGACCTTGGGTGGGAGTTTTGTAATGATCGAGGTGATTCCTCGTGGACTTGGATTTAAGTATTTACGCGTGTGTTATTTCGTGGCCATGTGTGGCATTGGCAACTTGTTTAAGTTAAGAGGAACTTTATCGTTATCTGTCTTGAGAAGGTACATTCGGGACGAATGTTTCTAAGGATGGGAGAATGTTATACCCGTATTTCCAGTATATGCGTAAGGCGTGCGTATAAAAGTCTAAGCCTTAAGGTTAGGAAAGGACGAAATTTTGTGCACAACACACGAAAGAATCGCTTCCGACGAAACGTTTTCCAAACTTTGCGAAGGGAAAAATACGGCTATGTCATTTATATTTTTTGCGGATTTTTCCGAGAGATGAAATATTTTGGACCAACGAGAGGGTGACACTTGTCACCCTCAAGTGGACGGTTTGGGCGAGAACATTGGCACGTTTTTTGCCTTGTTTGTGGTCAAGGAGTTGGTAGGATATTTTGGTGGTAGATGGATAAGGTACACTTGCCCAAATCTTGGCCTTACACTTGCCTAGCACTTGGCTTCATCTTGGCCATTGGTTGGCCATTGGTTGGCCTATAAATACTCCCCTAACTTGAAGGTTTCTTCATCCCTCAAATGATTTCTAAGTCTTGAAATCCCTTTCCCCCCCTCTTGAGAGCTCTAGCCGAGAGCCCCCTCCTCCCCCCTTAGTGTAGTTTTCGTCAAGGTCCCCCTCCCCCATTGAGAGGCCTTGGCGAGAAGTATCCCCTCGCCTAGTTGTTCTCGTAAAATAACACCCCTTGGTTGAGAAATACTTCTCCAAGTATTGTTTTAATGCCAAAATACTCTAGCCCAAAACCTTTGTAGAATTTCCAAGTACCCTCTTTACGAAAAGCCCGGAAAATACTACTATACTTTCCTTTAGCCACTAAACGAAACCCTATGGAAAAATCTCCATAATTGGTTGGAGTACTTAGTAGAAGTGTGTAGAACTTCTAAGGGTTGTTTGGAGCGGGTTGGAGCACCCGGAGTAGGAGGTAAACCTTGCTCAGGATCGACATTAAACTTGGATAATTTTGGGCTTACCGAGGTAAATAATCCTATCCTTCTATTGTAATTGGAAATTACATACTATAGTTGTATAGAAATGAATATAAGATTCATAGAAGAGAATTGAACTGTAATAGAAGGATATTACAGAAAAGAATTGAACTGAAATCACGTCAGAAGAATATTAAAGAAGAAGATTGAACTGTACTTACATAGGACTGTATTTACAGTAGACTTGTGTAGCATAACGGGTAGGGAAGTGCTGCCCGATTTTCCGTAGAATAGAGAACCTGCTGCTTAGAATATTCTACAGAGTAGTCTAGACTTTGATAGACTGGTATAACCTTTATAGGTTGAATGTTCTGCGAGTAGCATGTGCTACTTAAAAGGTGGACAAGGCTAGCCGGGTTATAGCCGTGGAGCGTTTTGCAAATAGTCGATAATCGTCGCGAGGTATGTGATTCTTCCTATCCTCTTGAGCATGATATTTTAAAGAATATATATATAGTATGGTAGACGTACGTGTGTTAACTGAATGTAGTTGTACGGCAATGTCTTTTGACTTAAGCTTGAATAATAAGAATCTTGAAGTATTCCAAAGAATTAAGAAACCTGTTTGAAAGAAGAGAAGTGCTTGGTTTTAAAAGCTTAAGAGTTATACTAGCTTTATGGGAAGTTAGGTATAACGAATTAAGAGAGATAAAAAGAATGGTTTATAAAATTTTGAAGTTAAGAGACTGGATCTTAAAAGAGAAGAGACTTGACTTAAATGAATTAATATGAATTTTGTGTGAAACCTCATTCGTGAGTAATGAGTACTTGGTCTTTAAAAAAAAGGAATAATGTTTTACTGATTTCGGAAATCAGAATGAGTATCGACAAACCACTGCAGCGTTAGTAAAGGGAAATGTTTTGACTAATTAAGTATTATTAAAACCAGTAGAAACCTCCATCTGCATAGAAGCTAAGATGAGACAAAATGATATTACATTTCCTAGATCATGGCTGCTTTAATAAGATTGACTTTGAACAAGAATAACCTACTCACATATAAGGCATATGTTTCTCAAATTGTTTAAAAGAGAATTATTTTCTTAAGTGATTAAGACTATGAACTACGAAACCTTTCTAAAATAAGAGGCTTAAGTACTTGAAATTAGGCAAACTTGAACTTATGGAAAAGAATGTTGTTACTTGATGTTGAAAAGGAAAGTGTTTTGGTTTACCTAAAAATGTGAGTCACTCTATTTTAATATTACGGGTATCGGGTGACCTTTATAAAAGAAATGGATCTTTTAAAAAAGAATTTAACGTACGTAATACTTTGGGGTCGTAACTGACTTTGGCATAAAATAACCTTGAGTTGTGTGTAACTTGCCTATGCTTGTGGTGATAGCCTTTGTTGTGCAAGTGTTGTATTTCTATGCTACCGAGTCCCGTGAGACGGGTCGGGACACGATTTCATCCGATTCTTCACCGAGTCCACGAGATGGGGCGGGACACGTATTCATCCGATTCTTCACCGAGTCCCACGAGATAGGCCGACACGATTTCATCCGATTCTTCACCGAGTCCCGTGGGACGGGCGACACGATTCCACATGATTCTTACCGAGTCTCACGGATGGCGGGACACGTATTATACATGATTCTTTACCGAGTCCCAGGATGGGCCGACACGTATTCCACACGATTTGTACCTAGGCCGGCGGTGAGGAAGAAGTTCCACGTACGTGAGGATGACTTGAGGCGTGAGTCCCCGACTTGACATGATCGCTTTTATGTTGTGATCGTAGTTTGGTTATCATACATGTCTCGCTTTATATAGACTATTATGATTTCATTTCTGATTTTCTGATTTCACATACTTGGTACTGTTATCGACCTCGCCCGGGGGTTGCGTTCATCCGCAGGTAGGTACATTGGTTGTGGATCCTCGCTCATGATCACGATTCGTGTTAGGAAGCCCGTTTCTTGAGGCTTATCTTTTGGTATGTTACCACAGTCCGTAAGTTCTTGTACATTCGTGGTATGGCGGGCCCTGTCCGCCATAGTTGTTGTCACTTTCTTAGAGGTCCGTAAATCTTGTAGGCGAGTTTGTAAAAAGGATAACTGTTCGGGTTTTTATGTATATTTACAGAAGGCAACTGTTTTTGTTAGTCTGTTTACTTATCAAATCTCTTGTTACATGTTTATGTTTTATTTCCGCTGATTTTCTCTGATGTTGTATCACTAGGGTGCCCGGGGTAAGGCACCAGTCACGTGCCCGGGAACGGGTCGTGACAAATATTCAGCCCAATCAAATACCAAGATCAATCCCAACATCCCGAAAATAAAGCCAAGGGTCGCCGGAGTTTTAAACTCAGGCCAGAAGCCCAAGAATAGGAAAATCAATCCGCTAAACTGGAATCAACACAGATATCAAAAATAACGTCGAAACTAGAGTCGCCGGAGTTTTAAAAACTCCGGCAAGATACAAAAATGTAACAAAACCAGTCCAAAATCAACAAAATAACAGATATCCCAAATAAAAGCCAAACAAAGGAAAACTCCGGTGACACTAAAAATAAAAATCAGTCCAAACACACAAAATATGCCATAGATCCGAGAAATAGAAATAACGAGGCCGCCGGAGTTTCAAGCTCCGGCTAGCTTCAATGGTGCCGAAAGAGGTGGCGGCGTCACTTCCACGGCTACGCCGGAGCGACGCCACCATAACACTGGTATGGGTGTTGCAGGCAGTGGCGAGATATTACAGTGGTGATTTTACGGTGATTGGGTTGACGGGATAGGGGTTCGACGGGATAAGGGTTCGACGGGACAGTGATAGTGGTTCACTGGTGGTGGTTCGAGTAGTGGTGACAGGGGAGAGGATCGGGAGAGGCGACGGACGGGTGGTGGGAGGCTCGCCGAGCTGCAGGGCGGCAAGGTCGGCGGAAATGAAAAGGGGGTGAGGGTTTTAAAAAATAAAAATGGGAGAGAGGGGTGATAAAGGGTTGTCTGATGTTGGGCGGTTGGGCTGATTTTTGTTAAAAATGAGGGGTAGTGTTTTATTTATAGGGGTGTTTAGGTTTAGGTTTAGGTTTTTTAGGGGAAATGAAAAGTGTGGTATTGTTTTTTGGGGGGGGGGGAAATAGATGAAAATGTATTGGGCCCTATTTTTTGGGCCTCGGTTTTGGCGGACTAGACTAATCCGGATTGTGTCTCGTACTGGACTGGTTTGACAAAATGCAAAGCGGGTTAATTATTTAAAAGAAAAATTATTTAAAAAGATGTAAAATTATAAAAATGCAAATGCCGATGCAATAATAATAAAATACAATATTTAGCAAATATTTAATGTCTAATTAAAAATTAAAACGGGATGTCAATTAATTATTTAAAGAGATGCAAATATTATTAAAATAAACGACGGTGTAATAATAATAGAAACATAATATTAACTAAGACATAATGCTTAATTGCAAAATAAAAGATAAAAATACAAAAATGATGATTAAAATGCGGTGTCCTAAAACACATAAAATTGCAATAAATATACAAAAAACGGGTCAAAATTGACTGTCTACAACATGTCCCTCTTTGTACGGAGATGATGGAAGAGTCTTCAGACAAAGATGTTGACTTGTAGCCAATTTTGTCCTGTTTTATAAACTAGAACTCAAAAGTGGAGATGATGCAGACTCAAAATTGTCTCAGTGTCGAATTATGATGACACTGGGTCGTTGTGATGCAAAAATAAAAAGCAAAGCTTACGCTGATTTAAAAATGTCTCAGTGTCGAATTATGAGGACACTGGGTTGCTGCGATGCTAAAATTATGAACGGACGAATACCGATTCAAAAACATGTCCCAGTATCGAATCTTGATGACACTGGGTTACAATTGCGATGAGATGCTGGAAAAGACAGGGTGTTGTTCTCTGAAATGTCTCTAGGGTGTTTGTTCCCGAGGTCAAAATGCAAAGGAAACGAAGATGGCGTCGTTTCATATACGCGATGCAGATGTTCGTCGTTGCGTAGATAAAACATGAATGAAGTCGTTGCATAGGCTTTTATGAAATGACGTCGTTGCATAGACGCGATGCAGATGTTCGTCGTTGCATAGACGAAACATAGATGAAGTTGTTGCATAGACTTAAATGAAATGACGTCGTTGCATAGACGCGATGCATATGTTCGTCGCTGCATAGACGAAACATAGATGAAGCCGTTGCATAGGCTTAAATGAAATGACGTCGGTGCACAGACGCGATGCAGATGTTCGTCGTTGCATAGACGAAACATAGATGAAGTCGTTGCATAGGCTAAACGAAATGGCGTCGTTGCATAGACGCGATGCAAATGTTCGTCGTTGCATAGACGAAAAATAATGCAGTCGTTGCATAGGCTTTTATGAAATGCGTCGTTGCATAGACGCGATGCAGATGTTCGTCGTTGCATAGGCTTACATGAAATGACGTCGTTGCATAGACGCGATGCAGATGTTCGTCGTTGCATAAACGAAACATAGATGAACCTGTTGATAGGCTTAGATGAAAGGGCGTCGTTGCATAGACGCGATGCATATGTTCGTCGTTGCATAGACGAAACATAGATGAAGCTGTTGCATAGGCTTAAATGAAATGGTGTCGTTTTATGGACGTACCTGCTTTGTGACTCGCTTGGGTTGAGATAACGTCATTGCATAGACGTTGTGCGTTTGTAACCCGCATGGACTTATTGTTGTGCTCCCGCCTTTGCTGATATGAAGATCCTGCACTCAAAGAAAACTTGTGAGTTTTTTAAGAAAGGAGTGGTTGATTCGCGTCGACTTTATAGCTTTGGCTCTTGACGCTTGCATGCTCAGACTGGTTTAAACTGAAGACCTAGTTGTCTTGTTTTTTTTCTGTCTATTGCCATTTTCTTGCAGTGAATCCTTAAAATGCCCCAGTTTCTGGTAAATGACGATGTTGAACTTTCAACTGGGTAAGGTTGAGTCTTGACGTTATCAAGGCGATCAGGTAAGCAATTTCTTTTTTTATCATGAATGAAAAGCTAATGCGAGAATATGGACAATGTTCAATTGAGTAGATGAGAATGCAACCCTCAAAATATGCCCCAGTCATGTGTAGGTAGTCATGGATGCAAAACATATGAGGATGCTAAACTCTCCAATGGACAAAATCGAGTCCTGTGCGAAGCAAGGAAGAAATATTTCTAATGGTGTGACCGAAGCCGATGTGGCTGTCTACGTATCCCGCCGAGGGAATCAGGTCAGAGCGTAGTTCGTGATGCAAAAAATAAGAATTTTATGTAATATGCATTTTGTTGTTTTTTTCTGAAAAAATGGAAGACAACATTACGTTCTGACTTAAGTTGATACCGACAATTAGTATTGTGCATAAGGATTTTCTTTTATTGCTTTCAGTCTAACCGAGATTGGCTCCGGTGTAATTCACACAGCTTCATATAGTACCTCAGACATACCTGAGTGTCGACACACCTTCTTGCATCCAAGGTTTCGAACTACACGTAATCTCATGTTTCAAATGCCCTCACTGAAAGAAAGTCTCATTTTACACATATATTTCAGTATTTTGAATTTTAGGACGTTTAGAGAAACACACTCACACTCAGAAAGATGTTCAATGCATGCAATTGTGATACCATAGGCTTGACCATCATGTAAGTATCCACTAATGTGAGAATCCTCAGTATAAGATCATGTAGGGCTTGTCACGGGCTTGTAATGTAGGCTTGGGGAAAGGAATGTATATCATTTGGATAAAAGTGACTAATCATTTCTCGAGAGTTGGACTACGTCCATGCTTGATATTTGTGCGCTTTAATGCTGACTTGCTTTCTTTTTGTCCTAGTTTTTCTGTACTGACTTTTTTTGAATCTTTCATTTGGAGCCCCTTTTTTCCGGGGTTATATATTCCCCTTTTTACTTTTTTTTTATAACATCGAGGCTTTTGATTTCTTCTTTTTGTGAAGTCGTCCCTTTTTTTTTCTTTTTGAGACTTTGACAATTTTTGTCTTTGAAAACTTCAACGCAGGATTTTGTCAGCCACTTGCACATTTCTAAAGCGCTCGAGGAGGTCGGGCCAAGAGAGGGATAGTGCGTACGCACTCAGAAAGGGTATATGTGTAATATACAGTTGTCGAAAGAAATAGGTTTAGGCTCAAAGGGGTGTACTAGGGATAATGTTATTTGGTAGGCTGAAAAGGCTCAAACGGGTCAAAGAAAGCCTACGATCATTTCCTACACCGACTGTTACTCAGGATTTCGCCTCAACAAACATTCAGGTCAAGTTCTAGATCACAATGCAATGCAATTGAACTTATTCAAACACTCACCACACAATGCATATTTAACGATGAGGTTGGTTTCATTCTTATCTTGAAAACATGCAAGACAATGTCATCTACGGGTATGAATAAGAGGTACCAAAAGAATCTATGGTTTACCACAGAGTCAACTCATACTGATTATCACTTTTTTTTTTTTTAATGAACAATCCTAACTGTGTTGGTATCAACCAAGTCAAACAATGATACTTAAAAATGTTTTGTATTTTTGAATAACACATTTTTTTTGTATTTTTTGAATAAAGGGTACCGAACCCGAATAGGGCTACCTACGTATCCCACCGAGGGAATCAGGTGCGCTTAGTTCATTCAAATATGTTATAAAATGTATGCTTGAAAAAGAATTTATCAATGAAAGGATAGCAATATAAAGCTATGCAAAAACAAATGATTGTCCACTGTGGACGAATGCAAAGTAAAACGAATGTAACGGAAAAATGAATGCCCGAAAATATGATGAATGAGACGCATGAGTGAGAAAAATATGCTTCTTTATTATTTTATTTTTTTATTATTATTATTTTTATTATTTTTGTGGTGTCGAACCCAAAATGAGTTGCATACGTATCACACCGTGTGGTGAGAATCAGACACGCGTAGTTCAGAATGATTATGCTGTAAAATGCATGATAAATAATTATGTAATCAACACTAGACATATCAATTGAATTTGCAAATAAAGATACAAAATATAGAAGAACTGAGAGCGATGTCTCGTTGAATCTGGTATAAACTGACTTCTATTAGTCAACATAACTCTCGCTCATTTTTGTGATGATTTTTTTTCTTTTTCCTCCTTTTCTTTTAATTTTCTTCCGGCTGCCCTTGACTATTTGCGAGGACGGTCTTCCTGCAAAAAATATGACAAATGGGTGAGAGTAGACAAGTCACAAAAATAATAAAATGTAAGGGCGTGACAATATAGTCAAAGACTCCCCTGATTGGTTCGACCGGACTGGTGGTTGATGCTTCACAAAGTCCAAGTCGCGCTATTCAAGAGTGATTTACACAGTAGGAGTCCTGATTGCAATGTGACAGCAAAAAGTGCAAAAAAAAAAATGCAAATGCACATGCCCGAAGTTATAAGCCTATGACATGATATGTACAGAGTTTAAAAAGGTAATTATTGCTTTAAATAATATGTACAGAGTTGCTAGCGACAAACAATAGTAAACAAAAAGCATGCAAATCAAGCACGCGCCCTAATATGCTTGGGACCTCCCTTATGCCAGAGGTGGACTTAAACGTCAGATATGCGAGATTATGATAAATAGGTCCAAGCCATTAAACTGCAATATTTCGTTGGAAATGACGACCAAATGACGGTGCACTTTTTCCAATTTTGACGTGTCATGGCAGGCTTGGATCCGTCTATCATTATCACGCTACACATATATGCTTATTGGTCGTTGGGTTGTGAAACCCGTCGACAATTTGGTTGATTTCCTAATCGTGGAGAAGATACCAAGGATCGACCCACCTAGGGTGTATGCATGCATGACTTAAAATAAAGAGAGCGGTATAGCTCTAACTTAAATTTTCTAAAATTTGGCTTACTAGACACAATGGTTCCCGAGCGGACTACTCGAGTGAGAAGGCTACGCGGCCACTGATTGGACCGGATTCTCCGCGTAAAATGCCAACTCTCCTAAATTTGGATATTTGAAAGAAATTTGCGGGTGTGCAAAGCACACCTCGCGTGTAGTGTGTGATAGCGTCAAATTTCCAAAATGGAGGAAATATGAGCGGAATGACAATTTAAGGAAAGCAATAAAAGAATGTAGCAATTAAAGTAGTTAATTACAAAATAAAAGCAAACAATATAAAACATTTGCAACAAATATAAAGCAAAATAAAGCGCAATATTTAATTAACCTGGGTTTGCTATGATCAAGAACCTGATGTCACGACCCGTTCCAGGGCCCGTGACTGGTGCCTTACCCGGGCACCCAAGTAGTCATACATCAGAGTAATCAGCGAAATATAATAACAAGACAAGAAACAAATGTAAATTAAGACACCGTTTATCTGAAAAAGTCGTCTTTCGGCATATATATATATATAAACCAAAATCTGGCAGTTACATCCCAACTGTACAATAGGACTACAGACCTCTAAGGAAGTAAACAACTATGGCGGGACAGGGCCCCGCCATACCCTGAATGTACAAACTATCTACAACAACAGGGAGATCATACCCAAAAGTCGAGCCTCCGGAGAAGATGGAGCTCCTGACACCAAAGCAAAAGATCCTAAGGATGCGGATCTAGCACCTGCTTTCCCTTACCTACGGCATGATGAGCACGGCCGAAGGAGGTCGATAACAGTACTCAAGTATGTGAAGTGCTTAAATGAAATTATATCATTTTAAAACCAATTTTTACAAATATGTACGAAACAACCAAGGTAACCGCACATAGTGCCACATCACAAACAAGAGCAATAAGGGGTAAACTGTAATAGGTCCCTTTCTAGGCTGCGAATGATCGAAGCAAGGCCAATCGCCCATAGTATCATTAAGCATGCCTAATCCTGGACTCCCGCAGTCCGCATAGGCCACTCACGTAGGCCCGCATGAGGTATTCCCGTCGAGGGTAGCTACTCGGCATCCTCTGGACTCGTAGTCCGCGTGGCCACATAGACCGCGCATGGCCACAAGGACCGCACACTAACTCGAACTCGTAGCTCCGCATAGGTCCCCTGGACCCGCATGAGGTATTCTCGAATCATAGTCACACAGACTGCCTGAGTATACCCCGCATCGGAGGGCAGCTTAACCCCCGGTATCATGTCAAGAGGTGAGTGATGTAATACTAACATAACGGCTTACCGTTAAACAACATAAGCACAATAAGAATAACCTCTTATACAAACGTTACAAGACACTAACACACATAGCATCACAATATGTCTACTCAACAAACCATCTTATTATACTTTCCAGAAATCAATACAAGTCTTTTATAAACACATAAGTAAACTAATCCTTTTCTCTTTCTTAAGTCGTTATACCTAACTTTCCATAAAGCTAGTATAACTCTTAAGCTTTTGTTTTAAAAACAAATATTCTTCTTCTTTCAAAAATGATTTATAATTCCTTTGAAAGAATTCAAGATTCTTATTATTTAGACTCAAGTCAAAAGACGTCAAGTAAAACCATGTTCAGTTAACACATGTACGTCTACCGTACTATATATATACTTAAAATATCATGCTCAAGAGTATAGGAAGAATCACATACCTTCTCGGCGAAATCTACCTGCCAAGTCGAATATGTCGCGCGCAGAGAATCAACCTATAATAGTCAGATACGTCTATCAATGTCTAGACTACTCTGTAGACTATTCTAAGCAGAGGGTTCTTTATTCTACGGAAAATTGGGCAGCACTTCCCTACCCGGTAAACTATACAGTCTACTGTAAATACAGTCCTATGTAAGTACAGTTCAATCTTCTTTATTATTCTTCTGATGTGATTTCAGTTCAATTCTCTTCTGTTATACCCTTCTACTGTGATTACAGTTCAACTCTATCCTTTAATATCCTTCTATATCTTATACTCAAGTCTTAACTATTCTTATATGTAATATCCAATTACAATAGAAGGACAAGAGTATTTACCTCGATAAGCCCAAAATTATCCAAGTTAAATGTCGATCCTGAGCAAGGTTTAGCTCTAATCAACGCTCAATCCGCTCCAAGAAACCCTTAGAAGTTTCTACACAACTTACTTACAACTTCAACCAACAATGAAGTTTCTCCTAGGGTTTCGTTTAGTGACTAATGGAAGTATAGTAGTATTTCTGGGCTTTTAGTATAGGGGTGACTTTGGAAATACTACAAGGGATTGGCTAAGGTATTTAGGGGATAGTAACAATACTTGGAGAGTATTTCTACCACGGGGGGGGGGGAGGTACTTGCCGAGACTACTAGGGAAAGGGGGGGAGGGGAAGAGGGTGTTTCGGCTAAGCTTTCTAGAGGGGGGGGGGGGAGAAGTGAGGCTTGGACGAGAAGTTCACAAGGGGGAAGGGAGATTTCAAGACTTGGAAGGTTGATTTGTGGATGCAGAATTCATCAACTCAAGGGGGGGTATTTATAGGGCTTTCAAGGGCCAAGATGAAGCCAAGTGGTAGGCAAGTGTATGGTGGAGATTTGCACAAGTGCACCCTAACCTACTCCACAAATCCCTCACAAACATTGACCCAAGTTTTAGGCCACAAAACAAGCCACAAAATCATGCCCATCGCCCAGGTTCGCCGCACTTCGTCCACTCGAGGGTGACAAGTGTCACCCTCTCGTTGGTCCAAATTATTTCATCTCTCGGAAAAATCCGCAAAAATTAAAAATGACATAGCCGTAATTTACCCTACGCAAGTTTTGTAAAACGTTTCGTCGGAAAACCATCCGTTTCGTGGGTTGTGCACAAATTTCGTCCATAATGCCTAACTTAAGGCTAAACTTTTGTACGTATGCCTTTACGTACATACTCTGGAAATACGGGGTATAATATTCTCCGCTCCTTAGAAACATTCGTCCCGAATGTTCCTTCCCAAGACAGATAACGATAAGGTTTCTCATAACTTAAACAGTTTGCAAATGCCACACATGGCCACAAAACAGCACTTAAGCAAATATGACAATGAAAATTTACAAGTAGGAAAGTGAGTTACCTGGAGGTGTGGGGAATAGGTGAGGATACTTCTGCCTCATGTCCTCCTCAGCTTCCCACGTCATCTCCTCCCTGAGCTCGTTCCTCCACAAGACTTTGACGAAAGCCACGTCCTTGGTCCGCAGACGCCTAACCTGACGATCGATTATCGCTATGGGAATCTCCTCATATGATAACCCCTCGGTCACCTGGACATCGTCAATCGGGTTCACCCTAGATGGATCCCCGATACATCTCCTCAGCATAGAAACATGAAACACCGGATGCACTGCCTCCAGATCAGACGGCAGATCCAACTCGTAGGCAACCTTGCCTACCCTGCGGACAATCTGATATGGCCCAATGTACCTTGGGCTGAGTTTCCCTTTCTTCCCGAATCTCATCACACCCTTCATGGGTGACACCTTCAGGAAAACCCAATCATCAACCTCGAACTCCAGATGCCGACGACGATGATCTGCATATGACTTCGCCGACTCGAGCCGCCATCGACCGCTCCGGATAAGCTTCACCTTATCCATCACTGCTGCACCGTCTGGTCCCTAATCGCACTCGCCCACATCAAACCAGCCTATCGGCGATCTGCACTTCCTCTCATATAAGGCCTCATAAGGCGCCATCTGAATACTGAAGTGGTAGCTATTATTATACGCAAACTCAACTAGAGGCAAATGATCCTCCCAGCTACCCCTGAAGTCAATAACACAGGCTCGCAACATATCCTCGAGTCGGATAGTGCGTTCTGCTGTCCGTGCATGCGAGGATGGAATGCAGACTCAGCTCACTGCGTCCCTAGACCTTTCGAAAGACCTCGAAGTTAGCCGTAAACGGCTCCTCTGCGAAATGATAGAAATAGGGACTCATGCGATCGACGATCTCTCGGATGTAAAGTCTGGCATAATCCTCAGCCGAAAAAGTCGTCCTGACGGGAAGAAAGTGGGCTGATTTCGTCATCCTGTCGACGATAACCCAAATAGAATCATGTTTCCTCTGAGTGCGAGGTAATCCTGTGATAAAGTCCATGTTGATCACCTCCCACTTCCAGGTCGGGATCTCTATCGCTCGCAATAATCCACGTGCCTCGGTGCTCTACCTTCACCGCGACAACACGGGCACCGAGATACAAACTCGCAACGTCCTCTTCAAGCCATCCCACCAATACAGATCTAAGGTCGTGGTACATCTTGGTCGACCGGATGGATAAGTAACGCGCTGTGCTTCCCTGAACCTCTGCCAAGTCCTGAAATATCTGGAACACACAACCTGCCCTCAAACCTTAGCACCCCTTCATGTGCTACCTCAAAAGGACCCTTCCCCTCACTAAGAGCCACATCACGGTACCGCGTCAAAACCGCATCCTCAAATTGTTGCCTCTTCCTCGCCGACGATGGAAGACTCGGCAACCTCTCGAACTCGAACCCCACCGCTATCGTAATCAATCGGTCGGACTCAAGGCTCGCTAATCGGTGTAACTCGCGACCATGGCCCTCCTCTGTCTCGCACATCGATAGACTCCCATCGACCTACGACTAAGAGCATCCGCCACAACATTGGCCTTCCTGGGTGGTACAGATGTCGACATCGTAATCCTTGGCGACTCTAACCACCGCCTCTGCCGTAAGTTCATCTCCTCTGGTGAAGATATATCAAGGCTCTTGTGGTCTGTATAAATATCCACATGAACCCCATACAAATAGTGCCTCAGATCTTGGCGTGAATCACGCGCTAACTCTAAATCATGGGTGAGTAGTTCCTCTCATGCTTCTTGCCGTCGGGATGCGTATGCTATAACCTTACCAGTGCATCAACACACATCCGAGCCCGACGCCGACGCATCACAATACACTACATAACCGTCTCGACCTGCGGAAGAGTAAGAACGGGTGGTCGTCGATCTCTTTCAAGAATCGAAACCACGCTCACAAGCATCACCATCAAACTTAGCCGCTCCGAGTCGGCTAGTCAATGGTGCGAGATAGAAGCAAACTTCTCTGCACGCCGATAGTAACCTCGCAGGCCCGAAAAGCGCACCTGCCGGAGTAGTAGGTCTAGGCCAAGTCCTGACGGCCTCGATCTTGGCCGTATCCACCCGAATACCATCGGCCCCGATAATATGCCCAAGAAAAGCCACCGAAGCCAACCAAAACTCACATTTGGAAAACTTGGCGTATAACTGATGGTCCTGGAGAACTCTCAGCACAGTCCTCAAATGCTCCGCATGCTCCTGCTCTGAGCGGGAATAAACCAAGATGTCATCAATGAACACTATCACAAACGTGTCCAAAAATGGCTTAAACACTCGGTTCATCAAATCCATAAATACCGCCGGAGCATTGGTCAACCCGAAAGACATAACCCTGAACTCATAATGCGTCGAGTCCGAATGCAATCTGTGGACATCCGCCTCTCTAACACGCACCTGATGATAGCCCGATCGCAGATCAATCTTGGAGAAACATCTCGCACCCTGCAACTAGTCGAACAAATCATCGATCCTGGGAAGGGGGTATCTGTTCTTAATGGTCACCTTGTTCAGCTGCCTATAATCAACACACATGCGCAGCGTCCCGTCCTTCTTCTTCACGAACAATACCGGCGCTCCCCAGGGAGAAACACTAGGCCTGATGAAGCCCTTCTCCAAAGAAATCTCTGCTGGTCCTTCAACTCTCTCTCAACTCGGCAGTGCCATTCGTATGGCGGAATGGAAATAGTAGGAGTGTCCGCAAAGACATCGATAAAAACTCTATCTCCTCTCGGGAGGATACCCGAGGTCATCCGAAACACATCCGGGAACTCTCGACTCTGGGCGATCAAAATCTGGTACTGCAGCTTCAGTATCAAACACCCGAATGAGATGGTAGATATACCCCTTCTACCCCATCTTCCTAGCCTTGAGGTAAGAAATAAACCTACCCCTCGGCGACACAGTGTTCCCCTCCCACTCAATAACCGGCTCCCAGAAACCGGAACCGTACCACTCTCTCTCCTGCAGCCTACACCGAGTAGCAAAGCTAACCAATCCATGCCCGTGATCACATCGAAATCAGCCATGTCCAACTCTATCAAGTCGGCTAGGTCCGACGATCGCATAAGGTCCATCGACAAGCCTATATACCCGCCGAGCTACCATCGAATCACCCATCGCGTAGCTACCTCGAAAGGGTCTATGGACTCGTGATCTATCCCTATCCTACTAGCAATAAGTGGAGATATATAGGGCCAGTAGAACCGGATCTATCAAGGCATACACATCACAACCAGAAACTGATAAGGTAACTGTGACGACATCAGGTGAAGCCTCCTGGTCCTGCCGGCTGAACAAGGCATAAATGCGGTTCTGAGGACCGCTAGAACTGGGACCGCGCCACGACCTCTCCGCGACCTGTGGTCCATGAGTACCACGCCTCGGGCGAGTAAATCGTAGGGATGAAGAAGACGTGAAAGAACTCAGTAGGGTGACTCCACCCTCTGCGCTGCCCTTGGTCGGACAGGCTCTCGTAAAGTGACCCAACTGGCCGCAAATGTAACAAACTCTCGGAGCAGTACCACAATTCCTGTAATGGGATCTACCGCATCGGCCACACTGAGGGGGCGGTCCCGATCGGCCAGCACCTCTGCTACTCGGGCGTCAAGTCCGGGGCCCGGTTCGCCTCGAATATCCTCGGCATCCCGAGGCGGTGTAGGAGTGCTCTGCCGTGGTGGTGCAAATCTAGGCTGCTGAGGCCGTCCACCCGAGAAGCTACCAAAAGACCTGCCGTCACGGCGCCTTCTGTCAACCCGTCGGCCTCTACGCTCCTCGCATCCAAGTGCATGAGCCTGCATACGGGTAATGTCCATGCCTAGCTGAAGATCCACACCCGCACAAGACTCGGCCATATAATCATATAGCCCGGTGACGTAGCGGTGCACTCTGTCCTCCATATCTGCTACCAATGTAGGGACATATCGAGCCAACGAATCGAACTCAACGTTGTACTCTCTAACTGTGCGTCCTCTGCCTCAAAGAACAAAAATCTGTCAAGACGCGTGCCTCATCCGCGAGGCGAAGTGAGTGAGAAAAGCCTCGAGAACTTCGTCCCAAGTAGGCGGGGACGTGCTCTCCCGATAACTCCACGAATCAAACGATCATTGCGGTATCACGCGACCTATGTGAACCAAGATCACGGACTCGGTCTCCAAGTCTTGATCACTCGCATGATCCTCAGAATCGACGGATGAACTCTGCGGATCATCCTCGTGCCTCGACCGTAGAACTCGACGGGCTCTGACTCGAGAAAATCCCGTAGCCTCAAATCGTCCGATCTCGGGTGAACCACGAACGCTGCTGGGCAGGCTGCTGCGTCGGCCTATCTCCGTATGCGGCCATGATCACGGCGATGGCGGGCCATCTCTCAGTAACCCATCTCATCTGCTCCGGGATGTGGGGTGGAGGTGTATGCGGTGGTCTCATCGCCCATGCTGCGGCCTAAACCTGCTGGGGGCGGCGTCGTGGAACTCGCCGTCTCGGTATAGATCGGGCACGAGCCTCGTGACTCGGTGTCCCACTAGCGCCTCCCTGCGCCTTGCCCTCGGGCGGGTTGCCTTACGTGGAGGCATAATCATAAAGAAAGGAAATACGTTAGAGGTCCAACTTATAACGGCTCTAAGGCACGATCTCAGAGTGAGAAGAATGGAAACCAATCCTAAATATCCTATAGCCTCCTGATTATTGGTGTGGTGCACAACACATCGATAATCAAGACTCTACTAGATACGGTCTGTAGACACTTTCCGAGGATTAATCGCTCGATACCACTTTTGTCACGACCGTTCGGGGCGTGGTCGTGCCTTACCCGGGCACCCAAGTAGTCATACATCAGAGTAATCAACGGAATATAATAACAAGACAAGAAACAAATGTAAATTAAGACACCGTTTATCTGAAAAAGTCGCCTTTCGGCATATATATATATATAAACCAAAATCTGGCAGTTACATCCCAACTGTACAATAGGACTACAGACCTCTAAGGAAGTAAACAACTATGGCGGGACAGGGCCCCGCCATACCCTGAATGTACAAACTATCTACAACAACAGGGAGATCATACCCAAAAGTCGAGCCTCCGGAGAAGATGGAGCTCCTGACACCAAAGCAAAAGATCCTAAGGATGCGGATCTAGCACCTGCTTTCCCTTACCTGCGGCATGAACGCAGCCCCCCGAAGGAGGTCAGTACAACAGGTACCAAGTATGTGAAACTGTAAAGTGCTTAAATGAAATCATATCATTTTAAAACCAATTTTTACAAATATGTACGAAACAACCAAGGTAACCGCACATAGTGCCACATCACAAACAAGAGCAATAAGGGGTAAACTGTAACAGGTCCCTTTCTAGGCTGCGAATGATCGAAGCAAGGCCAATCGCCCATAGTATCATTAAGCATGCCTAATCCTGGACTCCCGCAGTCCGCATAGGCCACTCACGTAGGCCCGCATGAGGTATTCCCCGCATCGAGGGTAGCTACTCCTCGGCATCGTCCTGGACTCGTAGTCCGCATGGCCACATAGACCGCATGGCCACAAGGACCGCACACTAACCTGGAACTCTCGTAGCTCCGCATAGGTCCCCTGGACCCGCATGAGGTATTCTCGAATCATAGTCACACAGACTGCCTGAGTATACCCCGCATCGGAGGGCAGCTTAACCCCCGGTATCATGTCAAGAGGTGAGTGATGTAATACTAACATAACGGCTTACCGTTAAACAACATAAGCACAATAAGAATAACCTCTTATACAAACGTTACAAGACACTAACACACATAGCATCACAATATGTCTACTCAACAAACCATCTTATTATACTTTCCAGAAATCAATACAAGTCTTTTATAAACACATAAGTAAACTGTTCCTTTTCTCTTTCTTAAGTCGTTATACCTAACTTCCCATAAAGCTAGTATAACTCTTAAGCTTTTGTTTTAAAAACAAATATTCTTCTTCTTTCAAAAATGATTTATAATTCTTTTGAAAGACTTCAAGATTCTTATTATTTAGACTCAAGTCAAAAGACGTCAAGTAAAACCATGTTCAGTTAACACATGTACGTCTACCGTACTATATATATACTTAAAATATCATGCTCAAGAGTATAGGAAGAATCACATACCTTCTCGTAAATCTACCGCCAAGTCGAATATGTCGCGCGAGAATCAACCTATAATAGTCGACACGTCTATCAATGTCTAGACTACTCAGACTATTCTAAGCAGAGGGTTCTTTATTCTACGGAAAATTGGGCAGACTTCCTACCCGTAAACTATACGATCTCTCAGAATACATCTATGTAAGTACAGTTCAATCTTCTTTATTATTCTTCTGATGTGATTTCAGTTCAATTCTCTTCTGTTATACCCTTCTACTGTGATTACAGTTCAACTCTATCCTTTAATATCCTTCTATATCTTATACTCAAGTCTTAACTATTCTTATATGTAATATCCAATTACAATAGAAGGACAAGAGTATTTACCTCGATAAGCCCAAAATTATCCAAGTTAAATGTCGATCCTGAGCAAGGTTTAGCTTCTAATCTGAACGCTCCAATCCGCTCCAAGAAACCCTTAGAAGTTTCTACACAACTTCTACTTACAACTTCAACCAACAATGAAGTTTCTCCTAGGGTTTCGTTTAGTGTCTAATGGAAGTATAGTAGTATTTCTGGGCTTTTAGTATAGGGGTGACTTTGGAAATACTACAAGGGATTGGCTAAGGTATTTAGGGGATAGTAACAATACTTGGAGAGTATTTCTACCAAGGGGGGGGAGGTACTTGCCGAGACTACTAGGGAAAGGGGGGGGGGGGGAGAGGGTGTTTCGGCTAAGCTTTCTAGAGGGGGGGAGAAGTGAGGCTTGGACGAGAAGCTCACAAGGGGGAAGGGGGATTTCAAGACTTGGAAGGTTGATTTGTGGATGAAGAATTCATCAACTCAAGGGGGGTATTTATAGGGCTTTCAAGGGCCAAGATGAAGCCAAGTGGTAGGCAAGTGTATGGTGGAGATTTGCACAAGTGCACCCTAACCTACTCCACAAATCCCTCACAAACATTGACCCAAGTTTTAGGCCACAAAATCATGCCCATCGTCCAAGGTTCCCCCCCCCCTTTGTCGTCCACTTGAGGGTGACCAGTGTCACCCTCTCGTTGGTCCAAATTATTTCATCTCTCGGAAAAATCCGCAAAAATTAAAAATGACATAGCCGTAATTTACCCTACGCAAGTTTTGTAAAACGTTTCGTCGGAAAACCATCCGTTTCGTGGGTTGTGCACAAATTTCGTCCATAATGCCTAACTTAAGGCTAAACTTTTGTATGTATGCCCTTACGTACATACTCTGGAAATACGGGGTATAACACCTGATATCCCCAGTGGAGTCGCCATGCTGTCGAGCCCGTTTTTGACCTCGGGGTCTGAACGGTATCCGCAACGTTGCTCTTTGGCGCGGTTCCCTGGATGGAGCAATAATGCTGATTTTGAGGAGTCTCCACCTAATTAGTTAAGTGAATTAGGACACTTGATTTATTGCAATAAAAATACTACAATTAATCTCCATTTAATGATCTGTGAAATTAATGAGATTCTGGATCAGGGTTCTTTATTATCCTAAAGGGAAGGGATTAGACATCCTTTAAGATCCGCTAACTTGCGGTTATTCGTTCAAACCTAGGTTAATTATTTATTGCTTTTTTATTCTACCTATTCTAAGAATTTTTCATAATTTATAATTAAAATAAAGTGCAATACAGAATAATAAAACTAAAATTAAATGCGACATAAAATAAAACTCCGAGACATCGTTTAGCCCTTTTTAGGCATTCTGCACAAGATGATCTCCGGATACCTGCATAAACACTTAGTAAAAGTGTTAATAGTAGAATAAATAATTTTAAAGCAATGACAAGAATTAATAAGTAAAGCCAAAAAATAAATCCGTCTTTTGCACAGAGGATGCCATGGAAATCAGACGGAGATTCCTTCATCGGCCAATATTGTTAAAAAAAACAATAAAATAAATAAAACCTTCAGATCCGCGCCAAAACAGTAATAGTTTTAAACACGGAGGGCTCATATATATATAAAAATAAAGTGGGACATCCTAAATAAGTGCGGCTGCGAGAATTCGGCCCTGTCAACGCATGTTGGTTATCCTGTGTAAGTAGAAGAAATCATCAACGCCCAGAAAGCTTCATTTTATTTTATTTTCCGTCTTTGCAACTGTGGAGGCCTGAAAAATCGACGGATAACTTTTTCATTGGTCAATCAAGTGTAGTATCACGTTCAAACCAGTTTAAAAATAAAAGCGAAATTGCCATAATCAGTCATCATGAACAGTGAACAGCAAAGCAAAACAGTGACCAAAAAATGGTCTGCAGACAATGGAAACAAACAGCGAATAGCTCGCCGAAAAACCACATTTAACCAAAAATATTCAGGCCAATCAAATACCAAGATCAGTCCCAACATCCCGAAAATAAAGCCAAGGATCGTCGGAGTTTTAAACTCAGGCCAGAAGCCCAAGAATAGGAAAATCAGTCCGCTAAACTGGAATCAACACAGATATCAAAAATAACGTCGAAACTAGAGTCGCCGGAGTTTTAAAAACTCTGACAAGATACAAAAATGTAACAAAACCAGTCCATAATCAACAAAATAACAGATATCCCAAATAAAAGTCAAACAAAGGAAAACTCCGGTGACACTAAAAATAAAAATCAGTCCAAACACACAAAATATGTCATAGATCCGAGAAATAGAAATAATAAGGTCGCCAGAGTTTCAAGCTCCAGCTAGCTTCAATGGTGCCGAAAGGGGTGGCGGCGTCACTTCCACGGCTAACGCCGGAGCGACGCCACCATAACACTGGTATGGGTGTTGCGGGCAGTGGCGAGATATTACAGTGGTGATTTTCCGGCGATTGGGTTGACGGGATAGGGGTTCGACGGGATAAGGGTTCGACGGGACAGTGATGGTGGTTCACTGGTGGTGGTTCGAGTAGTGGTGACAGGGGAGAGGGGATCAGGGAGAGGGCGACGGGATGGGCTGGTGGGAGGCTCGCCGGAGCTCTGGGGCGGCGGCAAGGTCGACGGAAATGAAAAGGGGGGGAGGGTTTTAAAAAATAAAAATGGGAGAGAGGGGTGATAAAGGGTTGTCTGATGTTGGGCGCCTGGTTTGATTTTTGTTAAAAATGAGGGGTAATGTTTTATTTATAGGGGTATTTATGTTTAGGTTTAGGTTTAGGTTTTTGGGGGGAAATGAAAAGTGTGGTATTATTTTTTGGGGGGGAAATAGATGAAA
This sequence comes from Przewalskia tangutica, assembly GCA_029844215.1. Taxonomy (NCBI): domain Eukaryota; kingdom Viridiplantae; phylum Streptophyta; class Magnoliopsida; order Solanales; family Solanaceae; genus Przewalskia; species Przewalskia tangutica. Next base: position 106,550,098 of record CM056721.1, read on the forward strand.
GTGTATTGGGCCCTATTTTTTGGGCCTCGGTTTGGGCCTCAATTTTGGCGGACTAGACTGATCCGGATTGTGTCTCGTACTGGACTGGTTTCACAAAATGCAAAGCGGGTTAATTATTTAAATGAAAAATTATTTAAAAAGATGCAAAATTATAAAAATGCAAATGCCGATGCAATAATAATAAAATACAATATTTAACAAATGTTTAATGTCTAATTAAAAATTAAAACGGGATGTCAATTAATTATTTAAAGAGATGCAAATATTATTAAAATAAACGATGGTGTAATAATAATAGAAACATAATATTAACAAAGACATAATGTTTAATTGCAAAATAAAAGATAAAAATACAAAAATGATGATTAAAATGCGGTGTCCTAAAACACATAAAATTGCAATAAATATACAAAAAATGGGTCAAAATTGACTGTCAACATCCGTGTGAATAAGTTCTAGAGGAGCTGTGTTTCTTTCGACTGAATGGAAAGATGACTTGGTTAATTTTGCCTCTACGCACACCTTACATTTATGTTGAGGGTTTATGTAGAAAGAAGGCAACAATTCCAACTTTACTAACTTTTGAATGGATTTGTAGTTAACGTGTCATAATCTATGATGTCATAGATTAGAAGTCTTAAGCAAATAAGTAGAAGCCTTCATTTCATTAGATGAACGGATTGCAGACATGACATTCATTTTGAACAGGACGTCACACGCGAACGCACTTCCTACAAACATGCTATTCTTAGTTATTACAAACTTGTTTGACTAAAAAACTAGTCTAAAACTAGCCCGTACCAACAGTGGCCCTGAAATCAAGTTTTTGCGGATGTCAGGGACATACTTCACTTCCTTCAGAGTAAGGTCTTTACTGAAGTCAATTTTAGGACGACCTCCCCAACCCCTTATACTTCAGAGGTGACATCGTTGCCCATGAACAACTTCTTGCCTGTGACTGGGGCGTAAGAGGAGAATGCACTTTTATCTGAACAGATGTGACGGGTTGCACCCATGTCTATCTACCATTGCTTTGGATTCTCCACCAAATTTTCCTCCAGTACCACTGCCGAGAAATTCACATTCTTATCATCAAGATTCGGAGGATTACCCTCGTCTTGTACAACGTTAGCCTCTGCATTGCGCTTGTTCTTGGCATTTAGGTCATTTGAGACCTGGGTATCTTGGCCCATTTTAGTCGTTGTATTAGAATGAGTGCCCATTGCATCCCCACCAGAAAGAAGATCTTCTGTCTGAGATCGATAAAAGCTCAATGCAGTAATATAAGAAGAATTTCTTAAGTCTCCTTCTATTGTTGTAATTGATGTCCAAAACCTTATCTTGGCGTTTGCATTGGAAACTGTCAGGAGCACGGACAACAACATTTCCTTGAGCAACGCCAAATATAAAAACATTTCCTCGATCAACAGTAGCGCCTTGAACAGCAGCATAACCAGAAACAAAACTGTAACAATAGCCGAACACGAACTATAAACGGAATTGTCAATAAAATCTTTGGTGATAACAGAGCCAAAACTAGAATTAGAACCAGAACTGGAACCATAACTGTTGACCGATATCTTTCGAATACATAGAGAATATCACAAAATTATGTCTTAAAATTGTTGGTTTTTCGTACCGGATTGTAGGTAAAGAAACGGGGTTAAAGAGTATTCGAAAGGTTAAACAAACAGAATGCTGAGTGGAGAGATGTCTCTCTGTCTTTAAGACCAAATTGCCCCGTATAAATGCTTTTACGGTATTGAGCAATAGTCCCCCAAGATAAAACATCAACTAATTAATTGTACAAAGCAAATACAACTGATCCTAGCGAAGAAGATGAATAAGAACAGATTGTTGAAGAAAGAGAGCGGAGAAGGATTTCTGCCTGCTTTTTGTATTGTAGTTCTATGTGTGTATGTTCTTGACGATGAACAAGACAAAAAGATAAACTAGTTTGAGTTGTGTGTTCTGCATGTGCCTTTCTGTTCCGTAGTGTCTATTTTATTTGAACCGAAGTGTTCAATATATATGATTAGAAAAGGGAGGCCAGAAGTCATAGTGAGACAATTAAGTCTTGTAACTGTTGGCTTTTATTGCCTTTGAAACGTTTGTAACGTTTTGAGCAATTAAGTGTTGTAACTGTTGGCCTTTATTGCTTTTGAAACGTTTGTAACGTTTTGAGCAATTAATCTGTCAGCCGTTACGTCTGTTGGTTTCATAAATGTTGTAACATTTCTAATGTTCCAAAACATTCAGGGACCAGAATGTAAATAGTTAACATTACAGAGACCAAAAGGAAAGTTTCAGAAGACCCCAACGGGCAGCGACACGCGTGTAGACTTAGCCCCGAACCCAAGCTCACATAGGTCTTCCCTCTTTCAAACACATGAGTTACCCCTTGGGGCCCCAAACCCTTCCTCAAACTTAGAGTTTATATATTGCATAAACTCTTCATCTTTTACCAATGAGGGAGATTTGTCATTTTTGGCCAAAGACCCTCCATCTTATTATGTCTCAAACACCTTACTTTGTGTACCAATATCTCTTTTCATTTCTTAACGAAATTTGATGACACTTGACACTAACATCATCTACTTACTTAGTAGATTAGGCATGTGCGGATAAACGATGTTTCTTACATGTGGAGCCCACGTGTTTATGTCATTCAAGATGGGATAAACTCAATCTCACATTAGTAAAATTTTCAACATAGCCTACCGTCGTCAAATAGTCCTCTTAATTAGGTTCAAGAACAATTTCAAAGGTATAATTATTATAGACTTTAAAGTCAATCTTGATAGCTGCAAATTGGAGCACATTGCCATGAAAATATAACTTTTCAAAAGAGAAAACCGCCAATAAAATAATAAATTTAATGACTGTTTCTACGTAAGTGCCAAAGCTCTTCCAATAATACTTTGTTGTAACTTGGGGCTGCTTGCAAATATCGCAACATTTCTAAGTATAAAGTATGTCTCTTAACACCTCAACTAATCTTAGAATTATTAAATAGGTAAGGTCAATATCTTGTAATTCTCCTCTTGAAGAATTGCCACCGGGGGCTGCTAGCTTCTGAGCTTCCACATATCGGATATTTCTAAGTCGTAATTTACGCCTCAACTAAATTTAACAAATTAAACATGCGTTGCCAATCTTTTAAGTTTCCCCTAAAATATACAATGACTCCGGGTATATTCACTCGCACTTGAGTGCTCTACATGAATTTGAACCCCCTTTATCACCGAGCTAAGATTTAGGTTTTGTGTTAAGGAAGTTGAATATTTAATATCGTAAACGTGTAAATATAAAAAATAATATATTTTCTATTCATAATTAAAATATTTTCATATATTGTGTAAATATAATTATGATAAGACTAGGATTCCTCTTTTGTATAGGCTTAAGATTCCTATTGTATAAGGGATGAATATTGTACTCTATATATACATTGATATTAATGAAAGACTCCCCAAGGGAGATTAATATCATCTTACATGGTATCAATAGTCAAACACCCAAAACCCTAGAACTCTTTCTTCCTACCGCCGCCGAGAACCCCCCACCCCCCTCGGAACTCGCTGCCCCCCCCCCCCCTACAAATTCTAGGTTTTCTTCTTCATTCCTCTCTTCTCTAAATGGCTATCCCTGAATCTTCCACACTTTCTGAATCTTCTACCTCCACAAATCCCACCACCACATTGTCATCCTCTTTTCATCCAGCCCTAACTGTTACAAACATCAAGAACTCTATTCCCATTCTTCTTGATCAAGAAAACAGTCAGTATTCTCCCTGGGTTGAACTGTTTCGTAATCATGCATGTCACTATAACGTGCTTGATCACATCGATGACACCATTCCGCGCCCTCAGAAGGTTGATGAGTCTACTTGGCGTCGTCTAGACGCCGGCGTCAAACAGTGGATTTATGATAGTATTTCTCAGGACCTTCTTCTTACTATCATGAAATCTGGCGCCACAGCCCTTGAGTTATGGAATCGTTTGGAGGAAATTTTTCAGGATAATAAGCACACCCGTGCTGTGTATTTAGAGGAGAAATTTAACAATACACGTCGTGAAAACTTTTCCAATGTGACTGAGCAAACAGTTAAAGCTACTGACGCATCAACTTGCTGTTGTCGACGAGCCTGTTACTGACACCAAACTGGTGTTAAAATTGATTGCTAGCATTCCTAAAGGCGAATATGATACTTTGGCCACCATGATTCAACAGATAGATCCGTTACCCAGCTTTAACAAAGCTCGCTGGCAGTTGTTGCTCGAAGAGACTCGACGTGCTAAGCAGGATGAGCACAGTCAGAAGGCATTAGCGGTCGAAACGCGCCCTCAAGATCCAACGCCGCCAGAAAACTATCAACCGCAGCAGGGACGCGGTGGAAAGGGTGGCAGGGGCCGCGGCAGGGGAGGCCGTGGTCGTGGCAAGGGTCACAGAACAACTGGGATCGCAAAACAACTGGGCCGCGGCTCCTCAGCGCCGCAACGCCCCAGTACAGAGTCGCAGCGCCCCAGTTCAGAGCCGCGACACCGAGTCCATTCCAGTACCAGCAACCCTACAATCCGTATTCTTACCACGTTTATTGGGCCGCTCGGCCGCAGCAGGTCCACTTCATGCAAGGTCAGGTTTTGCAGCCCTCATCCGGCATGACACCCACTGAGTTGAGACAGACATTCAGCACCCTCTCCATGCAACAGCCTGACAATACTTGGTATATGGACTCAGTCGCCACATCTCACGTCACCCAATCTGCAGGTACTATCCCTAAACTGTTTAGTTTAAAGCATCCTCAATATGTTACAGTTGGTAGTGGACAACGCATTTCAGTTAAAGGGTATGGTACCTCATACATACAACCTCCTCATCCACCCTTCTCCCTCAAAAACACCCTATATGCCCCACACATGATTAAGAACCTCATATCTGTCCGTCAATTTACTCGTAATAATTATGTCCTCGTGGATTTTGACCCTTTTGGTTTTACTGTGAAGGATCTTCATACGGGGACACCTCTTACGAGATGTAATAGCACGGGGGATCTCTATCCATTCACTTCCACCTCCGCTGCCAGATCTTGCTCTCCCGTCACTCTAGCGGCTGTTTCATAATAGGCTTGGTCATCCAGGAGTCCCAGTTTTTAATTTTCTTAAAGGCAACTTCATTGCTTGTAATGGGAAACCTGCCCAAAATTGTGTTTCTTGCTCTTTAAGAAAACATATTCATCTTCCGTTTAAATCATCTACTAGTGTTACACTTGCTCCTTTTGATATTATACATGTCGATTTATGGACATCTCCTATCTCTAGTTCTCTCGGTCATAAATACTATCTTGTGTTGCTTGATGATTTTTCACACGATGTTTGGTTATATCCTCTTAAATTTAAATCGGAAGTGTTTGCCAAATTTCTTGAGTTTTGCAAGTTTATCACACACAATTTGGAAAAAGTATAAAATCATTTCAGTGCGATAATGGTCGTGAATTCAATAACTCTACGTTTCACCGGTTTTGTACAAATAATGGCATTGTTTTTCGCTTCTCATGCCCTTACACCTCACCACAAAACGGTAAAGCAGAAAAAATCATATGTACCATTAACAATATGATTCGCACCCTATTGATTCATGCCTCCCTCCTTCTTTCCTTCTGGGTATATGCTGCTAAAATGTCAGAATACATTCTAAATATTCTCCCTACTAGCACTCTTCACATTATGACCCCTACCGAAATCTTCTACCATAGAGTCCCCTCCTATGATCATCTATGAATTTTCGGTTGTCTGTGCTATCCCAACCTCAGTTCTACCGCCCCTCACAAGCTTGTTCCTAGGTCTACTCCATGTGTTCCTAGGATTCCCGTCAAACCATAGGGGTTATCTATGCAATGACTTGTCGACTCGTTAAATCCATATATCTCGTCACGTCACATTCGACGAGACCACATTCATGTTTTCGAATCTTCCAAAATTCCAAAAACCGGACTACTCATTTTTTGACGAGCCTGCCATCTCTCCCCTCATCCTCGAACAACTCACGTCCTATGTTCCGTATCGCGAGCCGCTGATTTCGATGAGCAATCTTGGGAATCCGTAACACCCTGAAATTCGTGATATGTTTATAAGAACGTTCGTAAGAACAAAAAGATGTTAAGATTTGAGACGAGTAAAAATTTATCGGAATTTTGGAATTTGTCGGAAAATGAAATATTGCGGCGATTGAGAGAGAGACACGTGTCACCCCCCCCCCCCCTTATGGTCATGGACGAAATTGTCATGGTTAGAATGGTCATTTGACCATAATTTAAATGACCAAGTCTTGCTAGTCTTGAAGCTTGACAAAGTTGACTAAGTCAAAGGCCACCTAGACTTGATCCATGTGAAATCCATCTAGGCCAACCATTTGTGTAGATCTTAACCCTCCATGCCCCTTTATATAACTACTAGTAGCAAGAGAGAGCCAACACTTAGCCATTTTTTCACAAAATTTTGAAGAGCACACTAGAGAGCTCTCGGCTAGAGGGAGGGTTTCAAGAAAAAAATTTCAATTGTTGTCCAATAATTCCCCCACTTTAAACCAAGGTACCTAAGGGTATTGTAAGTGTTTCTCAATAGAAATATCCCGGAAAAATGGTGTTTTCGTATTAGTCGCAAGGCGAAAACCTAAAGGGTTATTCAACTTTGAAGTTGAAACTTGAAGATGAGTCTTTTATAAGCTTCTAAGGGTTGCTTGGAGTGGATTGGAACGTCGAAAGAAGGAGCTAAAGTTGCTAAGGAGCGACTTGTGATCTTGGATCATAATTGGGCTAATTGAGGTATAATCTTCGTTTTACTTTTGTAATTGAAGATTTCATGTTATGATAAGTTATAAGTGATCATGTGATTTGTGTTATGAAGTTTGATAAGTGACATGGATTGTAGAAGCCTAGAACCGAAAAGGACATGATTAGCCTTTTGAAATTGAAATACAATTTTTGTCGTTAATTAGAATCGTCGCATGTTTACCTACTTGAGGATTGTAGTAGTTATGTCGATTGCGCTTGATATCATGTTATACTAAACCACTTGGATTAAAAGTAATTGGAAACGATTTGTATTGTTGCTAATCTTTGAATTGACATTATAGTTTAGACTAGTTTGTTATCGTTTGTGGTGAGCCAATTGGTGCTGTTTGGTTATTCATTTGTATTGAACTACATTATAAATTCTGGTGAGCCAATTGGGGCTTTTTGGTTGTTGTATTCGCCTTGAAAAGGTGGCAAAGTTAGTAAAAACAAAGGAAGTCTTTGTCCGATTTTCCGTAGAATTTAGTGACTTGCACTTGGAACATTCTACGTTTGAAACTAGAAGTTAATAGGCGTAATATGGTCATTATAGGTTGACATACTACGTGCGGCGTTTGGACTTAGCAAGTGGATTAAGCCAAGAGGTATGTGGAACTTTCTTATCTCTTAAGCATGATTAAGTTGTAAATGTATAGTGCGGTAGCGTCAAGATTTTTGACAAATCTAGTCTATTTGATATCCTTGGCTTATTTTAAGAATGCCCAAGTTGTTTGAGTTAGGGAATTAACTCACTTGATTAAATATTAAGGATATCTTGATTTTCAAAAGTTAAGAGACTTTAAGTATGTTGAAAGTATTTTAATACTTGTTTGTTGGAAAGTTTAAGTCTCTTGGTTATAAGAAAAAATGTAAATTGCTAATGTATAAGGCTAGTTAAACGGCTTTATGGGAAGTTGGTTATAATAGCTTTATGGAAAGTTTAAAGAGTGGTTTACTCTAAGTAATTTAAGCATGTTAAGGGACTTGAAGAGTTTTAAAGAATGTGATACTTGTTTCGTTTTAAACGTATAAGTCCCTTGGATAGGAATTTGTACTTGACTTAGGTATAAAGTGAATATAACGACTTTATGGGGAGTTGGTTATATTGGCTTTATGGAAAGATAAATGGCTTGATTTATTGAAAGGCAATTTGATTTAAAGGCATCAATTGCCTAAGGCTTTTACGAGAGAAGACGTCACTTGATTTAGAAGCCTAATTTTATTTCTAAAAGTATTGTGACTAGTCTTGAAAAGAAATTGTAACTTGATACTACGGTTATTAGTATCTTGGAAGTTTTATAATGAAATGAGTCATTTTAAAAGAATAGAAGTACGTAGTACTTTGGGTTAAATTCCCGGATTTTTTTTATAAAGAACATGTTAGTGCCTTAAGTAAACTAAAATGAGAGTGTATATGAAACAGAATAATAAGAAGTTAGGGGGTTGCTTAACTTGCTTATATATTGTATGATAAGCCGGTAGTGCTTATGTTATGTGTGATAGCCGGATTTGTGCTAGTAGTTCAGTAATAATTGCGGGGTCATTCCCCGGGTTTGTGGCATTGCATATTTCCGTGGATTTGCTACCCACGATGCGAGGAATACCTCATGCGAGTCCGTAGGGCTTATGCGGGTGAAATAGTCCCATGCGGGCGGGTCCAGCCTATGCGAGGAATACCTCATGCGAGTCCGTAAGGGCTTATGCGGGTGAAATAGTCCCATGCGAGGAATCCCTCATGCGGGTCCACGCGATCTATACGGGTGAAATAGTCCCAGGAATAGGATTGCTTAATGATACTGCGGGCGGGTGGTCCTGTTTTGATCGTGAGCTTCCTACTTTATATTGTAAGTATACACCTATTTACTCTCATTGTTAGTAAGGCCACGATTATCGTTAATTGAGTTATCATACATGTCTCAGTTTTATTATTAGACTTATGATTTCATTCTGATACTGATTTCACATATTTGGTACATGTTGTCTTGACCTCCTTGAGTGCGTTCATCTGCGGTAGAAGTCTGAGTTCTTGATCCTCGCTCTTAGGATCAACTGTTCGGTGTTGAAGCTCCTCCTTCGAGGCTTATCCACAGTATTGTCGGATTGTTGTACATTGATGGTATGGATGGGCCTGTCATGAGTTGTTATTCTTAAGTGCAGTAGTCACATTGTGGATTGGGTTGTAAAGAAAATAAAATGTCTGATTTTATTGGTATAAGTTACGGAAGGTGGCCTTATCGGCTAGCCTATTGTTATTTTATGTTTAAGTATTTTATCAATTGTGTATGTTCATTGCTATTCTCGATGTATGCGAAAGGAGTGCCCGGGTAGGGCACGATCGCGAGCAGGGTCGGTCGTGACAAAAGTGGTATCGAGCGATTAGTCCTCGGAAAGTGTCTGAGGCCGTGTCTAGTAGAGTCTTGATTATCGGTGTGTTGTGCACCACATCCATGTCGGAGGTTGCGGGACATTTAGGATTGGTTTCCATTCTTCTCACTCTAAGATCGTGCGATAGAAATTTGTATGGTTAGGGTCGTCTCTCCCTAACAAGTTATGATTGTTTGCATACGAGGAAGCGCGATGACCGGGAAGGATTACGTGGGTTGCGTATCGAGTTAGTAATGGTTGTAGTTGGTATTGTGACATCTGACTATGCGGATTTATGTATGGGAGTCACGTATGTATTTACTGGATGATTTTAGATTACCGAGTTTTGGTAAGGACTAAATAAATCTGGCGGTATGAAACAGTTTAATGAATTCTCATCAAGTTTTACGTACTAATTTGAGATAATTAGGAAATGATGAGTCATGCGAGAAGAAATGGACCAAGAGGTTATTATTCAGGAATAAATGGAAGACTATGTTAATAGATTGAGCTACGTAGTAGGATTTCGAGAATGGTGCGGGTGAGATCCGTATGGAGTAAATCACGGTTGTTGTGGACAAGACAACCCGATTATAGTATATTGCGAAGTTTTGTACCCGATTCACGAGAGTGGTAAGATAGGCTTGGAGCATGGAAATTGCGAGCACGAGAATGTGATAAGTCGAGACCTTAGGTATATAAGGCCTTACCGGGTAGTAAAGGGTTAAGACGGACCAAGGAAAGAGTTAAATATGGCCTTGAGTCGGGTTGGGGATCTATTAAGGGTCGCCTCATAGCTTGAAATGAAATGGGATCAGTTGGTAGTAGTCGCTACGTGGCGAGTCACGAGTGCAAGGCCAGTTTAGTTAGTCATTTTACGGGTTCGTGGGCGTGTTCCACCGGGCCGGATTGTGAGCGGAATGGGCCTTGTATTGTTTAATTTAGTAACTCAGAGATTAGAGGCTCGAATCGGTATGAAGGCTATGTGTGCGCTAGAATAAGTTTGGGAGTGCGGGAAGAAATGCGACCGATGGAAAAAAGAGCAACCAAGTGTAAAGAAATGGAACTGAATCCGTGAGGACCTTTCAAGGTGATCACACGTGAGTGATGGGTGGTAGTGGCGAGTAGATAATAATTACCGTAACGATCTGATCGTTGGACCTTAGCGGAACCTAGCGGTATTATGACGTTGAGGTCATTATGAGTCTGGACTAGTTGGCCTCTTGTGATGCCAAGCGTGGACTCTGAGAGAGATTGATTTCGGTACCAGTTTTCCGATAAGACGGTTATCGAGTGGAAAGGAAGAGAAGTGATGGTAACCAGTGAATTATTCTTCCTTCTTTGACATAATTGTTTTTAATAAGCCTGTGTGATTTGTTCATTTGAGGTGGATTGAGGCAGAAAGTAAGTAATAATTGAATTTGAAGGAATTTATGTTAAATGCCCTTGGAGGTACTTGGAGTTGGTTTGGTGTGGCGGTCAGGGCCACGACCTTCCAGATAATTTCAGGAAAATGTGCAAGGCATGAATAAATAAATCACGAATCTTTGCGGAAAGTGAGGCAACTTTGGTAGGTTTTAAAAATCTACATGACTTTAAGGCGGTGCGTGATGATTAGATAATTACTGGCCGCGAGAGGACCCTGTGATTGGGGTTGTGACGCCCAGGAAAGTTTAAGAAAGGGGAGATAAGTTTTCTCCCCCACAAAAAAACGATTTACGTATTATGGGGTTGCGTGTACCCGTATTTGTTAGGCGAAGGATATAAGGCAGGTAAGGTCTTGATATCGTCGTACCATAGGTTCTGATTGTAGATAGCAGTAGGAAAAGGGTTGTTATGGGTTAATTAAGAGCGGCGTCGAATTGGTCGAGGAAGTATCGTAAAGATATTAATGTAAGTTGCGGGTCATGATTACCCAGACGAGTGTAAAGACCATTAGTAGATAATGGGCGTAAGAACATTTCGAGAAAATGTGGTAACACCTAGTTTTAGGCTCTCTGGTGGGAAAGGAGAAACGGGTTACTACTTGTGAGATCGAGAAAACCTCCCCACTAAATTGTGATTGTGATGAAGTATTAGCCATGAGGCAAGCAAAGGAATTAAGTCTAAGTTGGTGACCAAGTTTGGACCATAAGTGAGATTTAGGATACCCGAATACTTCGCAGGAATGAGAAAGGCTTTCAGTTATTGGAAGATAAGTTGACCACGACTCTGATTCTAACCCCTCTGTGAGACTAGAGGTTAGGTTATATTGATAACACGTTGGGTGTTGGGCTCGTTGTGTCTTGTATGACAGAAGGATAGAGCCTATGTTTTCCGGTAGTTAGGGAGCGGGAAAGAAGTGCGCCACTCGCGATTTAGAGTTGGCGGATTAAATCATGCCTTGAAGATTTGGGGCGGGGCGTATATCTGAACTTCATGTGGATATTTATGCGGACCACAAAGCCTCGTATATCTGCGGTGGCGGTAGAATTTGCGGCAGCGATGGTGGCTAGAGTTACTCGAGGATTGTGATATTGATATCATATACCATCAGAAAGCAAACGATTCTGAGATACTCGCTTGTCGCGGACACGAGGGTAGTCTGCGGGTAAGCGACGGATAGGCGGGGCGTGGTCGTGAGACTCTTGATTACGAGCCTAGGGGTTCGATTAATTGCTTCAAGTTAAGGAAGTTTAGATCAGAGAGGTTCTAGAGTCTTCCGTCGTTGAGGAGGTAAGAGGCGACAATATGAGGATCCGGTTATGATATGATGCAGAGATACGGCTCTCAGAAGAGAAGAGCACTGTTTGAGTAGCACCGGATGAGTCTTTGTGAGATGAGAATAGATTGCGTGTACGATGCTGCGGGACTAGTCGGCGAGTCTTAGGGAGGCGCGATGCTATTGTTCTAAATTATGCAGTCGACTAAGTCGTGTCGTGACCTCGGATGTATGTATGGGTAAGATGGCCAGGAAAAGGGACATAGCGGAGTTCTTGCTTAAGTGTCGGGTTAGTAGCGAGTCATGGTTGAGCACGAAGCCAGTGGGCTATTACAGCGATTGAAATCCCAACCTAGAGATGAGAGTATTTTATGGATTTTGTTCTGGTGGCATCGTACTCGGAGGAAGTGCGACCCGCAGGGGTCATAGTAATTAAATTTGCGAAACGATCGTGTTCTTTCGGATTAGGGACCACTTACCTGGTGAGGATTAGGCTTGCTTGTATAGCGAGAGATTGTGAGGCGCACGGGGTTCCTACGTTTATGATGTGACGGATGAGCTCGGTTGCGGATAACTTCGGAGGTTTTTGAAGGGATTAGGAACGCAGTGAGTCTCGATTTGCATTACACCCTCGGGCCAAGCGGACGGCGGAGCGTACTATCGAGCGTTTAGGGAAAGGTAGCGGGTGTCGTTTTTATTCGAGGGTAGGCAGGAAGGTTATTTGCCTCTTCTTTGTGTTACATACGATATGAGATATCCTTCCAAGATTCGGATGGCCTGTATGAGGCCTAGTATGTAAGAAAGTGTAGATCGCCCGGTTGGTGGGTTCGACATAGGCGAGTTCGGTTAATTGGTCGGACTTGATTCGTGAGTGTGGATAAAGCGAAGCTTATCAGGAAAGATTATTTAGTAAAGCTTAGAGTCGTGAAGCTTTATGCAAATAACAAACATTGACACGAGGGGTTCGACGACATTTTAGTATGCGTAGTGTTCTGTGGCCTCGTGTGGTATTATTTGTATGTAGGGGTTGTAAAAGAGGACTATGTCGCTATCTTTAAGTTTGACTCCCAAAAGAACATTCGGGGACGAATGTTTCTAAGGGGGGAAGAATGTAACACCCCGGAATTTCAGGATATGTTTATAAGAACGTTCGTAAGAACAAAAAGATGTTAAGATTTGAGACGAGTAAAAATTTATCGGAATTTTGGAATTTGTCGGAAAACGAAATATTGCGGCGATTGAGAGGGAGACACGTGTCACCCCCCCTTATGGTCATGGACGAAATTGTCATGGTTAGAATGGTCATTTGACCATAATTTAAATGACCAAGTCTTGCTAGTCTTGAAGCTTGACAAAGTTGACTAAGTCAAAGGCCACCTAGACTTGATCCATGTGAAATCCATCTAGGCCAACCATTTATGTAGATCTTAACCCTCCATGCCCCTTTATATAACTACTAGTAGCAAGAGAGAGCCAACACTTAGCCATTTTTTTCACAAAAATTTGAAGAGCACACTAGAGAGCTCTCGGCTAGAGGGTTTCAAGAAAAATTTCAATTGTTGTCGATAATTCCCACTTTAAACCAAGGTACCTAAGGGTATTGTAAGTGTTTCTCAATAGAAAGATCCGGAAAAATGGTGTTTTTATTAGTATTAGTGGCGAAAACCTAAAGGGTTATTCAACTTTGAAGTTGAAACTTGAAGATGAGTCTTTTATAAGCTTCTAAGGGTTGCTTGGAGTGGATTGGAACGTCGAAAGGAGGAGCTAAAGTTGCTAAGGAGCGACTTGTGATCTTGGGTCATAATTGGGCTAATTGAGGTATAATCTTGGTTTTACTTTTGTAATTGAAGATTTCATGTTATGATAAGTTATAAGTGATCATGTGATTTGTGTTATGAAGTTTGATAAGTGACATGGATTGTAGAAGCCTAGAACCGAAAAGGACATGATTAGCCTTTTGAAATTGAAATACATTTTTTGTCGTTAATTAGAATCGTCGCACGTTTACCTACTTGAGGATTGTAGTAGTTGTAATCGATTGCGGCTTGATATCATGTTATACTAAACCACTTGGATTAAAAAAGAATTGGAAACGATTTGTATTGTTGTCTAATTGCCGAATTGACATTATAGTTTAGACTAGTTTGTTATCATTTGTGGTGAGCCAATTGGGGCTGTTTGGTTATTCATTTGTATTGAACTACCTTATAAATTGTGGTGAGCCAATTGGGACTTTTTGGTTATTGTATTCGGCCTTGAAAAAGGTGGCAAAGTTAGTAAAAACAAAGGAAGTGTTATCCAATTTTCCGTAGAATTTAGTGACTTGCACTTGGAACATTCTACGTTTGAAACTAGAAGTTAATAGACGTACTATGGTCATTATAGGTTGACATACTACGTACGGCGTTTGGACTTAGCAAGTGGATTAAACCGAAGAGGTATGTGGAATTTTCTTATCTCTTAAGCATGATTAAGTTGTAAATGTATAGTACGGTAGACGTACAAGATTTTTGACAAATCTAGTCTATTTGATATCCTTGGCTTATTTTAAGAATGCCCAAGTTGTTTGAGTTAGGGAATTAACTCACTTGATTAAATATTAAGGATATCTTGATTTTCACAAGTTAAGAGACTTTAAGTATGTTGAAAGTATTTTAATACTTGTTTGTTGGAAAGTTTAAGTCTCTTGGTTATAAGGAAAAATGTAAATTGCTAATGTATAAGGCTAGTATAACGGCTTTATGGGAAGTTGGTTATAATAGCTTTATGGAAAGTTTAAAGAGTGGTTTACTCTAAGTAATTTAAGCATGTTAAGGGACTTGAAGAGTTTTAAAGAATGTGATACTTGTTTCGTTTTTAACGTATAAGTCCCTTGGATAGGAAATTTGTACTTGACTTAGGTATAAAGTGAATATAACGACTTTATGGGGAGTTGGTTATATTGGCTTTATGGAAAGATAAATGGCTTGATTTATTGAAAGGCAATTTGATTTAAAGGCATCAATTGCCTAAGGCTTTTACGAGAGAAGAAGTCACTTGATTTAGAAGCCTAATTTTATTTCTAAAAGTATTGTGACTAGTCTTGAAAAGAAATTGTAACTTGATACTACGGTTATTAGTATCTTGGAAGTTTTATAATGAAATGAGTCATTTTAAAAGAATAGAAGTACGTAGTACTTTGGGTTAAATTCCCGGATTTTTATAAAGAACATGTTAGTGCCTTAAGTAAACTAAAATGAGAGTGTATATGAAACAGAATAATAAGAAGTTATGGGGTTGCTTAACTTGCTTATATATTGTATGATAAGCCGGTAGTGTTTATGTTATGTGTGATAGCCGGATTTGTGCTAGTAGTTCAGTAATAATTGCGGGGTCATTCCCCGGGTTTGTGGCATTGCATATTTAGTGGATTTGCTACCCAAGATGCGAGGAATACCTCATGCGAGTCCGTAGGGCTTATGCGGGTGAAATAGTCCCATGCGGGCGGGTCCAGCCTATGCGAGGAATACCTCATGCGAGTCCGTAAGGGCTTATGCGGGTGAAATAGTCCCATGCGAGGAATCCCTCATGCGGGTCCACGCGATCTATCTGGTGAAATAGTCCCGTGAATAGGATTGTAATGATCTGCGGGCGGGTGGTCTGTTTTGATCGTGAGCTTCCTACTTTATATTGTAAGTATACACCTATTTACTCATTGTTAGTAAGGCACGATTATCGTTAATTGAGTTATCATACATGTCTCGAGTTTATTATTAGACTTATGATTTCATTCTGATCTTTCGGTTTCACATATTTGGTATATGTTGTCGACCTCCTTGGGCTGCGTTCATGCCGCAGTAAGTGCTGATTCTTGATCCTCGCTCTTAGGATCACTGTTCATTTGTTGAAGCTCCACTCCTTTCGGGCTTATCCACTGTATTGTCGGTTGTTGTACATTCGGGGTATGGCGGGGCCCGTCACTTGAGTTGTTATTCTTAAGTGCAGTCACATTGTGGATTGGGTTGTAAAGAAAATAAAATGTCTGATTTTATTGGTATAAGTTCTGGAAGGTGGCCTTATCGGCTAGCCTATTGTTATTTTTATGTTTAAGTATTTTATCAATTGTGTATGTTCATTGCTATTCTCGATGTATGCGAAAGGAGTGCCCGGGTAGGGCACGATGTGAGCGAGGTCGGTTCGTGACAAATATAAATCGCCGATGCCGCGACCACTGTCTTTGGCGCGCGCGGCTGAACTTCGAGAAGCTTGTCAACGCTTCTAGCCGCGATGCTCGATCCAAAGTCGCGGCTCCTCCAACCGCCGCGCTTCTCCTTATCCAACTTTACCCCCCGTCTCAGACATCACTCCGCCACCCACTGTCCCTACTCAAAACTCGTTCAAAGCATGGAATCTTCAAACCCAAAGTCCATTTCAACTTGTCTGTCCAAACCATCTCTCCACTTCCAAAGAACCCAAAATTGGCCAAACAAGACCCTAATTGAAATGCGGCTATGTATGAGGAATTTAATGCTTTAACTAAACAACACACGTGGGATCTAGTACCTAGACCTGAAGAGGTGAATGTAATTCGATGTATGTGACTTTTTCGTCACAAGTTCAGAGACAATGGAGATCTTGAGAGGTATAAGGCAAGTCTTGTGGCTAATGACACAAATCAGCAGGAGGGAATTGATTGTGGAGAGACCTTCAGCCCGGTTGTCAAATCAACTACTATTCGCTCAGTTTTGAGTATTGCCATGGGCAAACACTGGCCGATCCATCAACTTGATGTGAAGAATGCATTATTACATAGGGACCTGAGAGAAAAAGTGTACATGCATCAGCCGTCTGGGTTCACCCATCCAGCAGTCCCTTACTATGTGTGCCGTCTCTGTAAGTCACTATATGACCTGAAACATGCTCCCGTGCGTGGTATGATCGTTTTGCTAGGTATATCTTGCATATTGGGTTTGTTCGCAGCAAGAGTGATACATGACTCTTCATTTTTCATCGAGGTAGTAACACTACTTACTTATTACTGTACGTGGATGATATTGTTCTGACTGCCTCCTCAGATAGATTGAAAAATGATATTATTGCCTTGCTTAAGTTCGAATTTGCAATGACTGATTTGGGAAAGCTGAGTTATTTCTTGGGGATATCAGTGAACAGGTCTGCCAATCACATGTTCTTGTGTCAGCGGAAGTATGCAGAGGGGATAGTGTACAGGGCTAAGATGACGAATTGCAAAGTTATGCCTACTCCAGTCGATTCGAAATCTAAACTCAGTGCTATGGATGATGCTCCAGTCTCTGATCCTACTCTGTATAGGAGCCTTGCAGGTGCACTTCAGTATCTCACATTTACCAGGACAAACATAGCTTATGTTGTTCAGCAAGTGTGCTTATTCATGCATGCCCTTAGGGAGTCTCATTTCACTGCTCTTAAGTGTATCATTCGATACATTAAGGGTACTCTTGATTATGGTTTGCACCTATACCCCTCTGCACCAAATAGGTTGCTCTCATATACGGATGCAGATTGGGCAGGTTGTCCGGACACGTGACGCTCCACTTTCGACTTTTGTGTTTTCTTAGGGGATAATATGATTTCTTGATACGCGGCGGCAGCTACCTATCTAGATCCGATGTCGAGTGAAATGCAGGCGTTGCAAATGTAGTATGAGATTTGTTGGCTCGAGAACATCTTGTTAGAACGTCGATGTCGCTGCGTCGACATCTATTGTATCGTGATAACATCTCTGTCATCTATTTGTCTCATAATCCGGTTCAGCATCAGCGAACCAAGCACATTGAGATAGACCTACACTTTATTCGTGAGAAAGTTGCTCTAGGCCATGTCAGAGTGTTACATATTTCATCATCCTATCAGTATGCAGACATATTTACCAAAGGACTTTCCAGATAGTTATTTCTTGACTTCAGATCCAGTCTCAGCGTCCGGCGTCCTCTCGCTCCGACTGAGGGGGTGTGTAAACGTGTAATTATAAGAAACAATATATTCCCTATCCATAATTAGAATATTTCCATATATTATGTAAATATAATTATGGTAAGACTAAGATTCCTCTTTTGTATAGGCTTAGGATTCCTATTGTATAAGAGATAAATATTGTACTCTATATATACCTTGATATTAATGAAAGACTCCCCAAAGGAGATTAATATTCTCTTACAAATATATACAACATAAAATAAAAAAATTAACCTTATATATACAATGTAATTTCTCAATTAAGGGGTTCGGATGAACCTGATTCCATGTAGATCCACCCCAGCTTCCAGAGTCTGTATGCCATATTCATCAAGTCTTCACGAGAAATTAAACCCTTTTCTTTCTCAAAATAAATGAAGTAAATATCAGCAAACGTGGGTAAATATGTATGTGTTAATATCAAATCATTAAATGCAACAGACTGTTTTTCACATATCTAGTACTTAATTCTGATTAAACGTGCGTGCTATATGTAATGTTTTCTTCAGTTTAATGTTTGACGACTAAAGTTAAATGGTATTTGAGCTATAAGTGATGACATAATACCAAATAGACTGATTACATCTGCTAAAATCAAGTAAATAAATATCAAATTTCTACAAAATCGATAGAAAATATATAATTGTAAAAAAATTCAAATTTAAATCAAATCACTATTAGAAATATATTTTTTCGTTTTAGATATTCATATTTAAAATTTATTATGTGCATGACATTAATGATGGTTATCATAAATATTTTGATATTTTATTATTTATACATAATATACTTTTTACAAATATTATTACACAATATTTGAGTAAAGACTGTCATAGAGATGTAATTTTATAAAGAGTGTAGCGCTATAATGAATGTCATTGGTGTTATAGATAGAATGTTGTTATAGAAAAGTAAAATATAATATTAAAACTTGGTTCCGGAGTATCGGCCATTATAGTGAAATGTTGTTATAGCGAATGACAATTATAAAGAGATTTAACTGTATATATAATAGATTAATTTCAAAGACGTCCCTTCTAGTTTCTCTTCTTTAACATTTATCTGTCTTATGGTTCACAAAATTATGTTGATCTCTTTATTGTGATTTTTTAAAACAATTTGAAGCACGGAACATATCAAGCTCGTAGATTAATATGCGGGTTGTCATTTAACCATTTGATGCTCTAACAACTAATTTTCTGCTAATTAACAAAGCTGTTTATTAAATTTACTAAACAATTGAGTAGATTAGTAAGGGCAAAGTCAAGTTATATTTATTTTACAATATTAATGATAATAAGTTAAAAATGAAAAAGGCATCAAAATAAGGAAAATAAACATAATGTCATAAACCACAACTGAGACTAGTGTTATGAAGCAAAATCTTAAAGGAAGTTTTCGAAATTATCTCAAATGTAATTAACTTATTTTGAAGTGTCTTGTCATATTTTCGGTTCAAAATATAAAAATTCAAGTGAGATATTATAGTTAACTTGGCCAATGTTGGATGCCTTTATGTGACAAGAAATAGAAGAATGATTTTTATGTTATAAATTTTAAGCTATATGACTCATGCGACAAAAATAAAAAAGTAATTTTTGTGTGATATATGGTCTAAAATTATATCAAAGTTGCAAACTATTTTTATCTATAATTCTATATGGCCTTCACTCGGCAAGTAGCTCTCTTTAGTAGGTTCAGAAAACTCTTCCAAATATAGCCCCCAGGGACACAGATGAGTTGGTAAGTGACAAGATGATCGGATGGAAACACTCCGATGTCGCGATTCGAATTCGTGTGGCTACAGTTCTTTGCTGAAATATTGTAAGGACTATTGTTGGGTTCGTGTTCCGTTGGTCCTCTCCCTCCACTCGTGCATATTTCTTGATTTACAACCCGCCTGGCCAAAGAGTCTATGATACAGATGGGGGATTTCGCCTTCGGGACTTTCCCCTCGGTCAAAAAAAACTCTTCCAAATATATCATTTTTTGAACTTCAAAGTCAATCTTGATTGCTGCCTCCACAAAAAAGCCGCCATTAAAAACTTATAAAAAGAAAAAGCAGCCATTAAAATATTGATTTTTATGATGGTTTCTACGTTAGTGCCAAAGCACTTCCAATAATACTCTTGTTGCAACTTGGGGCTGCAGCTGGCTTCTGAGCTAATCTTTAGAATGATTACATTTATCTCTCAATCCTCCCCTTGAAGATAAAGTTTTTATCAGTTGTAATGTTAAGTAGAAATTCCTCTATGGTAAAGCACTTAAACTTACAACTACTTGGGGTGATAAATGAACAGTTTGAGTTAAAGATGAACGGTCAAAATGAACTGCATTAATAGATGAGTCTAAAGATATGCTGAATTAAAATGGACTATGATTGATCATAATAACTTCAATAGCTTAATATAAGTTTCTAAAGTCAGATGCATTTAGGAAAGCACCTTTGGAAAAATCGTCAAAGTAATGTTTCTCTTTTGAAAAAATGTACATGTGAATAAACAAGGTCCCATGGCGGCTCTTAACTTCATTTAGCCTAAGAAACAAGAAATAATTAAGTCGGGTATAATATTCAAGGCTACTATATATCTCTAAATAAATAGCTTTGAAGTTCATCTTATTAGTTTCTAATACCAACAAGCCTTCTCATCATGGCTGCTATCGCATTGCTAGGATTACTACTTGTTGCCAGCAGCATAGAGATAGCAGGTTTCTCTCCCACTCTCCAACAAAAATTGCTAAAAAGAAAGACTAAACTTTTGAGTTTCCTAGTTAATAATAATACTATAGTTTTAACATTTTGTGTTTGCAAAATATGCAATTTGTTGATAGTTATTCAATTTCCTCGTTTTGCATATCAAACTTCTGTATCTTTTCAAAATTAACTTGCAGAATGTTCATCTAGTCATAGTTAATTACTAGTATTTGCTATTGAGGGAGGGAAGAGTCTGGCTGGACCTACCGTCTACTTTAATTTTTAAACTTTGCAAGAAATTCAAATTGATTACCATTTATAATTCTTATTCAGCAGGGGCTCATGAATCAATAGGTGTTTGCTACGGAATGCTAGGCAACAACTTGCCTTCACATGACGAAGTTATACAACTCTACAAGTCAAGAAACATAACAAAACTGAGGCTTTATGATCCAAATCATGGAGCTTTACAAGCCTTAAGAGGATCCAACATTGAAGTTATGCTAGGTCTTTCCAACTCAGATGTCAAGCATATTGCTTCTGGTACTGAACACGCGATTTGGTGGGTACAGAAAAACGTTAGAGATTTCTGGCCAGATGTTAAAATTAAGTACATTGTTGTTGGTAATGAAATCAGCCCTGTCACAGGCACATCTCATCTTATCTCGCATCTTGTTCCTGCCATGAATAACATTTATAATGCAATTAGCTTCGCTGGTTTGGGAAATGACATCAAAGTCTCAACTGCTGTAGACATGACATTGATTGGAACTTCTTATCCCCCATCACAGGGCTCATTTAGGAACGATGCTAGGTGGTTTGTTGATCGGGTTGTTGAGTTTTTGAAATTCATGCATTCACCATTGCTCGTTAACATTTACCCTTATTTTAGTTATTCGGGTAATCCAGGACAAATTTCTCTCCCTTATGCTCTATTTACAGCATCTAATGTGGTGGTACAAGATGGTTCACGCCAATACAGGAACTTATTTGATGCAATGCTGGATTCTGTGTATGCTGCCCTCGATAAAGTACCAGGAGGGAGATATGTAGACATTGTCGTGTCAGAGAGTGGATGGCCATCTACCGGTGGATTTGGAGCCACAACAGACAATGCAGAAACTTACTTGAGGAACTTAATTCAACATGCTAGAGAGGGTAGTCCAAGAAAGCCTGGACCTATTGAGACCTATTTATTTGCCATGTTTGATGAGAATAACAAGAATCCAGAGTTGGAGAAACATTTTGGGTTGTTTTCCCCCAACAAGCAGCCCAAATATAACCTCAACTTTGGTGTTTCTGATAGAGTTTGGGACATTTCTGCAGAAACTAATGTCACTGCTTCTCTCAGAAGTGAGATGTGAGAAAACTAAGACTCTTCAAATCTCTTTAAATTGGTATTGCATGGATAGAAAACTTAGTACCAACAACAGAAAATGTTCTTAGGTCCTCATGGATTGTTATAACTAGAGATGCAATCTCTGAGTGGTGCTTTAACTTTCTTTATTTCTTTGTGATGTTGGTGGTCTGGCAAACAGCTTTTTGTAAGTTTGTAAATTTTCATGGACCATCAATAACACAAATAAGTATCTTATTTATTTTATTCAACCTTCAAACAACTTTTGTATGTTTATAACTTTCATGGACCTTCAATTACTTTTTGGAGAAAAATATTTAGTCTTTGTGTACCCATTGGACGGCGGCCCTTTCGGGGGTTCTACTCAATCCACAGACAAGATCGGACGTTATTCCGGTTTGTCTCCATTTTTGTGAAAATATTTTCGGTCTGAAATTAGGTGTAGCATGTTTCTACGATCTTAATCTGTATTTACTTGAATGATGCTATAAGTCCAACTAGTTTAGGCGCCGCCTTTCAGGCGGGTGCTTTTAAGTCCAGAGTGCGGGTAGTCTACAAGTAGGTTATTCTTCAATATGTTTATTAGGCTTCATGGACCTTTAATTACTATGTGGAAAGAAAATGTTTAGTCTTCATCAAGACTTCAACCTTCATTGACAAAAGATTTTAGACTTTTCAACGTTATTGCCTTCAGATCCACCTATAGTGTGCTTTCGAAAAGATTTACTTAGTTCCCATACAATATTGTTCAATGTTTGAGGAGAATATTTGTGCATCAATTTAAGGGGGGGATTGATGAAAATGAAGCAATCCAAACGTCTCTACATTTGAGGATTAAGAGAAATTGAGGAAGTGGAGTATCCATTTTGTTTTCAATTGTTGCAATGATTAGAAGAAGAAAAAAAAGGAAAAGCTTAAATTATATAGATGTAATAGAACAGTAATAGGAGAATAAGCACAAATGCTACAAACATCAAGTGATTATAATTTAGTTGTTAGAGCTCAAATCCAAACAGCCACAATTACATTTTGTTTTATATATTTTAGTTAAATTTCTGATGTGGCACATGATTTAGCAACGATTAATTTATTTTCCAATTTTACAACTAAACATGTTTGCTTCCTTCAAGAGTCGAGATATTATCCTTTTTAGTTGATAGTATGATAAGGTGGTATATGATGTTTTTAAGTAATAGTAATCCTTCCGTTCCAAAAATATTGTTCTAGTTTGACTTGACATGAAGTTTAAGAAATAAAATAAGACTTTTAAAATGTGTAATCTAAAACAAATCTTAAATATTCGTGTGACTGTAATTGATCGGTGAAATTTGTTTCTACATATAGACATGTATCAATTTTTATGGAACAAACTAATAAAAAAATAGAATTTTTTTTTGAGACGGAAGGAGTAACTATTTTAAAAACTATGTTTCTATTTGGTTAATCAAGGAGAAAAAACAAAACAGAGCAATTGGGACAAATAAAATATATACTACTCCGTAGTAGAGATTAAACATCATGTTGACATTCCCCTTTTACATGGTTGAGTTTCTTTAAGTGAAGAGTCTTCTCTTTACTTGAGGAAAGAGGGAAATTATTTGACAACTGGTTTCACCTTGTGTCTGCTATTCACAGTGAAAATCATCTGAAGGGGTATGAAAAATAAAAATATAATGTTTGGGATGTGAACTTGGAAGCTCAAGATAAATTTTGAACCCCTTAATCACTAACGCAATTTCTAGTCCTGTGTTCAAGGGGTTCAAAGTATATATATGTACATAAAACTGAAAAAAATTACCTTATATATACAATATAATGTTTTACCAAGGGTAAGAGAATGATACAATTCCTAAAGCGAAATTCTAGGATTCGAATTAGGGATGACAACGGATAGGATCTGGACCGGATCCTACTAGATTCAAATCCAGATCCGTTTTCATATCTGTATCCAGATCCGGATCAAAATCCATCGGATCCATAAAAATCAGATCCAAATTCAAATTCATCGAATCTGGATCCACATATAAAAAAATTGCCTTAAATAATATTCCAATATTCTTGAACTTACCGTGAAGGCTTAAATATATGTTTGTGTGGTCCTATCTAAGTCCATGAACACTCTTGAACTTGCTTCATTATGTCTTTGTAATTGTGTCAGTTGTTTTGGCACCCTTGATTGATTGGACAATGTTCCAATTTATGCATTAATAATGATGAAGAAACACAGCTGATGATTCTCTAATTTTGTTACAATTGGAAAATGAAATAGGGAGTTGCTGGGCATTCTCAGCAGTTGCTAGAAAATTAAAGGAATTGGTTTTAACTATTATGGATATATAAATGTATTTAATAAAAAATGGATCCACGGGGTCGGATCTGGACCGGATACAGATCTCAAAGACAAGATCCATATCTAGATCCGATCCATCATAAATGGATCCGGGTCCGATCCGGATCCGTCGGGTCCAAATTTTGAAGATTCATATCCTATAAAACAGATCTGGATCTACCGGATCTGGACCGGGTCCAAGATCCGTTGTCATCTCTAATTCGAATGCGGAATTGACATAAAATTTGGCATCCAAAGAAACCTAAACTATATGAAAGTCTAGACCTCAATGAAATGAACCAATTCAAACATCAAACAAGATAGAGGCAAGACACAAGAATTGAAATCAATAGGCAACCAAATGTATATTAAACCAAAGACCTCCAAAAGATTAATCAATAAAAGCACTTATACTATAAATATGATCCACAAGTGAGTGATCTCATGTGACAATCATGAACAAGTTCAATAGACAACCAAGGTGTTACACCTCGTAGTTTCAGGGTATGTATATGGGGACGTACGTACGAAAATACAACATTAAGATCGAAAAGGAAGAAAGATTTGTTTTTCCGACGGAAAATATTTCGAAGCTTGTGAAGAAAAAAGGTTTAAAAACGGGAATTGGATTCCCAAATTTGGTATTTGAGACTTATGGAATTAATAAGAATTATGGAATTTTATTTCCAGAATTGGTCACGTGGGGCCCACGGAAAAAATTTACAGTTTTGTGGGGCTCACAATATTTTCGAGATTTTGGCCAATATGGATATTTTTGGGAGATGAAAATATTTTTGACGAATAGGAGGGCGACACGTGTCACCCCATGTGGGCCCATGTGGGGCGAAGTGGTGTGGACAAGTGGACAAGCCAAGTGGCTAAAGTGTGGACAAGATATTTTGTTGGACAAGTGGACTAGTGGGGCCCACACACAAGTGTCCACAATCTCATCCATACACTTGTATTAATCATCTCCCTTGGTTTATTATATATCTGCATAGAGTGCAGACTTCATCAACACTTAGAGAAATTCCAAGACAAAAAATATACCCCCTCCCTTGATGGAGCTCTCGGCCAACACCCCCCTTAGGCTTAGAAATTTTGCAATTGTTGTTGATAAATCCCAACACTTAAACCAAGTGTCCCTAGTAGTGTTCTAAAGATATCTCAACACAAAAATTTCGGAAATACTACGTTAATCCGATAGTCGCAAAGTGAAACCCTAAGGTGATCTTCATATTTTTGGATGAAGTGTTAAGAGAAGTTGGTTAGAAACTTCTAAGGGTTGCTTGGAGTGTATTGGAACGTAAGGAATAGGAGCTAAAGTTGCTAAGGATCGACTTTTGGATCTTGGATAAATTTGGGCTTATTGAGATAATTATCTTTGTCCTTGTAATGAATTTGAAAATTACATATGTTAGTAGTATATGTTTGAGTATGTGATATGTGGAAGGAAGATTGAAAAGATTTGAACCTTATTAAGATGTTAAAAATCGAGAATTGGCATGCTAGCCATAAAAGTTGTTAAAACATTACCTATTACTTGTTGACATGAAGGAATCTTGTTAATAACAAGTTAAAGTAAATTATATACAGATTGGAATATAAGTTGGATTATTAAAGAAGTAATGAAACAATTATGGGCATGCTAGCCGAAAACTGGACAGTTTTGATTGTAGTAGTTGACCAAGAACACCAACTAATGGACTGTTTTTACTTTGGACTAATGGGTATTTTGTATATTGTGGGCGGAATTTTACGTCGATTAGGCGTGTAATCCCTTTGACTTGTTATCTTGATGTGCCTTAAATATGACGTTTGGTTATTGATTTGGGCCTTGAAAAGGTGGAAAAATGCGTAGAAGCAGGAAAGTCTTTGCTTGATTTTCCGTAGAATAAAAGACCTTACACTTAGAATTTACTACGAAGAAAACTAGAAGTTGATAGACGTGTTATGATTATTTTAGGTTGATATTCTACGCGCGACATATTCGACTTGGCAAATGGATTTAGCCGAGGAGGTATGTGACTCTTCCTATACTCTTGAGCACGATTGTTGTGAAATATATAGTACGGTAGACGTACGTGTTAAATGAATTTGGTTTCATTTTATGTCCTTGACTTGACTTCTAAATCTTAAGAGCCTTGAAGTATTCTAAAAAGTTGTGAAACATTATTCAGAAAAGAAATTGATACTTGATTTTAAAAGAATAAATTCTCTTGGTTTCTCAAAAGAGTGTGATTGTTTTGAATTGCTTAAAAGTATAAGTGTTATAATAGCTTTATGGGAAGTTAGTTATAACGACTTGAGGAGGATAAAAAGAACGGTTTACTTACTTGATTATAAAAGCCTTGTAATGATTTATGAAGGTGTAGTAAGTTGGTTTGATAAGTAAATGTGTTATGATACTACGGGCGTTAGTGTCTTGAGACTTTTGTGTTAAGGAGGATTTTCTAATTTGCTTATGTTGTTTACGATGGCCGGTTGCGTTTGTATTATATCACTTAAACCCTAGCCATTTTACGTTGTTCATATGCCGCGGGTTAGCTACCCCCGATGCGAGGAATACCTTATGCGGGTCCATGTGACCTATGCGGATTGCGGGAGTCCAGGAAATACTGCGGGTTTGCTACCCCCGATGCGAGAAATACCTCATGCGGGTCCACGCAACCTATGCGGATTGCGGGAGTCCAGGATTTGGGTTTGCACAATGATACTATGAGCGAATGACCCTAGTTTGATCATTGGCTGCCTATTCAGAACCGGCCAGGTTACACCTATTTGCTCTCATATATTACATTGGCGCTTGCCGGCAGTGAGGAAGGAATTCCACGGGCACACTTGATATTGTGGGCATGAGACCCGTGGTTATATTTGAGTAATGATTTTGAGGGCATGCGTCCCTGACTTGACATGACTTCTTATATTGTGAATGGTCTTTAAAAGATGAAATTGTTTTTCATTACTCTTGTTGTTAACCAGGCTTTGTGTACTGTATTTTGGTTATCATACATGTCTCCTGTTTTATTATAGACTATTGTGATTTCATTATAGTACTTTCAGTTTCACATACTTGGTACATGTTGTACTGACCTCCTTCACGGGGCAGCGTTCATGCCGCAGGTAGAGGTACA
Organism: Przewalskia tangutica; assembly: GCA_029844215.1. Classification (NCBI taxonomy): domain Eukaryota; kingdom Viridiplantae; phylum Streptophyta; class Magnoliopsida; order Solanales; family Solanaceae; genus Przewalskia; species Przewalskia tangutica. The sequence continues at coordinate 106,577,483 of CM056721.1, forward strand.
TCAGTTGTTGATCCTCTCTCATAGGGTCACAATTCTGCGTTTTGGGAAGCTCCGTTTCTCCGTAGGCTTATCTTTTGGTATGATTCCCTGTCATTGTAGGTTCATGTACATTCAGGGGTATGGCGGGGCCCTGTCCCGTCATAGTTGTTATAAACTCTTAGAGGTATGTAGTCCTGTTGTGAGTTGAGTTTGTAAAGGATATAACTGTTCAGGCTTTTGATTTTGAAATATATGTTGAAAGGCGACCTTATCGGTTAGCCTGTTTTCTATTCTACATTGTTTTATGTCTTTGAGTTTATTTCGCTGGTTTTTCTCTGATGTATACCTACTAGGGTGCCCGGGTAAGGCACCAGTCGCGGGCCCGAGGTCGGGTCGTGACAAAAGTGGTATCAGATCAATTAGTTCTCGGAAAGTGTCTACAGACCGTATCTAGTAGAGTCTTGATTATCGGCGTGTTGTGCACACCTTTATGTCGAGGAGCTACTGAATATTTAGGATTGGTTTCCATTTTTCTCATTCTAAGATCGTGCGATAGAGTTGTGTTGTTAGGGTAGTCTCTCCCTAATGAGTTATGTTGATTGCAGTTATGAGAAAGACAACAGTGACCCGAAAAAGGATGATATTGATTGCGTATCCAGGTTGGTAATTGATGAATAGTTGGTATATTGATGTACAGCTGTACGGATTTAGGTGAGGGTCATATATGTATTGCCTAGGATGATTAGAGATTACCAAGAATTGGTAAGGACTAATAGATACCGGGAAGGTATAAAACAGTTTAATGAATTCTCATTAAGGTTTTAGGTGCAAATTGGAAATAACTAGGAAATGATGAGCTGTCTGAGAGGGTAATGAACCCTTAAAGAAATCATGTTAAGGGACTTAATGGAAGACTAAGTAAATGGATTAAGCTACGTGGTATGCTTAAGAGAATTGTACGGATGAGATGCGTATGGAGTAATTATGGTTGTGTGCTTAAGACAATGCGATTGTGGAGTTATGAGAAGCTATCTTACCCGTATGCGGGGAAAGGTAATGTAGGCTCGGGGCATAGAAATTGTGAGCCTTAGAATATTGATAACCGCTGAGACCTTAGGTGTATAAGCCTTCTCGGGTAGTAAGAATTGATTCAGACAAGGAATAAGAATTGAGTGCGACTATGAGTCCAGTTGTGGACCAATACGGGTCAACCCGTGGCCCGAATTGGAGCAGGGTAAATTGAGGGTGGTCCCGTTACGTGACAGGGTCACGAGGGTGTAAGGCCCAAGTCTATTTAATCATTGTACGAGTTCGTGGACGCGTTCCACTAGAACCGGATCGTGAGAGCCGGGAATGGCCTTAAATGTTGGATGTAGTAACTTCGAGGATTTGAAAGACAGAAGCAGTAATAGAAATTATGTACATATAACTAGAATAAGCTCGGAAGTACGGAAAGAGTACGACCAGTAAGAAAGAGAGCAACCAGTGTAAAAGAATAGAGCCTGAATCCATAAGAATCTTTCGAGGTAGCTACACCCGTGAGTGTTGGAGTGGTAGCTGAGCGGGTATATAAGATTTTCCCGGTGATGTTACAGTCGTCAGACCCTAGAAGACCTAGTAGAGCCGGATATAACAGACTTTGAGGTCATTATGGGTATGGGCTAGTTGGCTTCTTGTATGCCAAGGTTGGCTATAGAGAGAGATTGGTTCGATTCCAGTTTCCCGGCGAGCCGGATATCGAGTGGAAAGGAAGGGAAATGATCGATTTGAGTTTTGAACGTTAAGAGACGGGGATAAGAACGTAAGGTTATGAAAGGGATATAAGCTCTCTCCCCCACGTCAAATGATAGTTTTACGTATTATTGAGGGTTATGTGTACCCATATTGTTAGGCCATAGATAAGGGACTGGTAAAGTCTCCGGCTTCGTTATGCAGTAAGTTACAATTTTAGATAACCGTGAGAAAAGTATTGTGTTGGGGTAATTGAGGACGACATTAGGAAATGGTCGAGGAAATGTCGTAAGGACATAAATACAGGTGGTACGCGTGAATGTAATAGTATAATGAAGGGTTATGACCAGAATAATAAATAAGAATGCAACTATGGTTGTACGTTGCACGAGATATAATTACCCCAGACTAGTGTAAAGACCATTAGAGTATGATGGGAGTTTGAACACCTGACTTTAAGCTCTATGAACTGGGAGGAATGATAGGATTACTACTTGACGAGATCAAGGAAATCTCCCCCAAAAAGTGCGATTGGAAGGAAGTATTAGCCGCGAGACAAGCGAAGGATTTGAAATCTAAGGTATAGTAACCAAGTTCGGTTGCAACAGAAGACTGAAAACAGGAATCATGATTAAGAATGTATCATGCCTGAATATTTCAGAAGTGCGCGAAAAGCTGCCAGTTATTGAAATATCAGCTGACTACGACTATAGTTCTAACCCCTCTTGAGGGACTTAAGGCATAGGTTATTATTGTTGACACTTTGAGTGTTGGGCTAGGTTGTGTGCTGATGCAGCACGGTAAGGTTATAACCTATGCTTCCCGACAGCTACGGGAGCATGAGAGGAGTTACCCTAGCCACGATTTTGAGATTGGCAGCAGTTATTTATGCCTTGCAGAGTTGGAGGCATTAGTTATGTGGAGCTCAGGTAGATATATTTTTACAGTCCACAAGGGCCTCCGGTATATCTTCAGACAGAGGAAGCTAAATTTGTGACAGAGACGGTGGTAAGATTTACTCAAGGATTACGATATCGACATCCTATGCCACCCAGAGGAAGCCAATGAGATTACAGATGATCTTAGTCGTAGATCTATGGGTAGTCCGTCGGATGGACAGCCAGATAGACAGTACATGGTCCGTTAGATTCATCAGCTATCGAGCCTAGGGGTTCGGCTGGCTTATTCCGATAATAGTGGAGTTCAGATACGAGAGGTTGCCGAGTCTTCCCTCGTTGAGGAGGTGAAGAGGCGATAGTAAGGATCCAGCTCTAGTACGGACTTGAGATACGACCCTCCGAGAGGAGAAGGGCCGGTTTGGGTAGCACCGGATGGGGTGTTGTGAGATAATGATAGACTATGTGTGCCCGATGCTGCAGGACTTGTCAGCAGGTTTTAGGGGAGGCACGCAATGCTCATTACTCTTTTTATTCAGTGTCAACTAAGATGTATTATGACATCAGATATATGTATTGGTAGAATGGCCTAGAGAGGGGCGTAGCAGAGTTGTTGCTCAGTGTCCAATTGGCAGCAGGTCAAAGGTGGGCATCAGAAGCCCATTGGGCTATTATCGACGATTGAGATCCCGACTTGGTAGTGGGAGGTGATTGATATGGATTATGTTATAAGGTTGCATCATACTCAGAGGATGTACGACTCCTTATGGGTTATAGTAGACAGGCTGACGAAATCAGCCCACTTTCTTCCAGTTAGGACGACTTATTCGGTCGAGGATTATGCTAGACTTATCCGGGAGATTGTGAGACTGCACGGGGTTCCTATAATTATGATGCCAGATAGATGAGCTCAGTTTACAGCTAATTTTTGGAGGTCTTTCCAGAAGGGATTAGGGGCCTTGGTGAGCCTCGATCGCATTTCATCCTCGGGCCATGACGGCGAGCGTTCTATCCAAACACTTGAGGATATGCCGATGGCCTGTTTTATTGATTTCAGGAGTAGCTGGGAGGATCTTTTGCCTCTCGTGGGGTTGCGTATAATACCCGTTACCATTCTAGTATTCAGATGGCCCTATATGAGGCTTAGTATGAAAGAAGTGTAAGTCGTCGTTTGGCTAGTTTTATATTGACCAGGCTCAGTTAGTCGGGCCGGACTTGTTTCAGCAGGATGTGGATAAGGTGAAGCTTATCCAGGAGAGGTTGTTAGCAGCTCAGAGTCGACAGAAGTCGTATGCAGATGATCGGCGTTGACACTGGGAGTTTGAGATTTTCGATTGGGTCTTCTTGAAGGTATCACCCATGATGGGTGTGATGAGGTTTAGGAAGAAGGGGAAACTTAACCCAAGGTACATTGGGCCTTATCAGATTATCCGTAGAGTAGTTGTAAATTCCGGAAAAATAATAATAATAATAATATATAGTTGTGGGTGGGTTAATAAAAATATATATATATAAGAAAACAAAGAATAAATTGCATGAGATAGAGTTAATGTTAAAGTTGGATAAATAGATAGATAAAATGAAAATAAGAAAACAAAAAAACAAAAGAAAAAAAAAAAAAAAGGAAGCATGCATGCTTTGGACGTCCATTCCCTTCTCCCCCCTTTTCATTTTCCCTCAAACTCTTGTCCTTCCACCTCTCATATGTTATACAAATACTTCAACTTATATAGTGTATTTAGCACAAAATAAAGTACCTAGTACAAGGAATATAAATCAGGAAAATAATCAAGTGAACAAGAAGGAAAAAAATCAAGAAAATATCAAGGGAGGAAGGATAACAAGAAAATTAGGGAACACTAAGTAGCAAGGACCACTTGTAGCAACCGAACCACAATCCTTTTTCACACTTACAAGGTGAGTTTTCTCACTCAGAAATTCTTGGTAACATCCTTTATTTTAAGTTCAATACATGGTAGAATAAGAATTGAGTGTTGAAAAGAAATATTGAACTTTTGATTGTTTAGACAACTAGTTGCGTCATGAACTTTACGAACTGTTCTCACTGAGTTATAATTGTTAGAATTTGATTAAATTCGGAAGAGTGGTACACCTCTCTATTATGATCATATATAACCAAAAATGAGGTAAAATGGACATACGGTTTGAAAGTTATCATAGTTCAAAGTTCCTGCTTTAGATTTGGCCGAAATTCGGAAAGGCATAATTACAGACTGTTTTTATTGAGTTTTACTTATTAGAATTATATGAAAATTTAAATGGTTGTAAATCTCTCTGTTACGGACAGATATAGATAAAGAGTTGTTAAAACGGACTTTCGAGTTGAGAGTTATTGTAGTTTTAAGTTGCTGCCTCGGATTCATCGGAATCCCGAAAGTCATGACGTTGAAACGTAAAACTGTACTAGTCCGTGGGGAATATGATAATCGGTGCTAAATGAAAGTTCTATATCTCTCTGTTGTGGACATTTTGAGACCTTAAGGGGGTCTATCCGACTTACGGATTGAGAGTTATCGCTGTTTAAAGTTTCTGCCTCGGATCTATCGAGATCCAGGAAGGGCAGCGAATAAAAGTGTAAAACTGTACCAAATGGTACAGAATATGAAAGGATGGTTCACATGGAGACGTGTAGCTCTCTGTTCTCGTCGTTTTGAGATTTTATGGGGCTTGAACGGGTTTACATATTAGGAGTTATGACTATTCTAAGATTGGGTTCTGTTTAATAAAAATTCTGCCGAAACAAATTTCATGTGGCTGTTTTAAGGATAAATTTGTGTTAGTTACCCAAAGTAGTTTTAAATGAAATTTGGTACAGTGAAAGATCCCCGTCTTGCCTTAGTTTCCGCTTGAGAAACACCTTAGTTGGAGTTATGTTAAAAAGTTATAATCGTTACAAGTATGAATGACAGAATGTTAGGAAAGAGAATAGTATTTATTCGATCTTCTGAAAAATATGAAAAGTGAATAAGTGTTCACATAAATATATAAATATATAATGGATCGGGTTGCACGCCGCAACAAAACGTAAAGTGAATACACGTTCACAAATACGTAAACATAATGGATCGGGTTGCACGCCGCAACAAAACGTAAAGTGAATACGTGTTCACAAATACGTAAACATAATGGATCGGGTTGCACGCCGCAACAAAACGTAAAGTGAATACGTGTTCACAAATACGTAATTATAATGGATCGGGTTGCACGCCGCAACAAATATGAAAGATGAATACATGTTCACCTATATATAAATATGAAAAGTGAATACGCGTTCACAAATATATATAAATGTAATAAACATGTGGAAATGCAGGAGAATGCCTTAACGTATAATACGAGATAAAATGAAGTGTAAGTTAAACCGAGAATTTCCTATGAGGAGTTGTTGCATATTTAAAAATGTTGTAACCTGATATGTTTTTGCAATATGCTTATTACGTTATAATGTGATTGTACTTGGAATATTGTGGTGTTACTTTGAATTGCAGGGTAAGGTTCTCACTCATCCCCAGGTGGTAGGGCTGACTCTTTATTTAACATGTTTCAGGAAAGCGTGATAGAGGAAAGGCTCCACGCCAAGGCTAGCGATCGTCCCTCAGCCTCTTGTCATACCAGGTCTATTGCTTTGGGCTTGGTATCCGTCAGGTTCATGATGTCAGTTCCAGTGTCTCGGGAAATGCCCGTGTGGAATGATCTCCCTTCCAACTTAGAAAAATCTTTGTCAGTATGTCTATGTAGAAACAATATTTGCACGAGCATGGGCTCGCGTTATGTTTTTAATAAAGTCATAAACAGATTTCTTTATTGTTATTTTTATTAATAGCTCCGTATTTGTAAGTTCAAATTTCTAAATAAATAGAATTAAATGGTGCTCCTGGTGGGAAATAATTGTTCAGGTGCCATCACGCCCTAAGTAAAGACTTAGGAAAAGTCGGGGCGTGACAGTAGTCAAGGTTGCCTATGAGTTGGATCTGTCGTCCGATCTGGAGGCAGTACATCCGGTCTCCCAGGTTGGCATTTTTACTTAAGTATTATATTGTGGCCATATGTGGCATTCGTGATTTGTGTGGGTATAGTTAAGAGGAACTATGCCGATATCAGATTGGATTGAACTTAGAAGGAACATTCGGGATAAATGTTTCTAAGGGGGGGAGAATGTTACACTCCGTAGTTTCAGGGTATGTATATGGGGACGTACATACGAGAATACAACATTAAGTTCGAAAAGGAAGAAATATTTGTTTTTCCGACGGAAAATATTCCGAAGCTTGTGAAGGAAAAAAGTTTAAAAACAGGAATTGGATTCCCAAATTTGGTATTTGAGACTTATGGAATTAATAAGAATTATGGAGTTTTATTTCCAGAATTGATCACGTGGGGCCCACGGGAAAAAATTACGGTTTTGTGGGGCCCACAATATTTTCGAGATTTTAGCCAAAATGGATGTTTTGGGAGATGAAAATATTTTTGACGAATAGGAGGGCGACACGTGTCACCCCGTTTGGGCCCATGTGGGGCGAAGTGGTGTGGACAAGTGGACAAGCCAAGTGGCTAAAGTGTGGGCAAGATATTTTGTTGGACAAGTGGACTAGTGGGGCCCACACACAAGTGTCCACAATCTCATCCATACACTTGTATTAATCCTCTCCCTTGGTTGCATTATATATACACATAGAGGTGCAAGACTTCATCAACAACAAAAAATATACCCCCTCCTTTGATGGAGCTCTCGGCCAACACCCCCCTTAGGCTTAGAAATTTTGCAATTGTTGTTGATAAATCCCAACACTTAAACCAAGTGTCCCTAGTAGTGTTCTAAAGATATCTCAACACAAAAATTTCGGAAATACTACGTTAATCCGATAGTCGCAAAGTGAAACCCTAAGGTGATCTTCATATTTTGGATGAAGTGTTAAGAGAAGTTGGTTAGGAACTTCTAAGGGTTGCTTGGAGTGGATTGGAACGTAAGGAATAAGAGCTAAAGTTGCTAAGGATCGACTTTTGGATCTTGGATAAATTTGGGCTTATTGAGATAATTATCTTTGTCCTTATAATGAATTTGGAAATTACATATGTTAGTAGTATATGTTTGAGTATGTGATATGCGTAAGGAATATTGAAAAGATTTGGACCTTATTAAGATGTTAAAAATCGAGAATTGGCATGCTAGCCATAAAAGTTGTTAAAACATTACCTATTATTTGTTGACATGAAGGAATCTTGTTAATAACAAGTTAAAGTAACTTATATACAGATTGGAATATAAGTTGGATTATTAAAGAAGTAATGAAACAATTATGGGCATGCTAGCCGAAAACTGGACAGTTTTGATTGTAGTAGTTGGCCAAGAACACCAACTAATGGACTGTTTTTACTTTGGACTAATGGACTGTTTTGTATATTGTGGGGCAGAATTTTACACGTCCAGTTAGGCGTGTAATCCCCTTTGACTTGTTGTACTGATGTGCCTTAAATATGACATTTGGTTATTGATTTCGGGCCTTGAAAAAGGTGGAAAAGTACGTAGAAACAGGGGAAGTGCTGCCCAATTTTCCGTAGAATAAAAGACCTTACACTTAGAATTTACTACGAAGAAAACTAGAAGTTGATAGACGTGTTATGATTATTTTAGGTTGATATTCTATGCGCGGCATATTCGACTTGGCAAATGGATTTAGCCGAGGAGGTATGTGACTCTTCCTATACTCTTGAGCATGATTGTTGTGAAATATATAGTACGGTAGACGTACGTGTGTTAAATGAATTTGGTTTCATTTTTATGTCCTTGACTTGACTTCTAAATCTTAAGAGCCTTGAAGTATTCTAAAAAGTTGTGAAACATTATTCAGAAAAGAAATTGATACTTGGTTTTAAAAGAATAAGTTCTCTTGGTTTCTCAAAAGAGTGTGATTATTTTGAATTGCTTAAAAGTATAATTGTTATAATAGCTTTATGGGAAGTTAGTTATAACGACTTGAGGAGGATAAAAAGAACGGTTTACTTACTTGATTATAAAAGCCTTGTAATGATTTATGAAGGTGTAGTAAGTTGGTTTGATAAGTAAACGTGTTATGATACTACGGACGTTAGTGTCTTAAGACTTTTGTGTTAAGGAGGTTTTCCTAATTTGCTTATGTTGTTTACGATGGTCGGTTTCGTTTGTATTATATCACTTAAACCCTGACCATGTTACGTTGTTCATATGCTGCGGGTTAGCTACCCCCGATGCGAGGAATACCTCATGAGGGTCCATGTGACCTATGCAGATTGCGGGAGTCCAGGAAATACTGCGGGTTTGCTACCCCCGATGCGAGGAATACTTCATGCGGGTCCACGCGACCTATGCGGATTGCGGGAGTCCAGGATTTGTGTTTGCACAATGATACTATGGGCGAATGACTCTAGTTTGATCATTGGCTGCCTATTCAGAACCGGCCAGGTTACACCTATTTGCTCTCATAGATTACATTGGCGCCTGCCGGCAGTGAGAAAGGAATTCCACGGGCACGCTTGTATTATGGTATGAGACCCGCGGTTATATTTGAGTAATGATTTTGAGGGCATGCGTCCCTGACTTGACATGACTGCTTATTTGGCATCATGCACTACAAATGACTATCGATCTACTTAATATTCTTCCCTCTAAAGGTTTGACATATTTTTCCTCTCTTCAGGTTTTATACAATAAGACTCCTACATATTTTCATCTTAGGGTCTTTGGATGCTTATGTTATCCGCTGTTTCCATCTACCACAATCAACAAACTTCAGGCACGTTCTACCCCGTGTGTGTTTTTGGGTTATCCGTCAAATCACCATGGTTATAAATGCTTTGATTTGTCCTCTAAACGAATCATCATTAGTCGTCATGTTCTATTTGATGAGTCCCAATTTCCATTTTCTAAAGTATAAAAACATGTGCCTACTTCTTATGATTTTTTGGATGATGCTATCTCCCCCTATGTTCTTCGTCAGTTTTTACAATTTTCAGAAAATACGTAGTCAGCATCGCGGCCCTTAGGGGAGGCACCGCGGCTCCTGCCTTCCAGTGAACATTCGAATTTGATCCCGTCGTCAGCACCGCGGCCCTTCGGAGAAGCGCTGCGGCGCCAAAACGTTAGAGAGCTCTACAGTTCTTCTAGCGCCACGGCTCCTCCGACGGAAATTTCTGACACTTCACAAAATTTTCAAAATTCACCCACTCCAGCCCAGAGTTAAGGTCTAATCACTCGCAATCAACAGTGTATTTTTAAACCAAAAAGACATTTTAATTTGAATTCTAATGTTCTTAAATCATCCTTACCCCGTAATCTTGTGTTTGCCTTAAATGACCCTAATTGGAAAATTATCATGACCGATGAATATAATGCTCTGATTGATAATACGACATGAGAGTTGGTACCCCGTCCACCTGATGTTAATATTATTTGGTCTATGTGGATTTTTACTCACAAGGAAAATTCTGATGGTTCATTTGTGAGGCATAAGGCTCGTCTTGTAGGTGATGATAAGACTCAACATGTTGGTGTGGATTGTGGTGAAACATTTAGCCAAGTGGTCAAGCCAGCTACCATTCGCACTGTGCTCAGCTTAGCTCTTTCAAAATCATGGCCCATTCATCAGCTAGATGTGAAAAATGCTTTCCTCCATGGTGATCTCAAGGAAATAGTGTATATGCATCAGCCCTTGGGTTTTAGGGATACTAGGTATCCTCATCATGTTTGTTTGTTGAAGAAGTCCTTGTATGGGCTTAAGCAATCTCCACGAGCTTGGTATAAGGGGTTTGCTGATTATGTTTCGACTATGAGTTTTTCTCACAACAGGTCTGATAATTCATTATTCATATATCGTCATGGTTCTTCGATGGCTTATATACTATTATATGTGGATGATATTATCTTGACTGCTTCTTCTGATGCTTTGCGAAAGTCTATCATGACAATGCTCAGTTCTGAGTTTGCCATGAAGGACTTGAATACATTGAGTTATTTCTTAGGAGTTGTTGTTACTCGTCGCGCAGGTGGATTGTTCTTATCACAGAGGAAGTATGCAGCAAAGATCATTGAGAGGGCTGAGATGTCATCTTGTAAGTCCACTTCTACTCCAGTTGATACTAAACCCAAGTTGGGTGCTGCAGCTGGCTCTTCCTATGAGGATCCGACCCGCTATCATAGTCTTGCAGGCGTCCTTCAGTATCTTATGTTCGCGTGACCTGATTTACATATGTCGTACATCAGGTGTATTTGTTTATGCATGATCCCAGAGTTGAACATATGAATGCGCTCAAACACATTCTTAGGTACATTCAGGGAACACATGAGTATGACTTGCATTTGTATCCTTCGTCGACGTCTACACTTGTCTCCTATACAGATGCTAATTGGGGTGGTTGTCCTGACACCAGGGTCTACATCTGGTTATTGCATGTTTTTAGGTAATAACTTGGTCTCATGGTCTGTCAAGCGTCAATCCACACTTTCACGTTCAAGTGCAGAGGCCGAGTATATAGGGGTAGCCAATGTGGTTTTCGAGTCATGTTGAGCTCCATTGTCCAATTGAAAAGGCTACCTTGGTGTATTGTGATAATATAAGTGTCATCTACCTTTCTGGTAATTCAATTCAGCACCAGCGTACTAAACACATAGAGGACGAATGTGTTACAATAACAATAAACATTATTGTGTCTATGTGATTATGTTACGACCTTATTCACATTCGAGAACGAATGTTGCTTAAGGAGGAGAGAATGTAAAAGTCGGGAAAAAATATATATATATATATAGTTGTTGGTTGGTTTAATAAAAAAAAAATATATATAAGAAAACAAAGAATAAATTGCATGAGATGGAGTTAGTGTTAAAGTTGGATAAATAGATAGATAAAAAGAAAATAAGAAAAAAAAGTATGCTGCACAAGGCAGTGTGCACGTCCCTTCCCCCTCCCCCCTTTCATTTCCCTTCAATCTCTTGGCTTTCCCCCTCCCATAAGTTATACAATCATCTCCACTTATACATTGTATTTACACACAAACAAAGTACATAACATAAAGATTAGAAAATCAGGAAAAAACAAGTGAACAAGAAGAAGAAAAATCTGGAAAAAACAAGAGAGCAAGAAGAAGAACAATAAAAAAAATACTAGGGAGCAAGGGTCCCTTGTAGCAACCGAAGAACAATCATTTCACACATACAAGGTGAGTTTTCTCACTCAAAAATTCTTGGTAACATCCTTTATTTTAAGTTCAATACATGTTAGATTAAGAATTGAGTGTTGAAAAGAAATAACGAGTTTTTGATTGTTTAGACAACTAGTTGCGTCACGAACTTTACGAACTGGTTTCACGGAGTTATAATGGTTAGAATTTGATGAAATTAGAATGAAAATTGGTGTTAAATGAAAGTTCTAGATCTCTCTGTTGTGGACATTTTGAGACCTTACAGAGGTCTATCCGACTTACGGATTGAGAGTTATCGTTGTTTAAAGTTTCTGCCTCGGATCTAGCGAGATCCAGGAAGGGCAGCGAATAAAAGTATAAAACTGTACCAAATGGTACATAATATGAAAGGATGGATCACATGGAGACGTGTAGCTCTCTGTTCTCGTCGTTTTGAGATTTTATGGGGCTTGAACGGGTTTACAGATTAGGAGTTATGACTATTCTAAGATTTGGTTTTGTTTAATAAAAATTCTGCCGAAACAAATTTCATGGGGATGTTTTGAGGATAAATTTGTGTTAGTTACCCAAAGTAGTTTTAAATAAAATTTGGTACAGTGAAAGATCCACGTCTTACCTTAGTTTCCGCTTGAGAAACACCTTAGTTAGAGTTATGGTTATAAAGTTATAATCGTTACAAGTATGAATGGCAGAATGTTGGGAAAGAGAATATTATTTATTCGATCTTCTGAAAAATATGAAAAGTGAATACGTGTTCACATAAATATATAAATATATAATGGATCGAGTTGCAAGCCGAAACAAAACATAAAGTGAATACGCATTCACAAATATGTAAACATAATGGATCGGGTTGCACGCCGCAACAAAACGTAAAGTCAATATGCGTTCACAAATACGTAAACATAATGGATCGGGTTGCACGCCGCAAAAAAACGTAAATTGAATATGCGTTCACAAATACGTAAACATAATGGATCGGGTTGCACGCCGCAACAAAAACGTAAAGTGAATACGTGTTCATAAATACGTAAATATAATGGATCGGATTGCACGCCGCAACAAATATGAAAGATGAATACATGTTCACCTATATATATAAATATGAAAAGTGAATACGCGTTCACAAATATATAAATGTAATAAACATATGAAAATGCAGGGGAATGTCTTAACGTATAATACGAGATAAAATGAAGTGTTAGTTAAACTGAGAATTTCATATGAGGAGTTGTTGCATATTTAAAAGTGTTGTAACCTGATATGTTTTTGCAATATGCTTATTACGTTATAATGTGATTCCACTTGAAATATTGTGGTGTTACTTTGAATTGCAGGGTAAGGTGCTCACTCAGCTCCGGATGGTAGGGCTGACTCTTTATTTAACATGTTTCAGGAAAGCGTGATAGAGGAAAGGCTCCACGCCAAGGCTAGCGATCGTCCCACAGCCTCTTGTCATACCAAGTCCATTGCTTCGGGCTTGGTACTCGTCAGGTTCAGAATGTCAGTTTTAGTGTCTCGGAAATTCCCGTGTGGGATGGTCTCCCTTCCAACTTAGAATAATCTTTGTCAGTATGTCTATGTAGAAACAATATTTGCACGAGCATGGGCTCGCGTTATGTTTTCAATAAAGTCATAAACAGATTTCTTTATTATTATTTTTATTAATAGCTCCGTATTTGAATATAAGTTTAAATTTCTAAATAAAGAGAATTAAATGGTGCTCCTGGTGGGAAATAATTGTCCAGGTGCCATCACGCCCTAAGTAAAGGCTTAGGAAAAGTCGGGGCGTGACAAGTTGGTATCAAAGCTAAACCAGGTTAGGAGATTCTAGGAAGTTTCTTCGGGTTGGGTGTTTGAACGGTTACTTATTGCGACGGTGTGCGCGCCACCTTAGTAATAAGTGAACGGAATAACATCCTAAAGTTTTCCTTCTTTCATACTCCTCTCGTGCCTATCTTGAGTCTTTTTCAAGACTTGATTCTTGTATTACCTCTTTCACGCGGGTTAAGAAGAATACTGTACAACGTTATACTGACCAATAATTGTTGTGTAGATGGTGATTATAAGGCGAGTTCCAACAAAGAGGGAAGTACTCGATGAACATGCAAAGGAAATTCAAGCTCAGAAGGAATTCATGCGCCGTAAGATGAACTCGGGAGATGATTTTAACGAGTATATGTGCGACACAATCATACTTTGTGCGTATTTGCTTAGGAGTAGACAGAAGAGGCGTTCCTACGACCCGACCTTCTTCAACTTTCCGATTGGAGTCATATTACAGATAATATTCAACTCTGTCCCGGAAAAATTCCGATCCTCATTCAGAGGGGCAAAGATGCTAAGAGGAGATGTTACAAAAGATTCCTTGACCAAAATTTTATTTCAGGTAATAGTAGTAAGGGAAATAATGAGCGAAATGGAAAGGGAAGCAAGGAAGAAGGTTCACAGGGAGTTGAATGCCAATCGGCAGAATAGGCGAATCATGCGGTTAAGCCCTTTAGAACGTGTTGTACTAGGTGCATGTTCGAGTAAGAGAGCTATAGGGAATGACATAGAATGACATGCTCTGATGTATTGTAATGTCATGAAATATTTTCAAATATGAGGAATGAAACATTATTAATGCAAGTTATGAGTTGTCATTATTGTTTAGTTAATCTGCGTTTCCTTGTGGTGTTGCATGCTTATGAACTATAAGAAAATTTGAAGAGCTAGAGTAGACATTCCGTCTTCTAAAATATGAGTGTGTTTGTCTTCACAGAAAATGGTGAATTCACAAATCCCGGGGGCTCAAGAGGAAGTTCATCACGAAGCTTATGTACCTCCAGTTGACATAGTGGTGTCTGAAGGAAGCGGAGAAAATATTGGAGAGAACGAGAGTCAAATGACCCAAGAAATGGTGGGACAAAAACAAGATAGACTCATAGAGTTAATGACAGCTGCAGTTCCACACATGGTTCCGCCCGCACCTAGTGTCTCTGTCATAGCTCCGAGCCAGAACCAGACGGCCCAGGGACCGATTGCGTCTGCACCACGGACCGAGAGTGTAGAAGATCAAGCAGTACCTGATAGGTTATGGCCAAATTTTATGAGGAGAAGAGAACCACTTTACTCAGGGAAGGACCCCAAGGCCAACCCGATGGTATTCCTCGATGAAGTTGAAGACTTAATGTTCACATTGGGATGCGTGGAGACGCAGGGCGTCAACTTGGTAGGCGCATGACTAGTGGATGATGCAGGGGTGTGGTGGAGGAATTTTAGGAAAAATCGTCCCCCGATGTCACCACCAATGACTTGGGGAGGGTTCAGAGCGGCATTCATTGAGAAATTCATGCCTAATACGCCCAAGGATGCGCTCAGACGGGAGTTTGAACAGTTGAAGCAAGGTGACCGCAGTGTACAAGAATATGATACACAGTTCGTGAGGTTATCGGCAACTGACACATGTCGTCCTACGAGAAGGGATAGAGTCAAGCGATTTGTAGAGGGTTTAAACCCGAACATAGCAGAGAAGGTGGTGGCGTTAGCCAACGATCGAACTTATCTTCAGATTGTCGATATGACTTTGAGGGTAGAAGGTTTCGCTAAAGCAAAACGAGAATGTTCGCAGAAGAGTTTTGGGACGTCAGGATCATTTAATCAGAGTCAAAATCAGAAGCAGTAGTTTAGTAAGGGATCTTCAGGACCGAACCAATCTGTGGGACAGTCTTATTTCAAGCCTAAGGGGCACATTTGGTTTAATTAGCAAGGTAGCAAGGACAAGGCCACCAACCCTAACACAGGAGGTGACAAACCAATTTGTACGATTTGTCAAAGGAAACACACTGGAGAATGTCGGCTCTTAACGAAGGCATGTTATAACTATGGAGAGTCAGGCCACTATGCCAGGGATTGCAAAAAGAGGACCCAAACTCAATCCATTCAGGGGAGGTCAGAAGCAACCACGATTTGCCCTGGAAATCAGGGAAACCAACCCCGCCAGAGTCAGAGAGGTCAACAACCCAACAATTCTAATCGGCTCTACGCTTTGCCCCAGAGGAATGAGGCAGAAGCATCTAATGCGGTGGTCACATGTATTTTGCTGTATTCCTGTATTTGTATTATACGATCCCGACTCTACATTTTCATATGTGTCAATGAGCTTTGCTAAGAATTTACACGTAGAACCTTCTTATTTAAGTGAACCTTTTGAGGTTATGACACCAGTAGGGGCCTCAATTTGGGCCTCTCGGGTGGTAAATAATTTCCCATTAGAAGTGAATGGCAGGGGAACAATGGTGAACCTAGTACTACTTGATATGGTAGACTTGGACGTCATTTTGGGTATGGATTGTTGTCATCATGTTATGCCATGTTAGATTGTCGGCGAAAGATAGTGAGATTAACTTTTCCCGGAGAACCAGAAGTTGTTATAAGGAGTAGGATTGGAGTATCCTCAGGTCAGTTTATTTCCTACCTTGGGGCTCAAAAGTTATTGAGAAGTAATTAGATGCAGCGATATCTGGATAATATAGTGGATACCCAAAAAGAATCCCCAGCAGTGAATGATGTTCCTATTGTTCAAAATTTTCCGGAGGTTTTTCCTGAAGATCTTCTAGGCCTTCCTCCGGATAGAGAAGTGGAGTTTGCTATAGAGTTAATTTTGGGTACAAGACCCGTTTCTATTCCTCCATATCGAATGGCCCTAGCTGAATTGAGGGAGTTAAAAGAACAATTGAAGGATCTTCTGGATAAAGACTTTATAAGGCCTAGTGTTTTCCTCCAAGTGCACGATCTGTTTGTGAAAAAGAAAGACGGATCGCTCCGAATGTGCATTGATTATCGGCAGCTCAATAAGGTCACGATCAAGAACCGATACCCATTACCAAGAATCAATGATCTTTTTGACCAACTTCAGGGAGCTAGCTATTTTTCCAAGATTGATCTCCGTTCGGAATATCATCAGCTGAAAATAAATCCAGATGATATATCCAAAACAGCCTTTAGAACCCGATACAACCATTATGAGTTCTTGGTCATGTCTTTTGGGTTAACCAATGCCCCAACAACTTTTATGGATTTAATGAACATAATCTTCAAACCATTCCTAGCTGTGTTCGTGATTGTGTTCATAGATGATATCCTAATTTACAGTAAGAGTGTTGAAGAACATGAAGAACATCTGAGGGTAGTGCTTCAAGTCTTGAAACAGGAGAAATTATATGCTAAATTTTTAAAGTGTGAATTTTGGTTGGAAAATGTAGCCTTTTTGGGCCATGTTGTGTCAAGGGATGAAATTATGGTAGACCCCCAGAAGATAGAAGCAGTGAAGAACTGGCCAAAACCGACCACTCCGATAGAGGTTAGAAGTTTCTTGGGTTTGGCTGGGTATTATAGAAGTTTCGTAAAAGGTTTTTCTAGTCTTGCTGCTCCCTTGACCCGGTTGACTCAAAAACGGTTAAGTACCAGTGGTCAGAAGCATGTGAAGCAAGTTTTCAGAAACTAAAGGAATTGTTGACTACTGCACCAGTCCTAACCTTACCATCGGGACAAGAAGGGTTCACAGTCTATTGCGATACCTCTAGAGTTGGGTAATGATGTGTCTTGATGCAGTTTGGAAAGGTTATTGCGTATGAATTTAGACAGTTGAAGATACATGAGAAGAATTACCCAACTCATGACTTGGAATTAGTTGCGGTGGTGTTTGCCTTACGAATATGGAGACATTATTTGTATGGTGTGCATGTGGACATATTTACAGAACATAAGAGTTTGCAGTACATAACCACGCAGAAGGATTTGAATCTCCGACAAAGAAGATGGTTAGAGTTGCTTAAGGATTATGACCTTAGTATTATTTACCATCCTGGGAAAGCCAACGTGGTGGTGGCGCGATAGAGAGATCAATGGGCAGCTTGGCCCATTTGGCAATACAAAAGAGGGGTATTGTTCGTGAGGTACAAAGATTAGGAAACCTCGGGGTTAGTTTAACTGATATCGGTGAAGGTAGGGTGGTGGTACATGATACCTCGCAGTCTGCCTTAGCTTCAGAAATAAAAGAAAGTCAGTTTGAGGATACAAAGTTTGTTGGATTTCGGGAGAGGATCCAACAGGGAAAACCTTCACAGTTTACATTGGGAGATAATGACGGAACCCTTCGGTATAAGGGTAGGTTATGTGTTCCTAAGGTAAATGATCTAAGGAGGAAGATCTTAGATGAGGGTCACAACACAAGATATTCCATTCATCCGAAGTCAACAAAAATGTATCGGGACCTCAAGGCAAATTCGGTGGGGCGGGATGCAGAAAGACGTTGCGAAGTTTGTCGGGAGGTGTCTTATATGTCGGCGGTGAAAATTTGAACATCAAAACTCAGCGGATTACTTCAGGACATTGGAGTCCCCATGTGGAAATGGGAGACGATTCATATGGATTTTGTAACTGGTCTACCGAAAACTCAAAAAGGGTATGATTCTATTTGGGTGATTGTTGATCGGCTTACAAAGTCAGCTCATTTCTTACCGGTCAAGACTACGTATCGCGCACCACATACCGCACAAATTTATTTGAAGGAGATTGTGCGGTTACACAGAATTCCTTTACAAATTATTTCAGATAGGGGTTTCCAGTTCACCTCACACTTTTGACAAAGTTTCCAGCAGGGTCTCGGGACAAAAGTTAAGTTAAGCACGACTTTCCACCCGCAAACAGATGGGTAAGCTGAGCGAACAATTCAAACACTTGAGGACATGTTGCGATCTTGTGTGTTAGATTTTCAGGGAAGCTGGTTGGACCATCTATGTCTAATTGAGTTCGCCTACAATAATAGTTTTCACTCTAGCATACAAATGGCCCCGTTTAAAGCATTATATGGACGAAAATGTAGGTCTCCACTTGGATGGTTCGAGGTGGGTGAGACGCATTCGTTCGGACTGAAGTCATTCGAAACAAATGATAAGGTCTGAGATGATTCGGAGCGGATCAAAACAGCTCATAGCGTCATAAGTCCTATGCGGATCATCGAAAAAGAGATCTTGAATTCCAAGAAGGAGAAAGTATTTTTAAAAGTGTCCCGATGAAGGAGTGATGCGCTTTGGTAAGAAAGGAAATTGAGCTCAAGGTTTATTGGGTCATATGAGATCTTGCGAAGAGTGGGAATGTGGCTTACGAATTAGCACTTCCACAAAGTGGAAGCGATGCATCCGGTATTTCATGTGTCAATGTTACGAAAATACTTGCACGATCCAAGTCACGTCATCCTTCCCCGGGAGATAATTCTTAATAAAGAGCTTCAATATGAAGAGGCTCCGGTAGAAATACTTGATAGAAAGGTCCAACGCCTTAGAAATAAAGATATTGCTTCCGTGAAAGTCCTATGGAGGAATCACTCCATAGAGGAAACCACCTGGGAAGCTGAAGAGGCGATGAAAGTCAAATATCCATTCCTATTTTACTAAGGTAATAAAAAAAATATGTTACATAGTACTTCATATGTGTGTCATTTGCGTGTCTATATGCATGTGTTACAACCTTATTCTCATTCGAGGACGAATGCTTCTTAAGGAAGGGAGAATGTGAAGCCCCAAATTAGTGTTACAATAACAATAAACATTATTGTGTCTATGTGATTATGTTACGACCTTATTCACATTCGAGGACGAATGTTGCTTAAGGAGGAGAGAATGTAAAATTCGGAAAAAATAAAAAATAATAATATATAGTTGTTGGTTGGTTTAATAAATATATATAAGAAAACAAAGAATAAATTGCATGGGATGGGGTTAGTGTTAAAATTGGATAAATAGATAGATAAAATGAAAATAAGAAGAAAAAAAAAAGTATGCTGCACAAGGCAGGGTGCACGTCCCTTCCCCC
Organism: Przewalskia tangutica; assembly: GCA_029844215.1. NCBI lineage: Eukaryota > Viridiplantae > Streptophyta > Magnoliopsida > Solanales > Solanaceae > Przewalskia > Przewalskia tangutica. The sequence goes on from CM056721.1 coordinate 106,597,141, forward strand.
TCCCCTCCCCTTTCATTTCCCTTCAATCTCTTGGCTTTCCCCCTCCCATAAGTTATACAATCATCTCCACTTATACATTGTATTTACACACAAACAAAGTACATAGCATAAAGATTAGAAAATCAGGAAAAAACAAGTGAACAAGAAGAAGAAAAATCTGGAAAAAACAAGAGAGCAAGAAGAACAACAATAAAAGAAATACTAGGGAGCAAGGGTCCCTTGTAGAAACCGAACAACAATCATTTCACACATACAAAGTGAGTTTTCTCACTCAGAAATTTTTGGTAACATCCTTTATTTTAAGTTCAATACATGCTAGAATAAGAATTGAGTGTTGAAAAGAAATAACGAGCTTTTGATTGTTTAGACAACTAGTTGCGTCACGAACTTTACGAACTGGTTTCACGGAGTTATAAAGGTTAGAATTTGATGAAATTGTAAATAATGGTACACCTCTCTATTATGATCATATAGAACCAAAAATGAGGTAAAATAGACATACGGTTTAAAAGTTATCATAGTTCAAAGTTCTTGCCTTAGATTTGACCGAAATACGGAAATACATAATTATGGACTGTTTTTATTGAGTTTTACTTATTATAATTATATAAAAATTTACATGGTTGTAAATCTCTCTGTTACGGGAAGATATAGCTAAATAGAGGTTAAAACGGACTTACGAGTTGAGAGTTATTGTAGTTTGAAGTTGCTGTCTCGGATTCATCGGAATCCAGAAGGGCAGGACGTTGAAACGTAAAACTGTACTAATCATTGGGAAATATGAAAATTGGTGTTAAATTAAAGTTCTAGATCTATCTGTTGTGGATATTTTGAGACCTTACAGAGGTTTATCCGACTTACGGATTGAGAGTTATCGCTGTTTAAAGTTTCTGCCTCGGATCTAGGGATGGCAATGGGTAGGATCTGGACCGGATCTTACTAGATCTAGATCCAGATCCGTTTTACATACATGTATCCATATCCAGATCCAGATCCATAGGGTCCATAAAATCATATCCAAATCCATATCCATCGGATCCACCGGATCCACGGATCGGATCTGGATCCAAATCAAAGTGACTGATTATTAAGTTATACCTTCTAATCAGTCCAAATTTTCTAGAAAAAGAGTCAATTTAATTTAACGGAATCATGGGGAATGCATCCGTAAATTAGGACTAAATGACATTGTTGACAATTTTGTTATGCCTATTGGCTATTGCTGTAGTGAGAAACAATCCTCTCAATACCTAAGCTACTACATAAGTACCGCATAAATGATTAATATAATGATTAAATAATAACACGCAAAACGTATCTCAATTACAAAAATAATGGCCTTCGACCCTTTGAATATAAAATAAAATTAAGATTGCAAAGGATTAGGTGCCATGATGTATAAATAATAAATGTATAATTAATTTAATAAAAAATAGATTCATGGGTCGGATCTGGACCGGATACGGATCTCAAAGACAAGATCCAGATCCGATCCATCATAAACGGATCCGGGTCCGATCCGGATCCGTCGGGTCCAAACTTTGAATATCCATATCCTATAAAACGAATATGGATCCACCGGATCCGGATCGGATCCAGGATCCATTGCCATCTCTACTCGGATCTATCGAGATCCAGGAAGGGCGGCGAATAAAAATGTAAAATTGTACCAAATGGTACAGAATATGAAAGGATGGTTCACATGGAGACGTGTAGCTCTCTGTTCTCGTTGTTTTGAGATTTTATGGGGCTTGAACGGGTTTACAGATTAGGAGTTATGACTATTCTAAGATTTGGTTCTGTTTAATAAAAATTCTGCCGAAACAAATTTCATGTGGCTGTTTTGAGGATAAATTTGTGTTAGTTACCCAAAGTAGTTTTAAATGAAATTTGGTACAGTGAAAGATCCCTGTCTTACCTTAGTTTCCGCTTGAGAAACACCTTAGTTGGAGTTATGATTAAAATGTTATAATCGTTACAAGTATGAATGACAGAATATTGGGAAAGAGAATATTATTTATTCGATCTTCTGAAAAATATGAAAAGTGAATACGTGTTCAAATAAATATATAAATATATAATGGATCAGGTTGCACGCCGCAACCAAACGTAAAGTGAATACACGTTCACAAATACGTAAACATAATGGATCGGGTTGCACGCCGCAACAAAACGTAAAGTGAATATGCGTTCACAAATACGTAAACATAATGGATCGGGTTGCACGCCGCAACAAAACGTAAAATGAATATGCGTTCACAAATACGTAAACATAATGGACCGGGTTGCACGCCGCAACAAAAACGTAAAGTGAATACGTGTTCATAAATACGTAAATATAATGGATCGGGTTGCATGCCAACAAATATGAAAGATGAATACATGTTCACCTATATATATAAATATGAAAAGTGAATACGCGTTCACAAATATATAAATGTAACAAACATATGGAAATGCAGGGGAATGTCTTAACGTATAATACGAGATAAAATGAAGTGTTAGTTAAACTGAGAATTTCCTATGAGGAGTTGCTGCATATTTAAAAGTGTTGTAACCTGATATGTTTTTGCAATATGCTTATTACGTTATAATGTGATTGCACTTGGAATATTGTGGTGTTACTTTGAATTGTAGGGTAAGGTGCTCACTTAGCCCCGGATGGTAGGGCTGACTCTTTATTTAACATATTTTAGGAAAGCGTGATAGAGGAAAGGCTCGCGCGAGGCTAGCGATCGTCCATGACCTCTTGTCATACCAGTCTATTCTTGGGCTTGGTACTGCGTCAAGTTCGAATGTCGATTTGATGTCTCTAAGCGCGTGTGGGATGGTCTCCCTTCCAACTTAGAATAATCTTTGTCAGTATGTCTATGTAGAAATAATAGTTGAACGAGCATGGGCTCACGTTATGTTTTCAATAAAGTCTTAAACATATTTCTTTATTGTTATTTTTTATTAATAGCTTTGTATTTGAATATAAGTTTAAATTTCTAAATAAAGAGAATTAAATGGTGCTCCTGGTGGGAAATAATTGTCCAGGTGCCATCACGCCCTAAGTAAAGACTTAGGAAAAGTCGGGGCGTGACAAAACTGTAAGTATTACAAAGTTTGGGGTCCAAAAAGATAATAATAGCCCAACAGCCCGCGACCCGGACCGGGCGGGTGTGGGCTTAGACTCGAACCGAAGCACACCTAGGTCCTCCCTCCTTTAAACACATGGGTTACCCCTTGGGGTCTCAATCCCTTATTCAGTTTTGAGGCTTATAATATGAACAATTTTCTTCCTTTTCCCACTGATGTGGTAGATTTTATCCCACACCACATTTTCATGCCTCAAACACCTTACTTTACGGATCAATATCTCTTTCATTTCTCAACGAAATTTGACGATCTTTGGTCGTACGGTCATCTACTCACTTAGTAGATTATGCACATGTGAAGAACCAAAATTTCCAACATGCGAAACTATAGTGTTTAAATCATCAAAGATGGGCGGACCCAACCCCCATCAAAGACAAATTTCCAACAAACACAACTACATCTTAATCTGCCAACAACATCAAAATTGCACAATTTGTGCCTCAAACTCCACATCAAATGAACCATAGCAAAATAAAAGAAAGATGAGAAAGAGGGGGGGGGGGTTAGATAGCGTTATTGTGGGTGGAAGTGTTAGTGTGGTATTTTAAACAAATGCCTTTTTTAAATAACAAAAAACATTCATTAAAAAATTGTTTTTATTAGATGAGGGAGTAGGGGAATGGAAATGGAAGAGGAGATTACAAGGTGGAGAATCGTGATAATTTTACTTATATGCTACTTTATATTTAAAAATTGTTACTATCATTAGTTTTTCTTTATATCATACGCGCATCGCGGGTACTAATACTAGTTAAACCAAGGGTAGGGAGTTTGGTGACATAGACTTTACCTGGGGCTACAATTAACCTTTAGAATTTGCACAAGGCTTGACTCTTTTAAATTCAGACAGTTTCCAGCAGCTTTTAGCACAAACTGTGCAATGAAAAATCTGCACATCTCAACTCCATAATTCTATCTGAAGTTCAAAATAATAAAATTTGGTAGAATGATAAAAAAAAAAAGGAACTTATTAAAAAATTAAAATTACAAAATTGAACTAAAAAGCAAAGGAATATGGGTTGCCTCCCACATTTAATATCATGGCACGACATAAGTTAATTTTATCACTTTTTCCTTCACTTGGAGGATATGAACTTGTGTCCCAACTTTGAATCAAGATTCCATTGATGCTCATGGGGTGGTGGTAGAAACACAACGAAGCCAATTTTCGGTTATTGCATTTTGCACTTCTTGACCCTTGAGCGCATGCCATTTTATTAAAAGCTTCATCACCAAACTCCTCCATAGGCTCGGGTAGTTCAATTTCCACTATTTTTGGGTCGGTTGGTTAGCAATTCACCATCAACTCTTAAAAATCTATCTTGACCTCTTCTTTATTGGAAATCAACTCAAAACTACCATCCATGACCCTTTGATATTGAGGATCACATGCCTCAATTTTTGCAATTGATTCGGCCTTCAATTCTCGGATAGCAATTTCAAGTAGCTTCATTTCTTGACTTTGCTGAACAAGAATTTTTAGAAATTCTTTCATTATCTATTAAATATTTTTACGGCGATCTCCATAAACTCCAAGTTGTTGAGCTTGATTTATAAGACAAACTTGGCTCACAATTTCCTTTGTCAAGTTTTTCACCATGGTGAGTCATTCAAAACTTGTAAAAATCCACCCATGGTGCAATCCATGTCTTAGACTATTTTCAGCACTCTCAAGTTGGTGAGTATTATGAGTCTCAACCAGATTTTATTTGATCCTCTAAGGTGTGAATAGATTTGTCATTGGAATTAATTGCTTGACTCTAGTCATTAAGTTATTGACTCAAGTCCACGAATGCTAAGTTCTACTTTTCGACTTTTTCAAGAATGGTCTTAGCATCATCTTCTCATTTTGAACATTTGGAACTTCTGCCACTTTCATATCCCTATCATCATCAAAATCAAAAGTAGAATTGTCAAAATGGGAGTCAGGAGAAGGGAAGAACAAATAAACACAATTAGACCAATGACAATTTTGACCACTACACTTATCACAAATATTCCACTCATAGGTTTGAAATTGTGCTCAACCCCCGGGAGAATTCAAACAATTTTTCCATGATGTGTTCCTCCACAATAAGGACAAGGGTTATCAAAGTATGAACAACTACCATCCGACCAATTTTCATTATATGATGCCATTTTTTCAAAAATTAGAAAAATAAGAAAGATGAAATTAACTACACAAATATTCACAAGTTTGGACCAAAGCGAGTAAGCTTAAATCCCAAACTAACTCAAATACGTCAAATCATTCCACGACAATGGTACCAAAATTGTTAACGTCCAAATTCACTCCTTAAAGAGAAAGTATACACGATCGTATACACTATAATTTACCCAACTATGAGTTGAGGTCGAATATTACATAAAGAAAGGAGACTTATTTCAAAGTGGTGATAGCGCTAAGGTGCGAGGGGAATGTAAAACCTCAGTAATCGTATTGTCCGCTCTCTTCATTGATTGTACAACTTTCTCTAAACAAGAAATTTCTAGGGAGTCCTCCCAGTCGGCTAAAGGCGCAATGGCTTTTAGTTTTGAATCCGGCTAAAGTGTGAGCAAGGGTATCTTCTTTGGGGTCTATCACCATAGCCCTTTCCTTTAGCTATTACGCTAGCCTTCTAATCGGCTAAGGTTGAATTTGCTTTTGCTTTAGTTGTTAGCAAGAACTTCCAAATCCAAGTTCCGAAACGCACACTTTCGTGTTCAGAGCATTGTCCGAGTGAGTAGGCAGCGCCTACCAAGAAAAGCTTTCTTGAAGAGGCAGGGCTGGTTCCTTTTCGGCGCCCGCCCTTTATTTATTTAGATGTTGAGGTAAGGCAAGCCCCAGGAAAGTCTAGGTTTGCTCCCAGCTCCATCTCGGCCGGAATAATATTTTAGCAATAAAATATGGAAGAATTTCAATCAACGATTAAAAGACGTTCATGTAAGAAGAAGACTCTAAGAAGAATGGACTTTGATAGCCACTTTCTAGGCCGGTTAAAGGATGTCTCTTTCTTTTCCTGCGAGGAGAGACAATGAGTTCGAGCGTTTTCGACACGAATCAAGGGTTGAGGAGCAAAATATGAAGGGGGGTTAAGGGCGTAGCAAACCAAACAAAAGAGGAACAATATACTAGGCGAATAAGCAAGTAAGAAATTATCACTTTCTATGCTAAGTCAAACACTTGATAATATTCTGATTTTGAAAAAATTATAACTAATACGAAATCATGACTTTCACTCTAAACTTTTCCAAGCCTTAGAGTGTGATATTAAGAACAACCAACTGACTGTTCCTAACTCAAGTTAACAAATCTTTCCCAACACCAATGTTTCTCTTTCGAGCTCAAATCGAAGTAAATGGGTGAATCCTAAGATTAGCTAATCTCTTAAGAAACATTAAAGAATAAGATTAATTAAAAAAAAAAGACCCACTTCATTAGAAATAAATATCATTCAATACATAAGCTTAATAAGAGTTTTAATCTAACACTAGATAATGAATATTCTCATAAACAAGATTCAAATGAAAGAATAAAATATGCACACGTAACAAGAAATTGAAGAAAGGGTTAAGAATTTGCTCATTAAAGTGCTCCAATCTTCTCTTTTAAGATGTGAGTTGATGCAACCCTAGCACTCCAAGCTTGTAAGAATGGTCAAAGATGGGAGATACTGCCTCAAGTCTTGCTTTTATAAATTCCCAATATTTTCAACTCAAAATATGACCAAAACAGCCTCTAATTTGCAGATTTACGAATCAGGATGCTTTTACCATTTTAACCGTTTTTTTCATTTTCTTCTATTTTGCTCTTTTTTACTTCGTTTCACTTGATTTCTTTACGATCACTTCTAAATTAACATAAAATGAAAGTAAAAAAATATTAAATGCATTATTTTTTCAGTCAAACATAGCAAAAAATTTAAGATTAAAGAAGAGATAAATTAGTAAATACCAAATGCAATAGATTAGGAATAATATTGAGCGTAGAATAAATTAAGTTTGTTTTGGCAGATACTTTAGCACGAAATGGAGAAGGAAATGACAAGTTTAATACCAAATCGGCATATGGGTTTCAGCCCAAATAATAAGAAAAAGATTAAAATATGTAACTTCGTATTACTGAGAATGAATTGTAAGACATAATATAAGCTTAGAGGATGAATACTGAATTACTAAAATGTAAACAATGTGATAGTGATGGGGACACTTTTTCACTTATTATTAGGATCTATCCAAGTCTAAAAAAATATGGAGCAACTTCATCTCATCAAATAACTTAATGGTTTGATGATCCTTTTATAGTGCAACACTTTATTTTTAATTATGTGGCATATATGGAAGAAGAGAAATAGAAATTTAATTTAAAAGAAATGTCTACCTACTATATTTATATGCAAACTTCTAGTCGATCTTCTATATATATCCAAACAAGTCAAGCTAATAGTCTCGTCTCCCCCTCCGGTAAAATAAAACTTAATACCAATGACACGTTAGAGATACTGCATTTGGAGGATTTTTTCGTGAAGATAGATGTCCTCTCAGGTAGATATAAGGTTTGCTTACACTCTATCCCCAATCACCTTCAAATTCCACTTTATGAAATTTCACTGAATATGTTATTGTTATTATTGTATCATGAAAAATAGATAATGGGATACTCAGGTAAGTTAAAGCCTACTCCAGCCCCGTTACACAAGTATAGAGTATCGCCCAAGGGTTAAAGTTAGCAAAAAACTTGGGATACAAAGAAGTAGAAGTAGAAACAAATTGTCTATTTTTTGTCAAAATTATTGAAGAGAAGTACATGTATCACCTCTTAGGCTTGTTATTGAAGATTGTATATCTACATGAAGTCAATGAAGTTATTATTTTTTTTTTTGATAATCGTGATTTTCAGGTTTGCGCCTGACTATGAAGTTATTGTTAAATATATATGGAGGGAGGAAAATCAACCTGCAATATTTTTAATAAATGAAGGTCACTAATACAAATAAGATTTGCTAAACTGGGAAGATGCACTAAAAATGAAAAAAAAAAATCCTCCTGGCAGAAATTAAAACAAAGTAGATTTAGGTTTTTCAATGTAATTCTTTTTACGTCAGTGAGTAAGTTCTTCCAGGTCTTTTTTCTCTTGCTATGACTCGAGCAGTATTTGTTACATGTTAGAAGTTTGGATTCTACAACTAGGCAAAATCAGTTAACTTGCAAATGGAATGAAATCGATTAAATAAATTAATAGTTGTTTGGGTTTGATTTTAATTTTTTTTTAAATGAGAATATTTGATGGTTTGGTTTTTAGTAAAAATAAACTGCAGAAGAAACGAACCGAACCAATAAGAAAACACACACAATTTTATCATTATATATACACAGTTTTATTTTTTATAAATAATTTTTCTCTCAAGTCCAGTTCTTAAAAAAATCATGAATTAAAAAAACAGAACTATGAGATTTATCTAAATAAAAGTTGTATACTGATTTTAAGACATTTTTTTCTATAATCACGATAAACGATAATAGAAATACAATTAGATTTTTAAAAAATTAAACCAAAACGTTAACAACAAAATCTGTGAGATTTCTTAAAAATAGAACCAAAACGTTAGCAACAAAATCTGTGAGTTAGATTCTCGAATATGCCAATAGCTACATTAAACTTGACAAATCATTAAAAAATACAAATCAAACCAATACTTGTAACATTTATCATCGACATCAATCTTCTTTGAAATTGTTTCAATGTTGTGAGTTACTAATCACAGAGACAAAATCTGGAGAAAACCTTCATAGGTAACACCATCATCACCACGGCCCAATTTGATCATGGCCTTAACATCATCATCATCCATTTGAAGCCCAGCCCAATTAAGATAACTCTTAAGATCCTCAAGCCCAACTTTGCCATCACCATCTTTGTCCATCACCTTGAAAACATCTTCCATTACATTTAACGACCTTCCATTTCTCCTTTTAGAACTATCCAGAACCTTCTCGAATTCCTCGAATTCAACGTACCCGTCTTTGTTGAAATCGGCCACCGTCATCATAGTACCAATGACGTCATCGCCGACGAATCCGCCGTATGATGTTCGGAGATCGTCGCTGCTTATCTTTCCATCTCGGTCAACGTCTAAAACGTCGAATGCTGACCGGAGACTTGGATTTCCGGTGGCTTCAAAATGCAGAACAGTTCCCGTCGGACACATTTCCGGTGCCGGTAATTGAAGAACTTAATGCGTTCGGCTATTTAGGAAATAAAAGGGTACAGAGAATCGTGGCGAATTTATAGGAAAGTGGAGGACAAGATTTTTGAGGCTATTTGAGACTGTGTGTGCGTATGGGATGACATCATAATAATAAACCGAATATTCCTTTTCAATTTATTATTCAACATAGCTGTTTTTTCTTCTACTCGCTTTTATCTCTTAACGAATTTTAAATAAATAAATAAAACTTGTTAATTCAAAAACTAAATAAATTACAATTCAAATTTAGTGTTTCACATTTTAAATTTCAGTTGCTAAGTTAAGAATTAAATGTCACATTACATCATTTGGATTCCACTTACTTCTTATCACTGTTCGCAATAACTAAGTTTCATAGGTAATTTCAGTTTCGAGGTTATTCATTTTGTTCGAGGTTATTTCTTTCATAATTTACCCACCCACCTATTAATTCGAAGCCACACTTGTTAAAAAAGGGACTGGATTCCAGCCTGCAAACTTCCAAATGGCTAAAAGTCACTTCCACACATACATAGGTTCACATGTCCAAAATATCATAATTCCGTAGATTGACTAAAATGAAGAGCCGGCAAGAGGTTTGATGCCAGTAAAGACAAAGGTTTTGTTGGAAACAGGATTTTCATAAAGTGTCATGGATCGTAATTTCCTTAAATAGAAGCGATATTGATACGTATACGAATTGTTTGAGACATAAGAAAATGAACGGTTATTGACCAAATAACAATGGTTTCACATTAGTAAACAAAGGAAAGACATGTGCAATGTGTTAAAAGATGAAACGGGTCATGAATCGCCGCACTCGACATGTGGTCTTTGAGCGCATGGCCGCTTTCATCTGCGGCCGCAACGCCAAGTCCTCGGTTTCGGCCACGCGCCACTGCATGATCGCGCGCGCTCTGAGCTCAGCGCGGCTGCCGTTCGATCACCGTTGGAGAAGAATAAAAACTGACGTTTGAGCTGACTTTGGAGGATTAACTCTTCATTATTCTGCTCTTGAATTCAGCCATTACTTGGTTGAATTGTAACTCCATACTAATGGTCATTACTTGGTCATTCAAAGCCATAAATTGGCTAGTTGGAGGGTCTTCTTCTCAACACTATAAAATGAGGCCTTTGGCTCATTTGCAAAACACAATTGACATTCACTAAACTATTCTCTGAAATTGTCTTCCTCTCTTGCAATCACAAACACTCAAAGATCTTTCTTCCAAAGCAAACACTTAAGTTCCTTTTGCTCATTTATTTGATTGTTGTTTTATCTTGGGAGATAATTTGTCATTACAATCGTTGAAAGGATATAGGGGCAATATTATCTTAAGGATAGATCAAGAATTTGGTCGACTCAGCAAACCCTCATATTTGATCATTTCCAGATTTCTAACAAATAGTTGTTGTTATTTTCCCGTTCTACACATTACCACTCACAAGCTTAAGATAATATTCGCTATTTCAATAACAACATGATTGGACAAGATCAATTCAACCAATTCAACTCTGAAAATTTCAGCGGTGCTCAAGGCAATCCCATTGCCTTCGATCCCACTACTCAAGGCACTAACGCTGCCTTCAACTCCACTGTTCTTGGCACTTCTTGTGTCACCATTGATCAAAGCATTCATAATGTCTTTCAAACCAATGCTTTCGGCACTTATAGTGCTAACACTGTTTTTGGCACTTAATGTGCTACCACTGCTTTTGGCATAACTAGTGTCAACACTGGTTTTGGTACAACCAATACTTTCACTGATGCTCCGGGGACTTATAGTGTTTATGCTCTTGTCCAAGGCGTCAACAACGTCTATGCTCCTGTTGGAGGCATTCCCAACGCCTTTGTAACTACTCAAGGGGGCGTCACTGCCAGACCTGCTGGCCTTCACCATGAACGTCCTGAAAAGTTCATGGGCACTCACTTTAAGAGATGACATCAAAAGATGTTATTTTTCCTGACGGTTAACCGAAGACCCTCCACTAGTTGGGGAAGATGTGGACCCTCAACCAAATGATTTGGCGAGAGGGGGCCAGGGTAACCATGTCACTGATGACATGAGGATGGTTCGCGAAGCATGGAAACATAGTGATTTAATGTGTAGGAACTATATTCTAAACAGTTTGTCCGATCCACTATACACGGTATATTGCACTGTTGAAACTGTCAAGCAGTTATGGGACAAACTTCAGAAGAAATACAACACCCAAGATGCGGGTAGTAAGAAGTTCATCATTGGGAAGTTCCTGAAATTTCAAATGGTGGACAACAAAAGTGTGACATCGCAAGTCCAGGAATTTCAAATGATTCTACATTACCTGGATTTGAAAGGATTAAAGCCCAATGAACAATTCTTGATTGGAGCATTGATCGAGAAGCTGCCTCCCTCATGGACTGAGTTTATGAACTATCTAAAACTCAAAACGAAGGAGATAACTTTAGACGAACTTGTTGTCAAACTCCAGATTCAGGAGGACAATAAGAAGGCCATGTCAAAGAGGAAATAACCCGCTGAGGCTAAGGAAAATCTGACGGAAGTCAAAGGGAACTCAAGCAAGAAGCGGAAGTTCCAGAAGGAAGGCAAGCCCCAAACAACTGAAAAGTTCAAGGGCAAGTGTAATCATTGTGGTGACAATGTAGTAGAACCATACCCTTTGATTAGAATTGAATGGCCATTTCCGACAATTATATCACTATCATTACTCAAATTAAAATTGGACATGAGATTACCTTGGGAGGACGTCATGTGTGACGTTGCCCTGGAGTTCATGTACCAATTTGAATCTGGTGGATTGAGTCCAAGAGTGTGCATGACGGACTCAATATTTGTTGGATGGGCCACAATTGAGTGAGCCTTATGCCACTGGATCGGCTGAGGCCCAGGTCCACTGCTTGGCTGGACTGCTGAAGACAAATAAGCCTGCTGGGCCTGGCCGAATTGAGGCCCACGGTTCTGCCACTGCTAGGACTGGGCCGCCACTGCTGAGGCCCATTTGGGCGTTGCTGTTGCCATCGCCGCATCCGCCACTAGCCGCCACTTCGTGCCCGGTTGCTAGACCGGTCTGCCGCCATCGCCCACCCTCCGCCGCCAGTTCTGCCACTGTCCACCACCGGATTAGGTGGTGCCGCCATTTCCGCCGCCACCGGAATTTCGATGTCCTCCTCCTTTGTTATTTCCACGATTTTCATCCTTATTTTTATTATTATTACGTCATTTCCCCCCTTATTTTGGTGAGAGGGATAAAAAAAATACCATCATTCGAAGGGGTGGCAAGGAAGGCGGAATTTGACGTAGTTTAGGCCTTTTTCATCAAGCCCGACTCTTCAAGTACAAGCATGGATCTTGCTTGATAGAACTGTGGTAAAAGGTTACTTTGACGGATGAGAGTTCTCACTCCGCTATACGCTTTAGTAAGACCAGCAACCAATTGCAACACTAGTCGGTTATTAGTAACCGGTGAACCTACGTTCCTTAACTGATCTGCCAACACTTTGAGGCGTTGACAATATGCCGAAACATTGGGAAAATCTGCCATGTCAACGGTGAAGAATTCATGTTCCAGTGTAACAACGCGAGAGTTTTGATTATCTTGAAATATCTCTCAAGCGGTCCCACACCACCATGGCTGTTGAATCCGGCTCCATTATAGTGTGCAACAAGTCCGTGGAAATTGTTGCATAAATCCAACCGAGGACTGTGACATCAAACGTATCCCACAAGTCTGTGTCTGCATTCGTGAGTTCCTTTCCCTTCCCATATTTTGGTGGAATGATATGATGAAGGACTTTGTGAGCCCTACAACATATTTTAAACAATTCTGTCCATGAAGCATAATGCACGGTTTCCATCTCCACTTTAACAGAAATATGTGTCTTAATGTTTGAAATGACTAGAGCAGGATGAAAAGAGGATTTAGATTCAGACATATTTTGGTTGAGATGAAGGTTGTTTAACAATGGAGGGATAAAACAAAAGAAATTAAAAAAATTGAAGAACAATTTCGGCCAAGGAGTAGCCTAGGTCGAAAATTTGGAAAGAAAATTTGGATCTTTTTCTTAAGCTCTGATACCATGTAAGACTTTGAGATTATTTTCATCAAGTATCCTTCTTACATTAGGTAAAAATATATACACTAATTACAATAACTAGGAAGAATAAGTCTTCCTTAGTATAATGCTAGGAATATTCCCTATACAATAATTACCTACTATATATGAAGAGATACTACATTAATATAAGATATACACACAATATTTTATTAATGACACTATTCTAGAATATTCTAACTAATATTCTAACAATAATCACTTGTCAAATTTTACAGATACCAAAAAATATTTTATGTACGATGACAAGATTTCATTGCACAATATATATATATATATATATATATATATATATATATATATATATTTATATATATATTTATAACTGGTCACACCTTTTTATCATAATTACAATCAAACTTCTTTATAACAGCATAGTTGGATCTGAAAATTTTAGGTTGTTATAGAGAATGACTATTATACATCTATAACAATATTTGACATTTATATAATAGTTGTCTGTTATAGACAAAAAAGATGCATAACATCTATTTTTTTATTTTTTGATGTTATAAAAATAACAAAATTATTTAAATTTTAAATCTCAGGGATACACATATTTACTAACTAAACATTAAATAAAGTTAATATAATTTCAATAACTGCATAACTAAATTTGTAAAATGTTAAGCTGTAAGGCACATATTTGAAATATACTTGAAAATTAAATTTTTAAGATTGATGGAGGAAATTTATGATTGTAGCTTATTTAAAAAAGATTAGAAGGAACCAAATATTTGTTGCTTGTTCTAAAGAATATAATTAGTATTCCTTATTCACATTATTATTTTTTTTTGAAAATTATTTATAAATAAAAATAAAAGACAATGATATTTTTAGATTGAAATTATGTATTTAGATGTAATATTTTATCATAATTATAGTATATTAAAGTATCAAATTAAATAATCTCTACATTTATTATTGATAATAATAAATATTTTATTTTTATAAAGATGATTAATTAGATAGTTATTATATTGGGACAAAAACATAACGTCATAAAGTTGGTTATTGCACTGTTCACGGAGATACAGATGGTTTTCTCCAGTTCTAAGTTCTAACAAAAGTAAACTTTATCTGGACAAACAATAAATATATAGTCCTTTTCACTTTTCCACACCTTTCTTCAGAGAAAATCAAAAGACCCATCTTATCTAACTCTTTAGGATGAGAATCATTTGTACCAAATCCGGTGGCTTATGTTCGAGAGGTTGTTATGGAGTTCTTGCAAACATGAATGTGCAACATTAAACTTCAAGAGTTCGAGCAGTTACTACTCGGACAAGCTGAGATGAAAAAAGAATGGAGGGTTTATAAAAGTAATGCAACTAATATGGCTCATGTTCTAACTGAAATTAATGCAACTAAAAATAGTCAATCTTACATGTTGCTAAATCAGTTTGCGTCTACTTCTCCGACCAATGATGGGAAATCTCGCGGGCAACATTAGTAGTAATGCTATAAAATTGTCTGACCCATCAATTTTTCAGCGTTTTTCTTTTACATATCCGAGTAGTAGCAGCTTCCAAGGTGCAGGCTTGTATCCAACATAGGAATTTTATTTGCTGTTTCCCTTATCACCAGCAGTAGTCGAGATACATAGAGGAGCTTTATCAAATCCAAGTTCCATACTATTTGGAATGCAACCTCTCTCTATTTGTTTAGATATAGTAACAACTCCAGAAATAACTGCTGCAAATCTTGCTAATTTCTATCCATAGAAGGACCCTCTATTCCTCCCAGAAATCATGAAAATGATAACTTTGATGCTAGATTTGAATTTTTCACCGAAGAAGGCAATGGAACATGTAGCCATTAAAACTTGAATTGTTCACTCGGGAGAAATGAATATTTTAAGTGTGGGGATGGTAAAACTGTATTCTACTTTTCCTTTGTGATAGTCTTATGGTCTCCTTTTTGTTGCTGGATGTTTTTGAAAATATTGGTGATGTGTTGATGTTAATTGAAAGAAGAAGAAGACTTTTTGATTGACAACAGGAACATCTTTTTTGTTGTTGTTAATAGCCATAAAGTCAGCTTGTACATATTTTAACCTAATGGTTAGTGTGTTAGTGCCAGTTGAAAGAAGAAATGTAACGACTCGTCCGGTCGTAGCTATAGAACTCTATTTGATTACTTTATCCTTTTCGTAGAATATGTGCCATTTGTGATGCGCAAGGATGGGTGGCACTGGTTTCGAGGTCCATTTATGTGAGTTTCGGATGAAAAATTCAAAATAAGAACCTTAGAGTTGGATAGTTTGACACAAGGTTGACTTTTGAGTATATGAGGTCGTTTTCGGATTCATCACTTTCGGTAGTTCCGGAGGGTCAGTAATGACTTAGTCGAGTCATCAATTTGCTTCTCGAGACAATGGAAGCATTGCGTGGCCTTATTTGTAAAAGGATACTTTGTTATTTTGGGAGATTTAAAAAAAAAGTATATCTTAGCTCGATTAAATGGAAAATCTGAGGTCGCGCTTCAGTTTGTAGCACTGTTTACCTTGAGAGAGCATGTCTGGTTCGTGTCCGGGGGTTCTCGGGGGTGTTTCAATTGTTGGGTGGAAGTTTGAGTTGAAATCCTTTTTGGTGGTGTCTGGTGTCCGCCCCAACAATACAATCGTCTGAACCTGCGTGTCCACCTCTAGGTTTGGAAACCTAATAAATTCGCTAGGTCAAAACAATTTTCCAAAATAACTTTACCTCGGGTTCTAGAGTTTTCAAAGGGGAATTCTTGAAGGTTGGGACTAAATTCTTCATTTAAGTTAAGATTCTTCACCCTCGTAGTTATGTTTCATGATTTAAGTCTTTAATGGTGGTATAGAATGTATGTAAGTTTGAGGAAAATGAGTTCTAATGTTCCTATGAGATTAAGAGAGGTTGAAACTTTGATTTAAGGGTGCAATATGGTTTAGTTTGTCTTGATATTGTAAATTAGTATTGGAATATGATAGAAGATCATGTTGTAGCATTTAATTTGAATATAGAAACCCTTTTTGATTGGTGAGAAATTCTAGGGTTTATAAATTGGGGATTTTTTAAATTGTGCAATTGAGGGTTCAATTGAGTTTAGTTCTTCAATTAACTTAAGGATATGATTAGTTAGTATGTATTTATGCTTTTTGGATAATAAAATTTGGATCTTAATATCGTGTGCCTGAGGTTGATGTTATACCCCGTATTTCCGGAGTATGTACGTAAGGGCGTACGTACGAAAGTTTGGCCTTAAAAGTTTAAGCCTTGGACGTTTTTATTTGTGCACAACTCACTAAAAGAATCGTTTTCCGACGAAACGTTTCCCACGACTTTCGTAGGGAAAATTCCGGCTATGTCATTTAGTATTTTTGCGGATTTTTTCGAGAGACGAAACATTTTGGACCAACGGGAGGGCGACACTTGGCACCCTCCAATTGGTGGACTTGAAATCGTCATTGGACATAGAGTTGCACGTTTTTTGTGCCTTTGCACAAGTCAAGGATTAGGTAGGATATTTTGTGTAGTAGATGGATAAGGACACTTGCCCTAATCTTGGCCTTACACTTGCCTAGCACTTGGCTTAATCTTGGCCATTGGTTGGCAACTTCGACCTATAAATCCCCCCCTTTCGATGAAGAGGTCTTCATCCACAAATCAATTTCCAAGTCTTGAAAAATCCCTCCCCCTCTCACTAAAGCTTTTCGTCCAAAGCCTCCTACCAGCCCTCCACTTTTGAAGCTTGGCCGAGGCAACCCTCCACTAGCCTAGCGAAACCTACCCACTCCTTGGTAGAAAAGTTGCCTTCTTGTATTGTTATAATGCCCAAAATACCCTAGCCCAAATCCTTAGTCCTTAGTAGAAGTTGTGAAGAACTTCTAAGGTTTCTTAGAGCTCTGGAGCGTCTGACTTAGGAGCTAAACCTTGCTCAGGTGACTTTTCTAGGATATTATTGGGCTTACGAGGTAAATAATCCTAACCCTCTTTTGAATTAGAGAATACATCCGTAGTAGTATAAGAATAAGTATTAAATACTTAGAAGTATATCACGAATAGAATTGAACTGTTATCACAAAGAAGGGTTTAAAGAAGAATAATCAAATTGTACTTACATGGGACTGTTTTCACTGATGACTTGAGTAGCTCAGGGTAGGAAGTGCTGCCCAATTTTCCGTAGGATATAGAACCCTCGCTTAGAAGCATGCAGAGTAGTCTAGACGTTGATAGACGTGTCTGACTATTATAGGTTGATTTCTCTGCGCGCGACATATTCAACTTGGCAGGTGGTTTTCGCTGAGAAGGTATGTGATTCTTCCTAAAGCATGATATTTTAAAATATATATGTAGTACGGTAGACGTACATGTGTTAACTGAATAATAACTACGGCAATGTCTTTTGACTTAAGCCTGAATAATACTTACGGCAATGTCTTGCGACTTAAGCCTGAATAATAAGGATCTGAAAGCATTTCAAAAGAATACTGAATCATTTGTGAAAAGGATAATAAGATGGTTTGATAAGTAGACATGATATGATGCTATGTGTGTTAGTGTCTTGTAACGTTTGAATAAGAGAGTATTCTTGTTGTGCTTATGTTGTTTAACGATAAGCTGTTATGTTAGTATAATATCACTCACCTCTTGACATATTACAGGGGTTAAGTCGCCTCCGTCGGGGTAGACTCGGTGATGCAGGACCATGATTCGAGAATACCTCATGCGGGTCCGGGGACCTATGCGGAGCTACGGAGTTCGTGTTAGTGATGCGGGGTTATACCATGCGATACATGTGGCATGCGGACTACGAGTCGGGGCGATGCCGAGAGTAGCTACCTCGATGCGGGGTTATATACCCTATGCGGGCCTATATGAGTGGCCTATGCGGACTCGGAGTCGAGATTAGGCTTGCATGGTGATACTACAGGCAATTGGCCCTGCTTGGATCATTCGCAGCATATAAAAGACCTGTTACAGTTTACCTATTGTTGCTCTAGTTTATGATGTGGCACTATGCGGTTCCTCGTTGTTTCATACATACTTGCAAAGCGATATTTAAATGATATGTTTTCATTTAAGTACTTTCTGATTTCATATACTTAGTACTGTTGTCTTGACCTCCTTGGCTGCGTTAAATCTGCGGTAAGGCGGCAGTGCTAGATCCACATCCTTAGATCTCTTGCGTTGGTGTCGGGAGCTCCATCTTCTCCGAGGCTCTACTTTTGGGTATGATCTCCTGTTCTAGATAGTTTTGTATGATCGGGGTATGGCGGGGCCTGTCGCCATAGTTGTATATTTCCTTAAGTGCAGAGTCATATTTATGCAAGATCGGATGTAGCTTCTAAACCATGTTTATATATATATCTTAGAAAGCGACGTTTTCACATAAAGCGTGTCTTATTTTATAAACTGTTTCATGTCTTGTTTTATATTTCCGCTGATTACTCTGATGTATGACTACTTGGGTGCCCCGGTAAGACACCAGTCACGGGCCCCGGAATGGGTCGTGACAAAAGTGTGACTACGAGTCCAGGACGATGCCGAGGAGTAGCTACCCTCGATGCGGGGTTATATACCCTATGCGGGCCTATATGAGTGGCCTATGCGGACTACGGGAGTCCAGGATTAGGCTTGCATGGTGATACTACGGGCAATTGGCCCTGCTTGATCATTCGCACCTAGAAAAGACTGTTACAATTTACCTATTGTTGCTCTTGTTTATGATGTGGCACTATGCGATTCAGTTGTTTCATACATACTTGCAAAACCGATCTTTAAATGATATGTTTTCATTTAAGTACTTTACGATTTCATATACTTAGTACTGTTATCTTGACCTCCTTGAAGTGCGTTCATGCACGGTAAGGCGGCAGTCTTTAGATCCACATCCTTAGGATCTCTTGCGTTGGTGTCGGAGCTCCATCTTCTAGGAGGCTCTACTTTTGGGTATGATCTCCTGTTGTAGATAGTTTTGTATGCCAGGTATGGCGGGGCCTGTCCGCCATAGTTGTATATTTCCTTAGAAGTGCGTAGTCATGTTTATGCAAGATTTCGGATGTATCGCTAAACCATGTTTATATATATATCTTAGAAAGCGCGTTTTCACATAAAGCGTCTTATTTTATAAAGCGTTTCATGTCTTGTTTTATATTTCCGCGATTACTCGATGTATGACTACTTGGGTGCCGGTAAGGCACGATCCACGGCCCGGAATGGGTCGTGACAAAAGTGGTATCGAAGCGATTAATCCTCGGAAAGTGTCTGATCGTATCTAGTAGAGTCTTGATTATCGGTGTGTTGTGCACCACACCAATAATCGAGAGGCTATAGGATATTTAGGATTGGTTTCCATTCTTCTCACTCGAGATCGTGCTTTAGAGTGTGTTAAAGTTGGACCCTCTAACGTATTCCTTTTACATGCGATTATGCCTCGCGTAAAGCGGCCGGGCGAAGGGCAAAGCGGCGAGGCGCTAGTGGGACACCTAGAGTCACGAGGCTCGGGCGATCTATACGAGACGGCGAGTTCTACGACGCCGCCCGGCCCAGCGAGACCACGGTACCACACCTCGCATCCCACGGCACTGGGCGGAGAGTTAGGGTCTGAGAGATGGCCCATCGGCCAGATCGTGGCGAACATGAGGGCAGTGGATCGGCGATTCGATCCAGCCCGGTCGTACCGTGGTTCACCGAGGCGAGTTTGAGGCTACGAGACTTCGAGTTGTAGCCCGAGTTTTCTGGTGGCGGGAGGATGATCCGCAGGAGTTCATCCGTCGCCTCTGAAGGATTTTGAGTGATCGAGCGTCGGAGACCGAGTCGTGATCTTTGGTTCACATAGGTCGCGTGATACCGCGATTGATTGGTTTGATTCATGGGAGTTATCCCGGGAGAGCACGCGTCCCCACTTGGGATGAGTTCTCGGAGGCTTTCCTCACTCACTTCTTGCCTCGCGGATGATGAGGAGGCGCGGTGATAGATTTTTACCGCCGAGGCGAGAGGACGACCTTGTCGGGAGTACAATGTCGAGTTTGATTCATTGGCTCGATATGTCCCGGCGTTAGTAGCGAATATGGAGGATAGGGTGCACCGCTACGTCACCGCTAGATGATTATATGGCGAGTCGTATGCGGGTGTTTCTCTTCACCGGGTATGGACATTACGCACGCAGCTCATGCTCTTGGATGCGAGGCGTAGAGACCGACGGGTTGTGACAGCAAAGAAGAAGAATACGGGGCAGCGAGTGTCTTTTGGTGGATATCGTGGTGGCGGCCTCGGCATCTAGATTTGCACCACGGCCGGCTCGAGCACTCTGCCGTCCTCGGCCACGGCCCGGGATATTCGAGGCGCACCGGGCCCGGGACTTGAGCGTCGAAGCGGCGAGTGCGGCGATCGGGACCACCCGCCGGTGTGGCCGTCGGTAGATCCCACCGGGAGTTGTGGTACTACGGAGCTTGTTTGATTGTGGCGGCCAGGTCACTATCACGGAACTATCCGACGCGGCGATCTTGATGGTAGAAGTCACTACGTGTTCTTTCGGGTCTTCTTCATCCCGACAACTACTCGCCGGAGGTCAAGGTACTCATGGACCAGCAGGTCGCGGCAGAGGTCGTGGCGCGGGTCCCAGTTCTAGCGGTCCTCAGAACCGCATTTATGCTTTGTCCAGCCGACAGGATCAGGAGGCCTCACCTGATGTCGTCACAGGTACCTTATCAGTTTCTGGGTTTGATGTGTATGCTTTGATAGATCCGGGTTCTACTCTGTCCTATATATCTCCCCTTGTTGCTAGTAGGATAGGGATAGAGCCTGAGTCCATAGACCCTTTCGAGGTAGCTACGCCAGTGGGTGATTCGGTGGTAGCTCGGCGGGTATATAGAGCTTGTCCTGTGACCATTTACAGTCGTCGGACCCTAGCCGACTTGATAGAGTTGGAGATGATTGACTTCGACGTGATCATGGGGATGGATTGGCTAGCTTGCTACACCAATGTAAGCTGAGAGAGAGTAGTACGGTTCCAGTTTCCTGAGGAGCCGGTTGTTGAGTGGGAGGGGAGCACGGTATCGCCGAGGGGTAGGTTTATTTCCTACCTCAAGGCTAGGAAGATGGTGCAGAAGGGGTATATCTACCATCTCGTTCGGGTGTTTGATACTGAAGCTGCGGTACCAGATTTTCCGTCAGTTCCAGTGGTCAGAGAGTTCCCAGACGTATTTCCAGACGACCTCCCGGGTATCCCTCCTGAGAGGGAGATCGAGTTTTGTATAGATGTGTTGCCAGACACTCGGCCTATTTCCATTCCGCCATACAGAATGGCACCTGCCGAGTTGAGAGAGAGAGTGAAGGATCAGCAGGATTTCTTTGGAGAAGGGCTTCATCAGCCTAGTGTTTCTCCCAGGGAGCGCCTGTATTGTTCGTAAAGAAGAAGGGCGGGGCCGCTGCGCATGTGTGTTGATTACAGCGGTGAACAAGGTGACCATTAAACAGATACCCTTCCGTGATTGATGATTTGTTCGACCCGATTGCGAGTGCGAGATGTTTCTCCAAGATTGATCTGCGATCGGGCTATCATCAAAGTAGTCGAGAGAGGTGGATGTCCCTAGATCGCATTCGGACGTCAGACGCATTATGAGTTCGTGGTCATGTCTTTTGGGTTGACGATGCTCGGCGATTCATGGATTTGATGAACCGAGTGTTCAAACCATTTTGGACACGTTTGTGATAGTGTTCATTGATGATATCTTGGTTTATTCTCGCCAGAGCGGGAGTACGCGAGCATTTGCGATCGTGTGATTCTCCAGACCAGCGATTATCGCCAAGTTTTCCAAATGTGAGTTTTGGTTGACTTGGTGGCTTTTCTTGGGCATATTGTCGGGCCGATGGCATTCGTGTGGATACGCCAAGATCGAAGCGATCGGACTTGGCCTAGACCTACTACTCCGGCGAGGTTCGCAGCTCGGGCCTTGCAGGATATTATCGGTTCGTGGAGAAGTTTGCTTATCTACGCACCATTGACTAGGTGACTCGAAGGCGGCAAGTTTCGATGGTGATGCTTGTGGCGGGGTTTCGATTCTTTGAAAGAGACCGACGACCGCCCCGTTCTTACTCCCGGAGGTCCGGATGGTTATGTCGTATTGTGATGCGTCGGGCATCGGGTTGGGATGTGTGTTGATGCGGCATGGCGGGGTTATAGCATATCGTCCCGACAGAAGAAACACGAGAGAACTACCCCACCCATGATTTGGAGTCGCACCGTGATTCACGCTTTGAAGATCCGAGGCACTATTTGTATGGGGTTCACGTGGATATTTTTACGGACCACAAGAGCCTCCAAGATATCTTCACCAGAGGAGTGAACTTACGAAGGCGGTGGTTAGAATTGCTTAAGGATTACGATGTTGATATCTGTACCACCCGGAAGGCCAATGTTGTGGCGTATGCTCTTAGTCGTAGTCGATGGGAGCCTATCGGATGTGCGGCTAGAGAGGAGGGACATGGTTCATGATTTGCATCAGTTAGCGAGCCTTGGTGTCCGTTTGATTGATTCTGATAGCAGGGGGGTTAGAGTTCGTGAGGTTGCCGAGTCTTCCATCGTCGAGGAGGTGAAGAGGCAACATTTCGAGGATCCAGCTTTGATTCGATATCGTGATACAGCTCTTCGTGAGGGCAAGCGGTCCTGAGGTAGCACTGATGGGGTGCTAAGGTTTGAGGCGGTTGTGTTCCGGATGTTTCGTGACTTGGCGAGTTCTTGGGGAAGCACACAAGCGTTACTCATCCATCCGTGGTCGACCAAGATGTACCACGACCTTAGATCCGTGTATTGGTGGGATGGCTTGAAGAGGGCGTTGCGAGTTCGTAGCTCGGTGCGTGTTGTCGGTGAAGGTAGAGCACCAGAGGCCTGGTGGTTTGTTGCAGACGATTGAGATCCCGACCTGGAAGTGGGAGGTAATCAACATGGATTTTATCACAGGATTACCTCGCACTCAGAGGAGACATGATTCTATATGGGTTATCGTCGACAGGCTGACGAAATCAGCCCACTTTCTTCCCGTCAGGACGACTTTTTCGGCTGAGGATTATGCCAGACTTTACATCCGAGAGATCGTCAGACTGCATGGAGTCCCTACTTCGATCATATCAGACAGAGGAGCCCAGTTTACGGCTAACTTCTGGAGGTCTTTCCAGAGAGGTTTAGGGACGCAGGTGAGCCTGAGTAATGCATTCCATCCACAGACAGACGGACAGGCCGAGCGCACTATCCAGACTCTTGAGGATATGCTGCGAGCCTGTGTTATCGACTTCAGGGGTAGCTGGGAGGATCATTTGCCTCTAGTTGAGTTCGCGTACAATAATAGCTACCACTCCAGTATTCAGATGGCGCCTTATGAGGCCTTGTATGGGAGGAAGTGCAGATCGCCTATAGGTTGGTTCGATGTGGGCGAGTGCGGCTAGTGGGACCAGATTTGGTGCAGCGATGGATAAGGTGAAGCTTATCCGAGGCGCTATTGACACCGTAGTCGGCAAGTCGTATGCAGATCATCGCCGTCGGCATCCGGAGTTCGCGATTGATGATTGGGTTTTCTGAAGGTGTCACCCACGGCGTGTGATGAGATTCGGAAGAAGGAAACTCACCCAAGGTACATCGGGCGTTTATTGTCCGCAGGTAGGCAAGGTTGCTATGAGTTGAATCTGCCGTCCGATCTGGAGGCGTGCATCCGTGTTTCACGTATCTATGCCGGAGAGATGTATCGGGGATCCATCTAGGTACACCCGATTGACGATGTCCGTGTGACCGAGGGTTATCGTATGAGAGGTTCCCATAGCGATAATCGATCGTCCGTTAGGCGTCTGACCAAGGACGCGTGGCTTCCACAAAGTCTTGTGGCGAACGAGCTCGAGGAGGAGATGACTGGGAAGCCGAGGAAGACATGAGGCGAAGTATCCTCACCTATTCCCCACACCTCCAGGTAATTCACTTTCCTACTTGTAAATCTTCATTATCGTTTATGCCTAAGTGTTGTTCTGTGGCCGTGTGTGGCATTTGCAACTGTTTAAGTTATGAAGAATCTTATCGTTAATCGTCTTGGGAAGGAACATTCGGGACGAATGTTTCTAAGGGGAGAATGTTATACCCGTATTTCGAGTATGTGCGTGCGGCGTGCGTAAAGTTGGCCTTAAAAGTTTAAGCCTTGGACGTTTTTATTTGTGCACAACTCACTAAAAGAATCGTTTTCCGACGAAACGTTTCCACAACTTTCGTAGGGAAAATTCCGTCTATGTCATTTAGTATTTTTGCGGATTTTTCCGAGACGAAACATTTTGGACCAACGGAGGCGACACTTGGCACCTCCAATTGGTGGACTTGAAATCGCCCATTGGGACGAATTGGACATAGAGTTGCACGTTTTTTGTGCCTTTGCACAAGTCAAGGATTAGGTAGGATATTTTGTGTAGTAGATGGGTAAGGACACTTGCCCTAATCTTGGCCTTACACTTGCCTAACACTTGGCTTAATCTTGGCCATTGGTTGGCCACTTGACCTATAAATACCACTTTAGATGAAGAGTTCTTCATCCACAAATCAATTTCCAAGTCTTGAAAAATCCTCCCTCTCTCTAAAGCTTTCGTCCAAAGCCTCCTACCCCCTCCTTTTGGCTTGGCCGAGGCAACCCTCCCCAGCCTAGCCAAACCTACCCCCTCCCTTGGTAGAAAAGTTGCCTTCTAGTATTGTTATAATGCCCAAAATACACTAGCCCAAATCCCTTAGTCCTTAGAATAAGTAGTGAATAACTTCTAAGGTTTCCTTTGAGCGTACAACTTAGGAGCTAAACCTTGCTCAGGCGCGACTTTTTCTAGGATATTATTGGGCTTACCGAGGTAAATAATCCTAACCCTCTTTTGAATTAGAGAATACATACTGTAGTAGTATAAGAATAAGTATTAAATACTTAGAAGTATATCACAAAATAGAATTGAACTGTTATCACAGTAGAAGGGTTTAAAAGAAGAATAATCAAATTGTACTTACATAGGACTGTTTTCACAGTAGACTTGAGTAGCTCACCGGGTAGGGAAGTGCTGCCCAATTTTCCGTAGGATATATAACCCTCTGCTTAGAACTGTTTACAGAGTAGTCTAGACGTTGATAGACGTGTCTGACTATTATAGGTTGATTTATCTGCGCGCGACATATTCAACTTGACAGGTGGTTTTCGCTGAGAAGGTATGTGATTCTTCCTAAAGCATGATATTTTAAAATATATATGTAGTATGACGTCGTACGTGTTAATCGAATAATAACTACGGCAATGCCTTTTGACTTAAGCCTGAATAATACTTACGGCAATGTCTTGCGACTTAAGCCTGAATAATAAGGATCTGAAAGCATTTCAAAAGAATACTGAATCATTTTTTAAACAGAAAAGAACAAATTGGTTTTTAAAACAGAAGCTTAAGAGTTATACTAGCTTTATGGGAAGTTATGTATAACCACTTAAGCATGATAAAAGAAACAATTTGCCTATGTGTTTATAACAGACTTATATTGATTTGTGAAAAGGATAATAAGATGGTTTGATAAGTAGACATGATATGATGCTATGTGTGTTAGTGTCTTGTAACGTTTGAATAAGAGAGTATTCTTGTTGTGCTTATGTTGTTTAACGATAAGCTGTTATGTTAGTATAATATCACTCACCTCTTGACATATTACCGGGGGTTAAGCTGCCCTCCGATGCGGGGTAGACTCAGGCGGTCTGGGACCATGATTCGAGAATACCTCATGCGGGTCCAGGGGACCTATGCGGAGCTACGGGAGTTCCAGGTTAGTGATGCGGGGTTATACCTCATGCAATCTATGTGGCCATGCGGACTACGAGTCCAGGACGATGCCGAGGAGTAGCTACCCTCGATGCGGGGTTATATACCCTATGCGGGCCTATATGAGTGGCCTATGCGGACTACGGGAGTCCAGGATTAGGCTTGCATGGTGATACTACGGGCAATTGGCCCTGCTTCGATCATTCGCAGCCTAGAAAAGACCTGTTACAGTTTACCTATTGTTGCTCTTGTTTATGATGTGGCACTATGTGCGGTTCCCTTGGTTGTTTCATACATACTTGCAAAACTGATCTTTAAATGATATGTTTTCATTTAAGTACTTTACAGTTTCATATACTTAGTACCTGTTGTACTGACCTCCTTCGGGGGGGCTGCGTTCATGCCGCAGGTAAGGGCAAGCAGGTGCTAGATCCACATCCTTAGGATCTCTTGCGTTGGTGTCAGGAGCTCCATCTTCTCCGGAGGCTCTACTTTTGGGTATGATCTCCCTGTTGTAGATAGTTTTGTATGCGAGGTATGGCGGGCCCTGTCCTGCCATAGTTGTATATTTCCTTAGAGGTCTGTAGTCATGTTGTACAGTATCGGATGTAACTGCTAAACCATGTTTATATATATATGCCGAAAGGCGACGTTTTCTCACATAAACTGTGTCTTATTTTATAAACTGTTTCATGTCTTGTTTTATATTTCGATTACTCGATGTATGACTACTTGGTGCCCTGGCGCGATCCACGGTCCCCGGAATGGGTCGTGACAGTTGATTTTGAAAGTCTTGGTATGTTTAAGGACTACATCCTTGTATGAAGTGTTAGCTTTATTTTAACGTATATTAAATGCATGTTAGACTTTGATTATCACGAGGTGCTTAGGAAGGGCGGCTTGCGTGGAGAGTTGGCCGTTCGTGGGTTCCAATAAAATGATTGTGATGAACATTTGAGTGAGTACCAGTGTTGAAATGTGATAATGGATAATTTGGGGAATCAGCCTTAAGTTGATTCAGACTACTGTTTGATTGGGCTTGTCGTCATTACGTTGGCTCGTCCTATATTTGTATTTGGTTGTGTTTATTCATCACACATACTTTTGATATGATATTCTGATTGTACTTGGATAATATGTTAATGAATTCCTGAAAGTATGTGATATTCATCTCTATACTTGGTTGCATTTCATTACATCATGATTTCTTACATTATATTGTCATTTACATTCATACACTCATGATTGTGTTGATATTAATATGAGAGTGGTATGAAAATATTGTGTGTCCAAGAGACCAGAAGGTCAGAAGACTTACGATATTATGACAACATTGAGATGATGACGATCGCGGAAAATGGTTGCACACCTGCAATAGTTATTCAGCCAAGAGTTGGGCTCTGTTGAGAAATTCCGGAGGCGTATATGGACATCGCGGGTCTCCCGTGGTTTTACAGTTCATAGAATTTGAACGCCTGTATACGGAGATAAAAAAGGTACCTGGTATATGCATTGCATTTATTTCATACATACTTCATTTTATTAATTATCTATTGATGAATTAAGTTTTGTATTGCTAAGTGATGACTTAGTTGATTTCTGAATAAATGAGGATTTAGAACTGATCATTAAGTACTTGAATACTATTATTGAACATTTCTGGAACTCGATAACTTATGAATATGACGTTGTATGTGCAATAAATGGCTTGTTGATTTAGTGAACTTTTACATGAACTACGTGACTTATTTGGATTATTGAATTGTCTACTATATGATTTATAGTCAATGATAAATCAAGTCATTGATATCAAAATGAAACTGAATTCATTTAAAGGCCGTACGTTTACCGTACTATACATTTGTAAATACTCATGCTCAAGAGACAGGGAAAGTTCCACATACCTTTTCGGCTCAATCCACTCGCTAAGTTGACTATGCCGCACGTAGAACATCAACCTATAATGACTATAATACGTCTATCAACTTCTAGCTTCCCAACGTAGAATATTTCTAAGTATAAAGTCTCTTATTCTACGAAAAATTGGGCAGCACTTCCTTTGTTTCCACATACTTTTACACCTTTTTCAAGGCCCAAATTTAACAACCAAACATGCCACATTTAAGGCTCAACAATTCAGCTATCCAAAGGGGATTACACGCCTAACAGGACGTGTAAAATTCTGCCCCACAATTTGTATAAAACAGTCCAATATTAAATGGCCATTTCGACTCAATTTTGCAACGACATAAAGTTCATTCCAATTTCCTTTTCAATCCAAATTGTTATTCTATCATGCTATATAGTCGCAATCAAATATAACAACTATAATCCCTTCTTTAGATAACATGCGACGATTATAACTATCGACCAAATTGTATTTCAATTTCAATGGCTAACAAGCACATTCTCGAATTTAGGCTTCCAATATTCCATAATACATATCAATCCTCATAATATAATTCTCATGATCAATTTATCAACCTACTACAACATGTAGTCTTTAATTACAAAAGTAAGACGAAAATTTACCTCGATAAGCCCAAATATAACTCCAAGATTCAAAGTCGCTCCTTAGCAACTTAGCTCCTTTCCTTCACGCTCAAATACGCTATTTGAAGCCCTTAGAAGTTCATAAACAACTTCCCTTCAATTTCCAACCAAAACTTAGGAAAACAACTTAGGTTTTCATCTTGCGACTAACGTCAAAACGTAATTTTTTCGGGATTTTTGTATTGAGATATCCTTATAATACCTCTAGGAAACTTGAGTTTAAGTATTGTGAATTATGAACAACAAACAAAAATCTTTTCTCTCCAATGGATGCCTAACCCGAGAGCTCCTCTTCTTGCTCAAAGTTTCTCTAATTTTTTGTAAGTGTTGGAACTTGTCTTGCTACTAGGGTGTATATATAATAAAATTAAGGGTCAAGATTAAAACAATTGTGTGGATTGGATGAAGAAGATTAAATATCTAGTGTCAAGTGGGCTCATTGACTTAGTCAATTATATCAAGCTTTGGTTTATCAAGACTTGACCATTTGACCTTGGTCATTCTCGACCAAGTCCACGTGGGGGGGTGACACGTGTCACCCTCCCATTCGTCATAATATTTCGTTTCCCGACATTTCCATAATTCCGATAAATTCTACAAGTCTCAAATTTTAAAGTCCTGTTTTCTTACGTACGTTCTTATATACATGTCCTGGAATTACGAGGTGTAACATTCTTCCCCCCTTAGAAACATTCGTCTTGAATGTTCTTTCGGAGTTAATCTAATTAAATAGTGACATAGTCTCCTTTAACTACACCCAATCATACCAAAATATGCCACCCATGGCCACATAACAATACATAAGTAATTACGTAATTTAAACTGACAAGTACGGGAAAATGAATTACCTGAAGGTGTATAGAATAAGTGAGGATACCTCCTCATCATGTCCTCCTTCGCTTCCCACGTCATCTCTTCTCTATTATCATTTCGCCACAAGACTTTGATGGAAGCCACATCCTTAGTCCGCAGTCGCCTAACCTGGATATCAAGTATCGCTATGAGACTCTCCTCATACGATAATC
Source organism: Przewalskia tangutica (assembly GCA_029844215.1). NCBI lineage: Eukaryota > Viridiplantae > Streptophyta > Magnoliopsida > Solanales > Solanaceae > Przewalskia > Przewalskia tangutica. The sequence continues at coordinate 106,626,959 of CM056721.1, forward strand.
CCTCTGTCACTTGGACATCACTAACTAAGAAACTCTCGATGGATCTCCGATACACTTCCGTAACATAGAAACATGGAAGACTGGATGTACTTCCTCCAAATCGGACGACAGTTCCAACTCATAGGCAACCTGGCCTACTCTACGGACGATCTGATAAGGCCCAATGTACCTTGGACTAAGTTTCCCCTTCTTCCCGAACCTCATCACACCCTTCATGGGTGATACCTTCAAGAAGACCCAATCGTCAACCTGAAACTCCAAGTGTCGACGCCGATTATCCGCATAAGACTTCTGCCGACTCTGAGCTGCTAAAAGTCTCTCCTGGATAAGCTTCACCTTATCCACAACCTGCTAAATCAAGTCTGGGCCAACTAACTGAACCTCGCCCACGTCGAACCAACCAATCGGTGACCTACACTTCCGCCCATATAAAGCCTCATATGGCGTCATCTGAATACTGGAATGGTAGCTGTTGTTATATGCAAACTCAACAAGAGGCAAATGATCCTCCCAGCTACCCCTGAAATTAATAACACAGGCCCGCAGTATATCCTCAAGTGTCTGAATAGTACGCTCTGCCTGTTCGTTGGTCTGAGGATGAAATGCGGTACTGAGACTCACCTGTGTCCCTAACCCCTTCTGGAAAGACCTCCAGAAGTTAGCCGTGAACTGGGATCCTCTGTTTGATATAATAGATGTAGGAACTCCGTGCAGTCTCACAATCTCCCTGATATAAAGTCTAGCATAATCCTCAGCCAAATAAGTAGTCCTGACTGGAATAAAGTGGGCTGATTTCGTCAGCCTGTCAACAATAACCCAAATGGAATCACACTTCCTCTGAGTACGAGGTAACCCTGTAACAAAATCCATGTTGATCACCTCTCACTTCCATGTCGGAATATCAATCGCCTGTAATATCCCACCGGGCTTCTGGTGCTCAACCTTGACATGCTGACAATTCGGACACTGAGCAACAAACTCTGCTACGTCCCTCTTCAGGCCATCCCACCAATACATACATCTGAGGTCATGGTACATCTTAGTCGACCCCGGATGAATAGAGTAACGAGCACTGTGTGCCTCCCCTAGAACCTGCTGACGAAGTCCTGCAACCTCGGGAACACACAATCTGCCCTCGTACCTTAGAACTCCATCAGGTGCTACTTCAAACAAACTCTTCTCCTCCCGAAGAGCCGTATCTCGATACCGTGTCAGAACCGGATCCTCATACTTTCGCCTCTTCACCTCCTCAATAATGGAAGACTCGACAACCTCTCGAATCCGAATCCCGCTACCCTCGGTACCAACCAACCGAACCCCAAGGCTCGCTAGCCAATGAATCTCTCGGACCATATCCTGCCTATCTGGCTGTACCTCTGACAGACTCCCTATAGATCTACGACTTAGAGAATCTGCAACCACGTTGGCTTTTCCCGGATGGTATAGGATATCAATATCATAATCCTTCAGCAACTCTAACCATCGTCTCTGCCGCAAGTTCAGCTCCCTCTACCTAAAGGTGTATTGAAGGCTCTTGTGGTCTGTATAAATATCCACATGAACGCCGTATAAATAATGCCTCCAAATCTTCAAGGCATGAATAACTGCGGCCAACTCTAAGTCGTGAGTAGGGTATTTCCTCTCATGCTTCCGTAGCTGCCGGGAAGCATAGGCTATAACCTTGCCACGCTGCATCAATACGCACCCTAGCCCGATACCCAAGGCATCACAATAAATCACATAACCCTCTAATCCCTCGGGAAGAGTAAGAACTGGAGCCGTCGTCAACTTTTTCTTCAATAACTGGAAGCCCTTCTCACAAGATTCCGTCCACTGGAACTTAGCCGCTTTCTGAGTCAGCCTAGTCAAAGGCGCTGATATCAAAGCGAACTGCTCCACAAATCTACGGTAATAACCTGCCAGCCCCAAGAAGTTGCGCACATCCGTCGGAGTAGTAGGTCTCGGCCAAGTCTTGATCGCCTCAATCTTCGACGTATCAACTCGAATGCCATCGGCCCCGCTAATGTGCCCCAAGAATGCCACTGAGGCAAACCAAAACTCACACTTGGAGAACTTGGCATATAACTGCCGGCTCTGGAAGACTCCAAGTACCGTCCTCAAGTGATCTGCATGCTCCTGCTCTGTGCGAGAATAAACCAGGATGTCATCAATGAATACTATAACAAACGTATCCAGAAATGGCTTAAAAACCCGGTTCATTAAATTCATAAATACTGCTGGAGCGTTAGTCAAACCGAAAGACATCACCCTGAACTCATAATGCCCATACCGGGTCCTGAATGCGCTTGGGATATCTCGCCTCTAACTCGCACCAGATGATAACCGGACCGCAGGTCTATCTTGGAGAAACACCTCGCACCCTGCAACTGGTCAAACAAATCATCAATCTTGGGGAGGGGGTATCTATTTTTGATGGTTACCTTATTCAGCTGCCTGTAGTCAACACACATACGCAGCGTCCCATCCTTTTTTTTACAAACAAAACCGGCGCTCCCCAGGGAGAAATACTAGGCCTAATAAATCCTTTTCCCAGCAAATCTTTCAGCTGGTCCTTCAACTCCCTCAACTCAGCAGGTGCCATCCTGTACGGCGGAATAGATATAGGTTGAGTGTCTGGCAGCACATCAATACAAAACTCTATCTCCCTCACTGGAGGAATATCTGGGAGATCATATGGGAATACATCCGGAACCTCTCTAACCACCGGAACTGACTGAAGGACTGACACCTCAGCCTTTGTATCGAATACCCGAACCAGATGATAGATGTACCCTTTCTGAACCATCTTCCTAGCCTTGAGGTAAGAAATAAACCTACCCCTCGGCGACACGATATTCCCTTTCCACTCAATAACCGGCTCACCAGGAAACTAGAATCGGACCAACCTGCCTCTACAGTCAACATTGGCATAACAAGAAGCCAACCAGTCCATACCCATAATGACATCAAAATATGTCATCTCCAACTCTATCAAGTCTGATAGGGTCTGACGACTGTATATTAACACCGGGCAGTTTTTATACACCCGCTCAGCTAACACCGAATCACCCACTGGCGTAGCTACCTCAAAAGGCTCTATCGACACAGACTTTATTCCTATTCTACCAGCAATAAGAGGGGATACATAGGACAAAGTAGAACCCGGATCTATCAAAGCATAAACGTCACATCCTGAAATTAATAATATACATGTGACGACATCCGGCGAAGCCTCCTGGTCCTGCCGGCTGGCTAAAGAATATATGCGATTCAGTGGACCACTAGAACTAGGACCTCCACCACGACCTCTGACGCGGCCTGCCGGCCAATGAACACCCTGCCCTCCGGGGCGCATAACCACAGAAGATGAAGACCCGACAACTGACCCTGTAGGCTGAATCATACTACCCATGCTGCCTCTGGTCGGAAAATCCCTCTTCAAATGGCCCTGCTGGCCGCAAGAGTAACAAGCTCCTGGAGAAATATGACACTCCCCATGATGGGACCTACCACATCGACCATACCGAGGTAAAGGTAGCCTCATCTGACTAGGACCCTGCCTCGAAACTCAAGCCACGAGCACGACTGGCCCCGAATAACCCGGTTGATCAAACCTCCTGCCAGAAAACTGGGAAGAAGCACTTTGTGCCGGCTGAAATGTAGACCTAGCTTGCTACTGAGGCTATCCGCCTCGAAAGTTACCCTGAAACCCTATCGTCCTGGCCCTCTTGGGCTGGCCTCGATCTGGCTGGTCCTCTCTCTCCCTGTCCTCAATCCCCTGTGCATAAGCTTGCATTCTGGCAATATTCATACCTGGCTGAAGAGCCACCCTGTTACACCCCGTAAGTCCAGAACCTGTAAAAGAGAATGTACGAAAGGAAACAAGACTTGGAAATTGGTACGAAAGGAAGAATTGTTTTTCCGACGGAAAATCTTCCGGACGTCGGAAAGGAAAAATGTTCGTTATTGAGAATTGGATTCTCAAAATGCATTATTTGAAGAGTATGGGACTTAGTATTTTTATGGAAATTTATTTTTACGGATTTGGTCACGTGGGGCCCACCCGAGGAATTTTACGTTTTGTGGGGCCCACGAGGGTTACGGAATTTTATGGAAGAATGAGAGGGAGACACATGGCACCCCCACATGTGGTCTTGGACGAAATGGTGAGGGGTAAAATGGTCATTTGACCATTGTGTAGATGAGAAAGTCTTGCTAATTAATAGCTTGACATTGTTGACCAAGTCAAGAGCCATTTGGCTTGATCTCTTCCCTCCAATTTTAACAAGTGTTGTTATCCAAGCCCTCCATTGTGTTATAAGTATACTACTAGTAGCAATACTTGGCATTTCTACACTTAGAAAAATTAGAAACCTTGTTGTCCACTATAGTTGCTCTCGGGTTTGCCATGTTCCCACACAAAAAAATTTGTAGTTTTGATCCTTTGTTCACAAGACTTTAAACCAATGTTCCCAAGGGTATTGTAAGGTTATCTCAATAGAAAGATTTCAGAAAAACGGAGTTTTCACGTTAGTCGCAAGGCGGAAACTAAGGGAGTTCTTCAACTTTGAAGTTGGAACTTGAAGATGGGTTCTTCATAGGCCTCTAAGGAGTGCTTGGAGCGGATTGGAACTTAAGGAAAGGAGCTAAGAATTGCTAAGGCGCGACTTCGAATCTTGGAAATTTTTAAGGGCTTTGAAAGGTATAAATTTTGTCGTTTTAATAGTTAAGGCTTACTTATTGTTGTAGCTATGGATTTTAGCAAGCATGTGTTATATAGTATGAAGTTTGATATGTTTATTGGCTATTGAACCCTAATCCAAATCTAGCATGTTTAACTTTAAGATTTCAATTTAGTCGATTATTAGTTTAAGCGTCATGTTGTATAAAGAAGGAAAGTGTAGTTGTTGAAGTTGTTTAGACTATATAACATGTTAGACCTTAGAACTTGGAATTGGAAAAGGATTGGAAAAGACTTAGTGTTGCTATGTAAGTTGGCCGAGAATTGGCTAGTGTGCCTTAGACTATTTCGTATGAATTGTGGGGCGGAATTTTACACGTATTGTAAGGCGTGTAATCCCCTTTGTTTGGTTGTTGTTTGGAGCCTTAAATGTGGCGTGTTGGTTATTGTATTCGACCTTGAACAAGGTGGCAACGTGAGTAGAAACAAAGGAAGTCTTTGCCCGATTTTCCGTAGAATTAGAGACCCTATACTTAGTATTATTCTACGTTGAGACTAGAAGTTGATAGTCTTGTTGTGACCATTATAGGTTGACACTTCTACGTACGGCGTATTCAGCTTAGCTTGTGGATATTAGCCGAAAAGGTATGTGAACTATCTCCTCTTCTAGCATGATTCCTTAGAATAAAGAAAGTAAGTTCTACTCCTTGAATGATTCATTCCTTGCTTGTATTTGGATTGCCTAAAATAGAATTTGTTCTATGTACTTCCTTGAGTGTACTTTGATGTTTAAATTGTAAGTAGTATAATCCCTTTCCTTAGGGAAGTTTGGATTCTTAAAAGTGAAGGTATTTTTCTTAAAGTGCATAGAGACTTGAAAAGGAAGTGGTTTCCAAATCTTTTGGCTAGTGCCTTAGTTCTAAAACCTAAAGGTCATTATAATGACTTTAGGGGAGTCAAAGGAGTGATTTACTTATTTGATTTAAAAGAGGAGAAATGACATGATTTAAGAGAAGTAACTTGTGCTAAGGGTGAAGTTACTTGAGGTTTAAAAAGTAGAAGAAAACTTGTTTTCTAACTATTAAGAGACTTGAAGTATTTTTGAAAGTTAAGAACTTGATTTGTAAGTATGTGATACTTGGTTTTAATAGTATAAGTCTCTTGGTTATTGAAGGAATGGATATGTCTAAAACCATAAAGGGTTATAACGGCTTTATGGGAAGTTGGTTATAACGGCTTTATGGAAGGTTAGAAAGTTGTCTATTTTGATTAATCGGCATAAGTTGCCTAGATTGTGAAAATTTGGAGTTACTTGATTTCAAGCTTTGAAATGAGTTTTCTAAAAGTGTAGTAACTTACTTTGAAAAATAGACACGCTGATACTACGTGTTAGTATCTTGGAGCTTTACATAGAAAGGAGTCTTTTATAAAAGAATGTACGTATGTAGTACTCTGGCTTGATAAATTGAGAATTTGTCTAAAGTGTGCCTTGATAAGTACTTTGACTTGTTAAAAGAGAATTATTCTATGTATACCTTGATTAGTACTTTGGCTTGATAAATTGAGAATTTGTCTAAGTGTGCCTTGATAAGTACTTTGACTTGTTAAAAGAGAATTATTCTATGTATGCCTTGATTAGTATTTTGGCTTGATAAATTGAGAATTTGTCTAAAGTGTGCCTTGATAAGTACTTTGACTTGTTAAAAGAGAATTATTCTATGTATGCCTTGATTAGTACTTTGGCTTGATAAATTGAGAATTTGTCTAAGTGTGCCTTGATAAGTACTTTGACTTGTTAAAAGAGAATTATTCTATGTATGCCTTGATTAGTACTTTGGCTTGATAAATTGAGAATTTGTCTAAAGTGTGCCTTGATAAGTACTTTGACTTGTTAAAAGAGAATTATTCTATGTATGCCTTGATTAGTACTTTGGCTTGATAAATTGAGAATTTGTCTAAAGTGTGCCTTGATAAGTACTTTGACTTGTTAAAAGAGAATTATTCTATGTATGTCTTGATTAGTACTTTGGCTTGATAAAATGAGAATTATCCTATGTGTGCCTTGATAAGTACTTTGGCTTGGTTAATTGAGAACTTGCCTATATGCCGGAAATAGCCTTTGAGTGCAAGTATTATGTTTTATTAAGTTGTCGCGACTTCTCGGTTGAAGAATTACCGTCTTGTCAGAAGTTACCGACGCATCGACAGCTGATGTGGGATTCCACTGTATGCTTCCGCACTTGTAGTACTTGGGTTAAATTCGGATTTTTATAGAAGACATGGTAGTGCTTATGTCTTGTTTGATGGTCACGAGATAGGTAAGAGTATAAATGAGGCAAGCCCCAAGACGTTATACCACCTCCTCCAGGTAAGAGTATTAGTGAGGTAAACCCCAAGACGCACCACCCGCTTTATGTGTTGTTTGACACGGTTGAGATAGGGTAAGAGTATAAATGAGGCAAGCCCCAAGACGTTATACCACCTCCTCCAGGTAAGAGTATAAGTGAGGTAAACCCCAAGATGCTATACCACCGCTTACCACCTTCTCCGTGGTAAGAGTATAAGTGAGGTAAACCCCAAGATGCTATACCACCGGTGGGACTTGATGTTATGTTATATCATGGATCGCCGGTGAGGAAGGATTCCACGTGCATGATTGATATTATGGGCGTGAGACCCATAGTTATATCTGAGTAGTGACCTTGAGGGCTTGCGTCCCTGACTTGATATGACTGCTTATGTGTTTTGTACTGTAGGTTGGCTATCATACATGTCTCTGTTTTGTTTAGATTATGATTTCATTACGCATTTATTGTTCACATACTTGGTATATTCTTCGTCTTGACCTCGCCCGGGTGCGTTCACGCCGCAGTTTAGGTCTGCTGTTTGGTGATCGGCAGTGTAGGATCTGCTCGGGGTTTTGGATAGCTCCTCTATCCAGAGTTTATCTTTTGGTATATGTCCTTGATGCAGGCTTTATGCAGTTTTGGGTACAGCGGGGCCTTGTCCGTCACATTTCGATTTAACTCCCGAGTGCAGTATTCATATGTGGGATTGGACTCGTATGCGGTGTAGTGTCTTTTGGTTATGTATATATGGCGGCCTTGTCGGCTTTGCCCTTGAACTTACGGTTGTTTTAAAAGAAAAAAAAATCAGGTGTTATTAAATTTCCGCAGTTTACTTGTATTGTTAATGTAGAAGGGTGCCCGTGTAGGGCACGATCCACGCGAGGTTCGGGCGTGACAGTGGTATCGAGCGGTCGATCCTCGGAATGTCTGACCGTGTCTAGTAGAGTCTTGATTATCGGTGTGTTGCGCGCCACACCCATAAACAGAGGCTACAGGACATTTAGGAGTTGGTTTCTATTCTTCTCACTCTAAGATCGTGCCATGAGTGTGTTAGTAAGATAATTCCTCTCGACGTATTGTTGTGTTCTGATTATGCCTCGAGGAGAACAGCGGCCAAGAAGGGCAAAGGAGTAGCGAGGAGCTACTAGTCGACTCGAGGAGTTGATAGGGCTTATGCCCAGGGTATACCGGATGTTGTTCCGCAGTCGGTGAGTTCTTCTGCGCCAGGTTTTGAGGCCCCAGCACCAGAGCCTCCAGTTTCTCAGTTAGGAGAAGACTATAGGGTCATGAGGGAAGCAGTTATGTTATTGACCAAGATAGCCGTGCTAGCAGTTGTAAGTGATAGTACCCCAGAGGTAGGGATACTTTGATTAGTAAAGTGAGAAGTAAGAATGTTGACAAGAATGATAGGTGACCGAGACTATAGTTGTATAGAGTTCACAACTTGTAATTACCAGTATAAGTGTAAGACCGATAGGGAAGATTGTGCGATAGAAATACTTTGGCTTATGTGACGAACCTCTAGTGAATAGGGGTAGGGTAAGAAGTACCTTGAGATAAGAGAGATTTATTTGGACTAAGAATGAGAAGTTACGAGTGACGATGAGTCGGGTTATGGACTCATTTCGGGTCAGCCGATAGTTTGGAATGGGGTAATGTCAGTTAGAAATGGTCACGTTATGTGATAGGGTCCTGAGGAAGCTAGGCCCAAGTTTAGTTAATCGTTGTACGAGTTTGTGGACGCGTTCCACCGGAACTAGGTCGTAAGGACCGAGAAGGGCCTTAGCGGAAATTCAAGTAGCATAATAGCCAAGTTGGTTAGTAATTCCAAGGATTGGGGAACAGAAACAGAATTTGAGATTTTGTACGTGTACTAGATGAGTTTGAAAGTACGAGAAAGTATGACAAGTAAGGAAAGAAAGGAACCTCTAAGGATCCCGTGTTTGGGAAGAAGTAACCTTCGAGTTTTGTGAGAAGGGACCACGGACGGAAGGTCCATTATTATGTTTACGTATGTTATGTGGTGATGCGTGTGACATCGTTGGTCTTGTGCATTTGATTGATAGGCATAGTATAGAGATTGTCTTGGAGTTTGTATAGCGTGACAGACTAAGAACATTCGGGACGAATGTTTCTAAGGGGAAGAATGTTACACCCGTAAGTCGAACACGTAAAGAGAATGTACGAAAGGAAACAAGACTTGGAAATTGGTACGAAAGGAAGAATTGTTTTTCCGACGAAAAATCTTCCGGACGTCGGAAAGGAAAAATGTTCGTTATTGAGAATTGGATTCTCAAAATGCATTATTTGAAGAGTATGAGACTTAGTATTTTTATGGAAATTTATTTTTACGGATTTGGTCACGTGGGGCCCACCCGAGGAATTTTACGTTTTGTGGGGCCACGAGGTTCTGAATTTTATGGACGAATGAGAGGCGACACGTGGCACCCCACATGTGGTCTTGGACGAAATGGTGAGGTAAAATGGTCATTTGACCATTGTGTAGATGAGAAAGTCTTGCTAATTAATAGCTTGACATTGTTGACCAAGTCGAGAGCCGTTTGGCTTGATCTCTTCCCTCGATTTTAACAAGTGTTGTTATCCAAGCCCTCCATTTGTGTTATAAGTATACTACTAGTAGCAAGACTTGGCATTTCTACACTTAGAAAAATTAGAAACCTTGTTGTCCACTATAGTTGCTCTCGGGTTTGCCATGTTCCCACAAAAAATTTGTAGTTTTGATCCTTTGTTCACAAGACTTTAACCCAATGTTCCCAAGGGTATTGTAAGGTTATCTCAATAGAAAGATTTCGAAAAAGCGGAGTTTTCACGTTAGTCATGGCGGAAACTAAGGGAGTTCTTGACTTTGAAGTTGGAACTTGAATATGGGTTCTTCATAGGCCTCACAGGAGTGCTTGGGCGGATTGGAACTTAAGGAAAGGAGCTAAGAATTGCTAAGCGCGACTTGAATCTTGGAAATTTTAAGGGCTTTGAAGGTATAAATTTTGTCGTTTTAATAGTTAAGGCTTACTTATTGTTGTAGCTATGGATTTTAGCAAGCATGTGTAATATAGTATGAAGTTTGATATGTTTATTGGCTATTGGAACCTAATCCAAATCTAGCATGTTTAACTTTAAGATTTCAATTCTAGTCGATTATTAGTTTAAGCGTCGCGTGTTGTATAAAGAAGGAAAGTGTAGTTGTTGAAGTTGTTTAGACTATATAACATGTTAGACCTTAGAACTTGGAATTGGAAAAGGATTGGAAAAGACTTAGTGTTGCTATGTAAGTTGGCGAGAATTGGCTAGTGTGCCTTAGACTATTTCGTATGAATTGTGGGCGGAATTTTACGTATTGTAAGGCGTGTAATCCCCTTTGTTTGGTTGTTGTTTGGAGCCTTAAATGTGGCGTGTTGGTTATTGTATTCGACCTTGAAAAAGGTGGCAAAGTGAGTAGAAACAAAGGAAGTCTTTGCCCGATTTTCCGTAGAATTAGAGACACATACTTAGTATTATTCTCGTTGAGACTAGAAGTTGATAGTCTTGTTGTGACCATTATAGGTTGACACTTCTACGTCTGGCGTATTCGGCTTAGCTTGTGGATATTAGCCGAAAAGGTATGTGAACTATCTCCTCTTCTAGCATGATTCCTTAGAATAAAGAAAGTAAGTTCTACTCCTTGAATGATCCATTCCTTTCTTGTATTTGGATTGCCTAAAATAGAATTTATTCTATGTACTTCCTTGAGTGTACTTTGATGTTTAAATTGTAAGTAGTATAATCCCTTTCCTTAGGGAAGTTTGGATTCTTAAAAGTGAAGGTATTTTTCTTAAAGTGCATAGAGACTTGAAAAGGAAGTGGTTTCCAAATCTTTTGGCTAGTGCCTTAGTTCTAAAACCTAAAGGTCATTATAATGACTTTAGAAGTCAAAGTGATTTACTTATTTGATTTAAAGAGGAGAAATGACATGATTTAAGAGAAGTAACTTGTGCTAAGGGTGAAGTTACTTGAGGTTTAAAAAGTAGAAGAAAACTTGTTTTCTAACTATTAAGAGACTTGAAGTATTTTTGAAAGTTAAGAACTTGATTTGTAAGTATGTGATACTTGGTTTTAATAGTATAAGTCTCTTGGTTATTGAAGGAATGGATATGTCTAAAACCATAAAGGGTTATAACGGCTTTATGGGAAGTTGGTTATAACGGCTTTATGGAAGGTTAGAAAGTTGTCTATTTTGATTAATCGGCATAAGTTGCCTAGATTGTGAAAATTTGGAGTTACTTGATTTCAAGCTTTGAAATGAGTTTTCTAAAAGTGTAGTAACTTACTTTGAAAAATAGACACGCCTTGATACTACGGTGTTAGTATCTTGGAGCTTTACATAGAAAGGAGTCTTTTATAAAAGAGATATGCATTATGTAGTACTCTGGCTTGATAAATTGAGAATTTGTCTAAAATGTGCCTTGATAAGTACTTTGACTTGTTAAAAGAGAATTATTCTATGTATGCCTTGATTAGTACTTTGGCTTGATAAATTGAGAATTTGTCTAAGTGTGCCTTGATAAGTACTTTGACTTGTTATAATTGAATTATTCTATGTATGCCTTTTTTAGTACTTTGGCTTGATAAATTGAGAATTTGTCTAAAGTGTGCCTTGATAAGTACTTTGACTTGTTAAAAGAGAATTATTCTATGTATGCCTTGATTAGTACTTTGGCTTGATAAATTGAGAATTTGTCTAAGTGTGCCTTGATAAGTACTTTGAGTTTTTAAAGAGAATTATTCTATGTATGCCTTGATTAGTACTTTGGCTTGATAAATTGAGAATTTGTCTAAAGTGTGCCTTGATAAGTACTTTGACTTGTTAAAAGAGAATTATTCTATGTATGCCTTGATTAGTACTTTGGCTTGATAAATTGAGAATTTGTCTAAAGTGTGCCTTGATAAGTACTTTGACTTGTTAAAAGAGAATTATTCTATGTATGCCTTGATTAGTACTTTGGCTTGATAAAATGAGAATTATCCTATGTGTGCCTTGATAAGTACTTTGGCTTGGTTAATTGAGAACTTGCCTATATGTGCTGGAAATAGCCTTTGAGTGCAAGTATTATGTTTTATTAAGTTGTCGCGACTCTCGGTTGAAGGGTCGGCTGTCTTGTTGTAAGTTACTGGGACGTACCGACAGTGATGTGGGATTCCACGGGTATGCTTCCGTTACTTGTAGTACTTGGGTTAAATTCCCGGATTTTTATAGAAGACATGGTAGTGCTTATGTCTTGTTTGATGGTCGGTCGAGATAGGGTAAGAGTATAAATGAGGGGCAAGCCCAGACGTTATACCACCTCCTCCCGTAAGAGTATTAGTGAGGGTAAACCCCCGAGAAGACTGTACCACCTTTATGTGTTGTTTGTGGCCGGTTGAGATAGGGTAAGAGTATAAATGAGGCAAGCCCAGACGTTATACCACCTCCGGGGTAAGAGTATAAGTGAGGTAAACCCCAGATGCTATACCACCGCTTTACCACCTCTCCGTGGTAAGAGTATAAGTGAGGGTAAACCCCAAGATGCTATACCACCGGTGGGACTTGATGTTATGTTATATCATGGACTGCCGACAGTGAGGAAGGATTCCACGGACATGATTGATATTATGGGCGTGAGACCCATAGTTATATCTGAGTAGTGACCTTGAGGGCTTGCGTCCACGACTTGATATGGCTTATGTGTTTTATCTTGTAGGTTGGCTATCATACATGTCTCTGCTTTGTTTAGATCATATGATTTCATTACGATTTATTGTTCACATACTTGGTACATTCTTCGTCTTGACCTCCTTGAAGTGCGTTAAATCTGCCGAGTTTAGGTCTGTTGTTTGGTGATCGGCGGTGTAGGATCTGCTCGGGGTTTTGGATAGCTCCTCTATCCAGAGTTTATCTTTTGGTATATGTCCTTGATGCAGGCTTTATGCAGATTTTGGGTACAGCGGGGCCTTGTCCGTCACATTTCGATTTAACTCCTAAGTGCAGTATTCATATGTGGGATTGGACTCATGTGCGGTGTAGTGTCTTTTGGTTATGTATATATGGCAGCCTTGTCGGCTTTGCCCTTGCACGTACGGTTGTTTTAAAAGAAAAAAAAAATGAGGTGTTATTTAATTTCCGCAGTTTACTTGTATTGTTAAGGTAGAAGGGTGCCCAGGTAGGGCACCAGTCACGGGCCCGGGGTTCGGGGCGTGACACACCCCCAGGCATGCAGTAACCATGTAACAGTCTAGCCCCATCACATAGCGATGAACCCTATCAACCTTGTCAGCCATAATAATGAGCGCATACCTGGCCAACGAGTCAAACTCCAGGTTACACTCTCTGATGGTCCTTCCATTCTGCCTCAACGTCAAGAACCTATCAACACGGGCTCTCCTCATCTCAGGAGGCAAAAAGTGATCAAGGAAGGCCTCTGTGAACTCGTCCCAAATAGCTGGAGGAGCACCCACACCTCTAGACAGTTCCCATGACTCAAACCAGTTCAACGCAATATCGTGTAACCGGTAAGAAGCTAGCACAACTGACTCGGTCTACGAGGCCCTAAGTACATGCATATTCCGCTGTATCTGCCGAATGAACTCCTGAGGACCATCCTCAGATCTCGAACCATAGAACTCGGGTGGATTACAACCCAGAAAATCCCGAATCCTCAAATTGTCGGCTCTAGGGTTAGCTACTGCTCGTATCGTGCTCGCCACTATCTTTGGTTAATAACATGATCTCTCTCTATAATCTCTACTCCGCCCGGGTGAGGGAGAGGCTCAGGTATCGGAACCTCTGGAGCTGCGGCTGCCCTCGGCTCCTCTAATACTGCCGGCGTGGCTGAACTCGCCGACCGGCTCACAACCTCAGGCATAGTCTGAGCCTGAGTCCTAGTAACCCTCTGCGTACCACTAGCAGCTCATGCTGCTGCTTTGCCCTTCTGGTCCATGGTCGCCTTCCGTGGAGGCATAACTGTTACATAAAAATAGGTCAGAGAAGATTCAACCTAGTAAAACAGCTCTACTGCACGATCTTAGAGAGAGAAGAATGGAAACCAATCCTAAATGTCCTGTTGCCTCCTGATTATAGATGTGGTGCACAACACACCGATAACCAAGACTCTACTAGACACGGTCTGTAGACACTTTCCGAGGACTAACTGCACTGATATCACTTTTGTCACGACCCGACCCTGGGCCCGCGACTGGTGCCCTACCTGGGCACCCTTGCAGGTATACATCAGAGAAAATCAGCGAAACATACATAACCACATAACGTGTAACAACAGAAATAAACAACAGGCTAGCCGATAAGGCTACCTCCCTGGACATATATATAATTACATATCCAAAATCAGTTACATCCCTTCTTTTACAAACTAACCCACAAGATATGACTACAGACCTCTAAGAGTTTTGACATATTAACTGTGACGGGACAGGGCCCCGCCATACCCCTGAATGTACATAAATCTACAACATCAGGGAAAACCGTACCAAAAGACAAGCCTCCGGAGAAATGGATCTTCTGACAACTGATCAGTGATCCTAAGAGTGAGGATCCGCAACCTGCTTACCCCTACCTGCGACATGACGCGGCCAGGAAAATTCGATCTACAAAATATGTACCAAGTATGTGGCCAGAAATCTTGAAATGAAATCATATAATCTAAAATAAAGCTGGAGACATGTATGATAACTAAAATAACAGTACACTGTGCTTTACTAATAATGAGAGTAAAAAAAAGTACACTTTACTGCTTAAAAAAAAATAGGAGGTTTATGATCAAATTTGGGCCACCCGCCCGTAGTATCATTAGACAATCCTACTCCTGGGACTATTTCACCCGCATAGGTCCTGTGGACCCGCAATGGAGCAATTTTCTCCGCATGGGACTATTTCACCCGCATGGGCCCGGTGGACCCGCAATGAGTACATACGTCGCACTCGCATCGTGGGTAGCAAATCCACGGAATATATAGTAACCCGGGGGTTTACCCCGCAAGATTTATATAACATTAGCACCTAAGGCTACCATAAATATCATAACATAAGCACAACCGGCTATCGTAAATATCATAAGAAAGTTAAGAAATCCCTTAACTTCTCATTAGACTTAATTAGCACGCACTCTTATTTTATTTAACTTAAGGAACTAACATGTCATGAAAAATCTGGGAATTTAACCCAAAGTACTACTTTTCAAAACAAGTCACTACACCTTTAGAAATATATTTCAAGGCTTTTAAACCAAGTGACTTCTACTTTCAAAACTTAGGCAACTTATGCCTTTAAATCAAGTTGTCTTTCTTAAAAACCAAGTCATTTATCCTTGTTTAAATCATTTGAGTAAACCACTCATTTAACTTCCCATAAAGTCATTATAATTAACTTCCCATAAAGCTACTATAACACTTTATGTCTTTCTAAACCAAGCATTACATTCTTTAAAATTACATGAGTTTAACTTTCCCCCTCAACCAAACTTACATACTTTAAATCAAGTCAATGATATCAAAATGAAACTGAATTCATTTAAAGCCCGTACGTTTACCGTACTATACATTTGTAAATACTCATGCTCAAGAGATAGGGAAAGTTCCACATACCTTTCCGGATCAATCCACTCGCTAAGTTGACTATGCCGCACGTAGAACGTCAACCTATAATGACCATAATACGTCTATCAACTTCTAGCTTCCCAACGTAGAATATTTCTAAGTATAAAGTCTCTTATTCTACGGAAAATTGGGCAGCACTTCCTTTGTTTCCACATACTTTTCCACCTTTTCAAGGTCCGGATTTAACAACCAAACATGCCATATTTAAGGCTCAATAATTCAGCTATCCAAATGGGATTACACGCCTAACAGGACGTGTAAAATTCTGCCCCACAATTTGTATAAAACAGTCCAATATTAAATGGCCATTTCGGCTCAATTGTGCAACGACATAAAGTTCATTCCAATTTCCTTTTCAATCCAAATTGTTACTCTATCATGCTATATAGTCGCAATCAAATATAACAACTATAATCCCTTCTTTAGATAACATGCGATGATTATAACTATCGACCAAATTGTATTTCAATTTCAATGGCTAACAAGCACATTCTCGAATTTAGGCTTCCAATATTCCATAATACATATCAATCTTCATAATATAATTCTCATGATCAATTTATCAACCTACTACAACATGTAGTCTTTAGTTACAAAAGTAAGACGAAGATTTACCTCGATAAGCCCAAATATAACTCCAAGATTCAAAGTCGCTCCTTAGCAACTTAGCTCCTTTCCTTCACGCTCCAATCCGCTATTTGAAGCCCTTAGAAGTTCATAAACAACTTCCCTTCAATTTCCAACCAAAACTTATGAAAACAACTTAGGTTTTCATCTTGCGACTAACGTCAAAACGTAGTTTTTTCGGGATTTTTGTATTGAGATATCCTTATAATACCTCTAGGAACCTTGGGTTTAAGTATTGTGAATTATGAACAACAAACGAAAATCTTTTATCTCCAATGGATGCCTAACCCGAGAGCTCCTCTTCTTGCTCAAAGTTTCTCTAATTTTTTTTAAGTGTTGGACCTTGTCTTGCTACTAGGGTGTATATATAATAAAATTAAGGGTCAAGATTAAACACTTGTGTGGATTGGATGAAGAAGATTAAATATCTAGTGTCAAGTGGGCTCATTGACTTAGTCAATTATATCAAGCTTTGGTTTATCAAGACTTGACCATTTGACCTTGGTCATTCTCGACCAAGTCCACGGGGGACACGTGTCACCCTCCCATTCGTCATAATATTTCGTTTCCCGACATTTTCATAATTCCGATAAATTCTACAAGTCTCAAATTTTAAAGTCCTATTTTCTTACGTACGTTCTTATATAAATGTCCTGGAATTACGGGGTGTAACACGGGTGATTTCCAGTATTCAGGGTGAGGATTGTCACGACCCGAACCTACGGGCCGCGACTGGTGCCCTACCTGGGCACCCTTATACTCATACATCACATATACCCGACTGAGACTCGTAACACCATTTAACAAAGGGATCCTGTCCCCTAAACGGTAATAGTAAACTCATTTTATAAAAAAATTGGCAAGCCGACAAGGCTGCCACTATATACAGTTTATGTCCAAAATAAACTACAACATATACATGTCCAAATACACATTTACCACCCATACCTGTCTACAGACGTCTAAGAGTTTGATAATGTAATGTGACGGGACAAAGCCCCGTCGTATCCCTGAATATAAATAAGCCTATAATCAAAGATCTGTACCAAAATGACAGGCTCCGGAACAGTGGAGCTATCTCAAAAAGCTGGAAAGGATCCTAAGCTCGAGGATCACCAAACTGAGTACCTATATCTGCGGGCATGAACGCAGCCTCCCCGAAAAAGGGGGTCAGTACAATAATGTACTAAGTATGCAAACATAAAATACTGTAAATAAGATCATAATAGGCCAAAGATGACAGAGTAAAGTATGATAATCAAAATACCAGATCCAACCATGCCATATAAAATAGAGAGTCAACCGTGCCTTTTAAAAATGAGAATCAACTGTGCCTTTTTAAGAAGTGAGAGTCATATACTGTCATGGGTATCTATACCCGCATCATGGAATCATGTCCATAGAATCATATACTGTCATGAGTATATATACTCGCATCATGGATACATGTCCATGGAATCATATACATATAAACATTGCCGACCCTCTAGCGAGAGACTCGGTGAACAAGTGCTAGGATCTGCGCACGACTGTCATGAGTATCTATACTCGCATCATGGATTGCATGCCCATGGAATCATAATACATATAACATTGTCGGCCCTCTAGTGAGGGACTCAGTGAACATTGCCGGCCCATTATGGGACTCAGTGGATGGAATAATAACACTTGCACGAATAGCTATCATGAGCAACCTTGTGCAATTTAAATCATCTTATGACTCTCAATAAAATCTTTAAAATGAACTTTCATATTAGAAAAACCAAGGTACTATCATATCATGTATCATTAAGGATTTGGATCCAATAGAACTATGTACGTCCGCCGTTGTAACACCCCATTTCAACCGGAGTCGGAACGGGATACTGCTTATGGTTGATTCCTAAATGCATTTTTAAGGAGTCGCCACCTAATTATTATAGTGAATTAGGACACTAAAAATGTAGCATAAAATACTACGAATGATCTCCATTTTTAAAGGTCTGTGAAACTATGTGAAATTCTGGGTAAGAGTTCTTTATTATCCTAAAGGGAAGGGGTTAGGCATCCTAAAGGACCCGCTAACTTGCGGTTATCCGTTCAAACTTAGGTTTTAAAATTATTGTGCTAACATGCAATCTATAATTCTAAAGGTGTTCTAATTATTAAACTAACCGAGAGATATTTAAACTAGACATACAAATATTTAAAATAGATATATATTTAACAAGATAGTAATAAAAGCAAATAATCATAAAAAGATGTAATGAAGAGAAATTAGCAACATTTCACTTTTATTTCATTTTATGCGAATGATTTAACTTTGGGGTGCATAAATTTTCAAAAGACACTTAGTAGAAGAATTAGTAAATAATAAATAAATTACCAAACAAACACAATGTATGTATATATATATAGATATATATGTAGAAGATATTGTAAAAGATATATTTTTATATAGTGTGGGCTCAGCTAGTGTTATGCCAAGGATACTAAGACATGAGAAGCCAATATCGCTACGGCGGCGGTCGACTCGCCTCCCGGTGAACGATACTATGCATTCTCGTCTAATCTTTTTCACTTTCCTCCTCGCCCACATATTCCGTCTCGCTTACCACGGGGGCCTCCAGATCGACGGATAAATCCTTCGTAGGCCAGTGTAGTATCAAGTTCAAAATCAGTAAAATACCAAGTGTAGTAACTTGTTCAAAAATCAGTAAAAATACCAAGTGTAGTATCATGTTCTAAATCAGTTTAATGAAATAGTAACAGGGCAAAATCGTCCAAATCACTGTGGAATACCCAAAAACAGTAGCAACACAGCGAAACAGTACGCAACATAGCCCAAAATGAATGCGCAGACAGTGACATAATAAGCAACAATACCAAACAGAAGAATGCAGCCGTAATGCGAAGCGGCAATATCAAACAGAAAATGCAGCAAGAATAAGTAAGCAATCACACGATTCGCCCGGCCCGTGGATCGCGCTTACCGGCACCCAAGTAGCTATACATCGAGTAACCAGGAAATATAAACCAAGACAGAAATGCTTTATAAAATAAGACACACGACTTATGTAAGAAAACGTCGCTTTTCGCATATATAAATAATCAAGTTTTGCGCTACATCCCAACCGTATAATAGTACTCTGCACCTAAGGAAGTAAACAACTATGGCGGACAGTGGCCGCCATACCTCGATCAGACAAAACTATCTACAATACGTGGAGATCATACCCAAAAGTAGAGCCTCCTAGAAGATGGAGCTCGACACCAACGCAAAAGATCCTAAGGATGCGGATCTAGCACTGCTTGCCTTTACTGCGGCGTGAACGCAC
This sequence comes from Przewalskia tangutica, assembly GCA_029844215.1. Lineage (NCBI taxonomy): Eukaryota > Viridiplantae > Streptophyta > Magnoliopsida > Solanales > Solanaceae > Przewalskia > Przewalskia tangutica. The sequence goes on from CM056721.1 coordinate 106,646,575, forward strand.
TTCCGAATGAGGTCGATAACAGTACCAAGTATGTGAAACTATAAAGAATCAAATGAAATCAAAGTATTTAAAACCTTTTCACAAATACAATCGTTCAATTGCACATAGTGCCACATCACAAACAACAACGAATAGGAAAAGCAGCAGTGTCTATTCTAGGCCGCGAATGATCGAAGCAAGGCCAAGCGCCCATAGGATCATTCTTCGTGCCTAGTCCTGGACTTCCGCAGCATAGTCACACACGGACCGCACGAGGTATTCCCGCGATCGGGGCAGCCAACCCCGTCCGCCTAGGCTCCCGCAGCCCGCATAGCCTCAAAAGACCGCGTAGTCTCAGCGGACGCATAGGAATCCCGCGTCGGGCTAAACACCCGAATGATCAATCCTGAGCATACCGCTGCCGCATAGTCTCACAGACCGCATAGCCGTATAGACCGCGTCGCGGGGCAAGCCTCCGATAACGATCGAGGGTAGGTGATACAATAACAGTACAACGGACTTACCGGTTAGCAACGTAAGCACAGCAAGAATGACCCCCTTACACAGCATTTCAAGACAATAACCCAGGTAGCATCATAATAGTCTACTTATCACACAAATCTTACTACAATTAACAGAAATCAATACAAGGCTTTTATAAACAAACAAGTAAACAGTTCCTTTTTATCTTTCTTAAGTTGTTATACCTAACTTCCCATAAAGCTAGTATAACTCTTAAGCTTTTGTTTTAAAAACCAAATATTTATCTTCTGTTAAAAATGATTCAGTATTCTTTTGAAATGCTTTCAGTTCTTTGTTATTCAGGCTTAAGCCGTGAGGCATTGCCGTAATTATTATTCAGGCTTAAGCCGTGAGGCATTGCCATAAGTATTATTCAGGCTTAAGCCGTGAGGCATTGCCATAAGTATTATTCAGGCTTAAGTCAAAGACATTGCCGTAGTTATTATTCAGTTAACACATGTACGTCTACCGTACTATATATTGTAAAATATCATGCTTTAGGAGGAATCACATACCTTCTCAAATGAAAACCACCGCCAAGTTAGAATATGTCGCAGAGAGTCACTATAATAGTCACGCACATCTATCAAAGACTACTCAAGGTCATTCTAAACAGTGGGTTCACAATGCTATGGAAAGTTGGGCAAGACTTCCTCACCCGTGAGCTATATAAGTTCATCGTGAAAACAAATTCCCATGTGAGTCTGATTTTGATTATTCTTCTTTTAAACCCTTCTACTGTGGTAACAGTTCAATTCTATTCTGTGATATTCTTCTAAGTATTTAATACTTATTCTAATACTACTACAGTAAGTATTCTCTAATTCAAAAGAGGGTTAGGATTAGTTACCTCGGTAAGCCCAATAATATCCTAGATAAAGTCGCACTGAGCAAGGTTTAGCTCCTAAGTTGTGCGCTCAGAGTCTAAGAAACCTTAGAAGTTCTTTACAACTTCTACAAAGGACTAAGGGATTTGGGCTAGGGTATTTTGGGCATTATAACAATACTAGAAGACAACTTTTCTACCAAGGGAGGGGGGTAGATTTCGGCTAGGCTAGGGGGGGTAGGCCCTCGGCCAAACTCACTCAAAGGGGAGGTGTTGGACGAAAGGCTAAGGGAGAGGAGAGGATTTTTAGACTTGGAAGATAACTTTGTGGATGAAGAACTCTTCATCTTTAAGGGGGTATTTATAGGTCAAGAAGTGGCCAACCAATGGCCAAGATTAAGACAAGTGCAAGGCAAGTGTAGGGTGAAGATTTACTCCACACAAATATCCTACCAACTCCTTGACTTGTGCACAAGGCACAAAAAACGTGCACCTTCTCTCCAATTTCGTCCAATGGACGATCAAGTCCATCAATGGGAGGGTGCCAAGTGTCGCCTCCCGTTGGTCCAATCTGTTTCGTCTCTCGGAAAAATCCGCAAAACTTCGAAATGGCATAGCCGGGATTTTCCCTTCGAAAGCTGTGGATACGTTTCGTCGGAAATCGATTCTTTTAGCGAGTTGTGTACAAAAAAACGTCCAAGGCTAACTTTAAGGCCAACTTTTATGCGTATTCCTTACGCATATACTGAAATACTGGTATAACATTCTCCCTCTTAGAAACATTCGTCCGAATGTTCCTTCTCAAGTCACAGAAGCTTAAACAGTTTGTAAGTGCCACACATGGCCACAAAATAACACTTAGGCATAAATGATAATGGAAATTTACAAGTAGGAAAGTGAATTACCTGGAGGTGTGGGAATAGGTGAGGATACTTCGCCTCATGTCCTCCTCGGCTTCCCACGTCATCTCCTCCCGAGCTCGTTCCGCCACAAGACTTGACGAAGCCACGCCCTTCGTCCGCAGACGCCTAACGACGATCGACTATCGCTGGGAATCTCCTCATACGATAACCCCGGTCACACTGACATCGCCAATCGGGTGTACCCTAGATGGATCCCCGATACATCTCCTCAAAGATAGATATGTGAAAACCGGATGCACCGCCTCCGGACGGACGACGATCCAACTCATAGGCAACCTTGCCTACCTGCGGACAACTGGAACGGCCCAATGTACCTAGGGCTGAGTTTTCCCTTCTTCCCAAATCTCATCACACCCTTCATGGGTGACACCTTTAGGAAAACCCAATCATGAACCTCGAACTCAAGATGCCGACGACGATGATCTGCATACGACTTGCCGACTCGAGTCCAATAGCCGCTCTCGATAAGCTTCACCTTATCCACCGCTGCACCAAATCTGGTCCCACTAGCTGCACCTCGCCCACATCGAACCAACCTATAGGCGATCTGCACTTCCTCCCATACAAGGCCTCATAAGGCGCCATCTGAATACTGGAGTGGTAGCTATTATTATATGCGAACTCAACTAGAGGCAAATGATCCTCCCAACTACCACAAGTCAATAACACGGGCTCGCAAAGATATCCTCGAGAGTCCGGATAGTGCGCTCTTCCGCCCGTCTGCTCGTCTGCGGATGAAATGTAGTACTCGAGCTCACCGCCCCTAAACCCTCTGGAAGGACCTCCAGTTAGCCGTAAACGGGCTCCTTCGTGCGATATGATCGAAGTAGGGACTCCATGCGGTCGACGATCTCTGATGTAAAGTCCGCATAATCCTCACCGAAAAGTCGCCCCGACGGAAGAAAGTGGGCTGATTTCACGACTGTCGACGATAACCCATATAGAATCATGTCTCCTCCGAGCGAGGTAATCCCGTGATGAAGTCCATGTTGATTACCTCCCACTTCCGTGCGGGATCTCAATCGTAACAAACCACCGGGCCTCGTGCTCTACCTTCACTGCCGACAACACGGCACCGAGCTACGAACTCGCAACGTCCCTCTTCAAGCCATCCCACCAATACACAGATCTAAGGTCGTGGTACATCTTGGTCGACCCTGGATGGATAGAGTAACGCGCTTGCAGGTGCTTCCCCAAGAACTCCGCCGCCAAGTCCTCAAACATCCGAACACACAGCCGCTTCCTCAAACCTTAGCACCCCATCGTGCTACCAAAGGACCCTTGCCTCACGAAGAGTCAGATCACGATATCGAATCAAAGCCGGATCTCGAATCGTTGCCTCTTCACCTCCTGAGCGATGGAAGACTCGGCAACCTCACGAACTCTAACCCCACCGCTATCGGAATCAATCAAACGGACACCAAGGCTCGCTAATCGATGCAAATCACGAACCATGTCCTCCTCTCTAGCTGCACATCGGATAGGCTCCCCATCGACCTACGACTAAGAGCATCAGCCACACCATTGGCCTTCCCCGGGTGGTACAGGATATCAAAATCGTAATCCTTCAGCAACTCTAACCACCGCCTCGCTGTAAGTTCACTCCTCTGGTGAAGATATCCGAGGCTCTTGTGGTCCGTATAAATATCCACGTGAACCCCATACAAATAGTGCCTCCAGATCTTCAAAGCGAATCACACGCTAACTCCAAATCACGCGGTAGTTCCTCTCGTGTTTCTTCTTCACCGCTGATGCATATGCTATAACCCCGCCATGCCGCGTCAACACACATCCCAACCCGATGCCCGACGATCACAATACACGACATAACCATCCGACCTCCGGAAGAGTAAGAACGGGCGGCTGCCGCTTCTTTTCAAAGAATCGGAAACCCCGCCACAAGCATCACCATCAAACTTGGCTGCCTTCGAAGTCACCTAGTCAATGGTGCGTAGATAGAAGCAAACTTCTACGAACCGCCGATAATATCCTGCAAGGCCCGTAAAATCGCGAACCTCGTTTGAGTAAGAGGTTCAGGCTAAGTCCTCGATCGCTTCGATCTCGCCAGATCCACTGAATGCCATCACCACAATATGCCCAAGAAACGCCATCAAGTCAACCAAAACTCACATTTGGAAAACTTGGCGCATAAATCAGGGTCCTCGAGAATCACAAGACAACCTCAAATGCCCGCATGCCCTCGCCTGAGCAGAATAAACCAAGATATCATCAATGAACACTATCACAAACGTGTCCAAAATGGTTTGAACACTCGGCTCATCAAATCCATG